>CM052218.1:13711397-14054395 GCA_028454225.1 Lasioglossum leucozonium | reverse complement strand
GGTACACCACGCCCTTTTCCAGCACATTGTGACGATTACAAAAAAAAAAAACGCCATTTTGTTTAAGGGCTTATTTTGAAGAGAAAACTTCAGGGAATATAACCATATTTTTTTCAAAATTTACATTACTGGCCAAATTTGAAAAAAACGTAAAACAAAAATTTGTTTATATTTTTCGATATTATAAAGTTAATTCTCGAGGATGAAAAAATTATTTTATAATAGCCTAATCCTTTCCGAACAAAAGAAAAAAAAATTTAACTCAATCGGACAAACAGTTCCTGAGATAAAAATTCGGAAGTGAGGCCTATTTTCGCCAAAATGGGCAAAAATCGCAAATTTCGAAGGCTTGTAATTTCCAAAAAAATTCGAAACCGGCAAAATGATGACTTAAACCCCCCCTAATTTCACATAGACAACAACATATTTCAATTAGAACAAAATCGTCGATGGTCGCCGCAAAAAGTGATCGATTTGGCGTGGAATGACCCCAAATTGATATATTTGAGCACCTGAATGAACTGAATAAAAAAATGCAAGGTCGAAGCGAAAATTATCTGATGTGTTCCGACCAGTTAATGACATTTTAAAATAAGCTCGATCTTTGGCAGAAAGACTTACAAAAAGGATCTCTAGAAATGTTCCAAAGGACTTACAAGTCCATGATTAAAAACAAACAATTCATTCTGGATCTGACTCAACGACGTCTAAGTTTGTTGTAAGAAATATTTAATCACTATTTTTTCACGAAGCAATAGAATTGGAGTAGAAATCCTTTTCTAGCCGATGCCAAAAATTCAATAGAAGCACTTTCACTGCAAATTCGAGAGGAATTTATAGAATTGAGGAACGATGGGACGCTGAAACTCATCCTCAGTGAAATGCCATTAGCTGATTTCTGGATTTCAGTTAAGAAAGAATATCCTCAAATTTCTGACAAGGCTATTGCAATTTTGCTCCCATTTTCTACGACATACGTATGAGAACAAAGTTTTTCGACACTGTTTCTAATTAAAAATGACAAACGATTGTGTTTAAAGAGTCTTGACCATGAACTTCGGGTAGCATTTTCTAATATAGAGCCAAATATAAAACGTATATGTTCATCAAAGCAAGCTCAAATATCTCATTAATAAATTAGGTAGTATGTTTGAATTGTTCCACGAGAACCGATTTCTGCATGACCAGCGGCGTGATACATGTGATTTATAACTAAATATTTCTGTTCTAGTGTTGTTGTACAATTCAAATAGCTTTATATAAAATTTAAATAAAAGTAAATATCTGCATACATAGAGCTATTTGAATGTTTTTTATCCAATAAAAACATATACGTATTATTGTAATTTATGCATTTGAAAGCTTTTACTTTTGGTATGCCGCGGAATTGTCGTAAAAACATTAGTGTGCCGTGGAAGATAAAAGGTTGCGGAGCACTGCTCTAGAGGTGGAAATATTCTCGTAGTAGCGCGGAAGAAGCTAGCTTTTTTACGCAACAAATTAGCTTCTTTACGTAACAAATTAGCTTTTCTAGGAACTCTAGGAACTAGTTTGTAGAAATGTGTGAAATACGCATCACAAAAGGAAAACATCCCTCGACTTAATTGCTTCTTACAAAGCTCAAGGCTGAAATAATGTTAGAATATTGTATATGAAAATCAGCATACCATACGGGTTTATTCTTATTATCAGTTATGGATAGACTGCAAATGTTATGCATTTTTGACAAAAATGAGTAGATCAAATGCAAAACAAGAAAACGTTTAAAGATACTACTGGACAGTTTCCAACTTATTAAAATTATTAAAAAGCTCTTGTATATTCGAAATAAATAACGTAGACAATTTTTATTTTCCATAAAAATCCGCAATCTACTTATAAACTTGTAACGATATTAAAAGAAACTGTAGACAGACTTTTTCAATGGTATTGATAATTATAATCAGTTTTTACACAGTAAATAATTTTTTACACAGTAAGTAATTCGCATTTATAGCAAAAGCAATTTTTGAATCTATTGTCGAATACAGTTATGCGCATAACTGTACAAAATAAATATATGCGTAAAGATACTCACGTTGACGAGTAAATGAAGATCGCATTTGAATAGTTTGGGAACGAATTTTTCTATATTATTTTCTTAAATATAGTTATAGACATTGTATAATAACAATTAGACTGCAAATTTTATGCATCCCTGATAAAAACGAGTTGACACAATTTAAAGCACTACGCAAATTAAATCAGCTTATTAAAATTATTAAAGGAAGAAAGAAATTACGGTTTCGGCGCCTGTTTATTGTAATTGATGCAAACAATTTTTATTTTCTGTAATAATCCACAGTCCGGTAATAATATCAAACAGAAGAATGAATAGAAACCTAATTCGACATAGTATGAAGTTTTAAATTAAATCAGGATGGTTCGACAAAAGCCTTCAAATGCGAAGACCTTCGTATCCGCTTTCTCTACTACAGCATCTGCTTAAAAATTCTCCATAATTTTCGGACAACGATCCCAAACAGGACACATTAATTTACATTCACACATTCTCTTTGCGAGGGAATTCCCCGTTCAATACTACTTCAGTGCATAGTTTTTCAGTTGACCGTTGTCCATGAGAAGAGGACGCTTCAAACAGTCCCTCATCACGTGCCCTAATTTTTAGGTCGGTATAGTAGTTAACTGTGAGCCACAAAAACCCATGAGAAATTGAGTTTGCTCTAACGTATATCTCATCTGCCACGTTCATTTTTATATGTCTTTTATGGTGTTAGTTCTACTTTTTTGTCTCGTCTGAGGCCAGATTTATCCTGTAATCGATATTGTTGCTGCGTAAGCAGTATACTCATGGTGCCAATAGGTGGCGATGGAAGCACATGCGGTATTGCAGGTTTCTACTCTCCATTTAATCCTTTAGTTCCATAACACTGTACACATTATACAGTAATGTAAATATTCCGTTTTATCGATCGCACTAATTTTAAATAAATAATCCGTGTTGTCGGCGCTACAGGTTCGATCCAATGTTAACCTTTAAGCAATTTTGCAATTAAATGTTTCCCAACGTTATCATTATCAAGGGAGAAATTTTGCGTCTCTAAATTGTTGCATGTTTTAGTATAAATTTATGATCCACATTAGGAGCGAAACGTTGGGAAACATTTAATTGCAAAATTGCTTAAAAGTTAACATTGGATCGAACCTGTAGCGCCGACAATACGGATTATTTATTCAGTAATGTATATGTGAAAAAGATGTGCATGATATTTGTGAAAAAATTTACTCTCCCTGGAAGGCTCAGAAGTTCGATAGCTAAGAAGTATAACACGATATGGGATCAGTTGTATTGGTGGAATAATACTAATCCAATGACAAAACCTTTTTGTTTTTAATTATTTCTTTATGAAACTTTCACAAGCATATTTGTGATTGAAATGATACCGAACATGACATAATTCCGAGCATATTTGATTGTTCAGTTAACGATGCAGTACAAGGTCAATTATTCTAACCGATGATGTTTGAATTTTCTATTGTGCGAATATGTGTTTCATGTGCAAACATGATTCATTGTACGAATCAGTAGAAATTTAGTGACTAAACTTAGTCTAACTCTGTTGCTAGGGACCTGTTCTATTATTCGAACACACGTGTTCCATCGATTTGTACAGATAATGGAGGTTCTATTAAATTGTGATTTAAACGAACAAATACGATTCATATTGTATCATGTTTCGTATCATTTCAACGAAAAATGTCACAAACATGTTGATAGAAGTTTCTGAAATAAATAATAAAAAATGAAAAAAATTATTTTTAACATGTCAAAATGTTTGAATAACGTTATGAGTAAAAACAGATATACTATAAATGGTTGAATTCGCATTTTTCTCGAAACTGTATAGATAAAATATTTCTTTCTCGTAAAATGTTCATTAGTGCGACGAGAGAATATGACAGTTTACTGTTTAAAAACCACAATACAATTAAATGTTAATGATTCTCATCTTCACAAAATAAGCAACACGCAGATTACATACGTATGCAAAGGAACAAATATAAAGGTAGTAGGTACTACGTCTGAATAAACATAGCAATTAGATTAGGTGAACTCAATTCAAGAGAGAAGCACCTTAAAGAATCGACACTGTACATGTTATAAATCGAACTGTAACTGTTGGAACTCAAGAAAACATGGAAAGATAAGATTACCATCGGGAGAAACAGAAAAAAGACCACTCGACGCACAAAGAACGTTACAACCTGGCCGAAGACGTTGTGCAAACTTCAAAAGTTTTCTTAGATTTCACAATTTTTTAAAAGTCGAGTATTTGTACATGTAATAAAAATGAACTCCGTCGTGATTTCTCGCCCGATAAGTTGGAACGCGTTTGAAAATATGTAGCTCTGCAGCTACACATGAATGTAATACGTATATTAGTGCAATTTCTACTCGCGACTTCCTACGTATTTGTTAGTCGCTCCTCTGCACAGTGGGCCAAGAGCCTGATTTTTCTGGCCAAAACTATTGTAACGTTATTTCAAGGTTTAATGTTATCTTATCATAGGTCGATAAATTCGTATCAATACTAGTTAGAATACTATGACATAAAAAATATAAATTAACATTTAAAAAATTGAGGTGACCTTTATTTTTTATAAAAAAAAATTTTTCTTTAAATATTTTATATTGGCATTTGAAGGAAAGTGAATACTGATCAACTTTTGTTGGAAACATTTTTTTGTCAGATCAATAAAAATATTTGAAAAATTATGCTAACAATCTTTTTTTGGCCAAAATTAAAAATACGTTCATAATGAATTAAAATGCATTTAATATACCTAATATATTTGAAATATGACAAGAAATAATATTATACCGAATATTCTGATTCCAGTTCTATTTTGTTTAAAAGTACTTGAGCGTCCAGTACGTCCTAGTAGTCTAATCCGTAAAGTCTATTATATAAAAAGGAAACGTGCAGACATTAGCAGCTAATTCGGTAAACCTTACGTTTAGGGGAGACAGCTTCGACGAACTTGACCTTGACATATGTTATGGAGGACAACATTCTGAACAACTTTTGTCATTGCAACTACCCGGTGCTCGGTTTTCGAGATAATTGCAAAAAACTATTGCTAGTACTAAATTGAATTTACCGTATTCGTGCACGCTCCGTGGCAACGTAAGCCTGCTCCGACGCAGCGTCAGTTTACTGTTTTTGTAAACACGTTGTGGAGATGACAGAGAAAACAGGGTCTCACTCTATGCAGGGTGATACATATACAATATAGGGTAAGCTTTCAATTTTAAAAGACATTTTTCCGGTACTAACCCAGACCTTGCTCTGTTCGCATTATTTTTCTAGTACCATTTTAAATTCTGGATGACAACTATAATGCAAAGATCATGCGAACAGAGTGAGGTCTGGGTTAGGACGAAATTGTGAATACAGTAATTCATCCATAACTGTCTATACCACGGGTATGACCAAAGACAGTTATCGTAAAGGGATACTATTCTTTGAATTTTGCCGAACGTAGAACACGACACCGAAGCTCGAGGGACCTCGGCCGCCGATACCGGATCGGGTATATCGGTGTGAGACCAGGAGACCACTACTAATCCAATGACAAAACTTCTTTATTTTTTATTATTTTTTATGGAACTTTCACCAATATATTCGTGGCATTTTTCTAATGAAAATGATACCAAATATGATATAATTCCGATGATATTTATACGTGTAAGATTCGCCAATTGTCCCGGTCAAGAGAACTGACTTGTATTATAAATGACCATATGCATATCTGTATATGATCCGAATTATATCGTGTTCAAAGTGCCACAAATATATTGGTGAAAGTCTCGTAAAAAAATAAGTAATAATAAAAAAGTTTTTTTATTGGCATTACTTTGTGAGCACACGCGGTAGTATAGTAATAGTCTAGTTAACATCTCGTGACGATAGATAGCGTAGACCAAAGAGAGAAACATAAGGAACACGTGTGATAGAATCTTTGCAATAATAATAAATTGGATAAATAAAGGATAGATAGATAAAAAACTTTAATTGTCGTTTCTCTTATTACAGAGCAACAAAATTGAGTTATTGTCTTATGTACATATACTTGAAGTGCACCTCCTAACACATATAAAACCACCAATAAAATCCGTTTTCTTATATTTCAAATTGGTATGGAACATGTTCAATTTTTCTTTGAATTTTATGATTTTGTCTTTAGAACGCTGTATCTCTTCACAGAATCATCTGAAATTAATAATATTTTGGAATTGGGAGTTTTAAAGGGTAATCAGTTTATAGGGAAAAAATTGTTTAAATACATTAAACTTGAAAAATTGACTTTTGGTCACAAAAACCGACTCCTGGCCTATTGTTGCTGGTTGCTCCATACAAATTATTTGAAACTACAAACAAAGCATTCGCAGTCGCATGGCAACTCTGAAAATTGTATTTAATCTTTCACACTCGGTTGTTCCTTCTGAGGGGACATCGTAGATAACGTTCGGGATGACTCCGAGTGCTAAGTGTTAAATAAAATGATACAGATTTAGGTATGTACATAGGTATATAACATAGAACGGAGATATTCTAGGCCAGATGAAATGCCCGACTTCTACAGTTAAAATAGCTTAACTCGTTGATTGTCAGTGGCCGTCAAAGTCACATAAACTCGGAGTAATTTATTTAATAAAGCAGGGACAGAAACGACAAGATTTATCGTAGCTGACTTTTGTGACTCTCTTATACACACCTCGTGGATCCTTAGCAAAGTTTACTTTACTTCATAAATTGTAACAAACATTGATTTTCAAGTTTGACAAAAAAAATTGTGTGACGCATCCACGCACTGTTGGGGACAAAGTTAAGCGAACACTTGGGCACTATATCATCAAAATTGCTATCAGCCACAAGTGATTGAAAACGACAAAAATTGTATGAAACAGCGATTTAAATGAATCGTACATCCTAAATTCAAAGATTTTTACAAATCTTACAATGCCTATCGATTTCGATAAAACTTTATAAATGTGTATTACTAACTTAAAGCTACAAAAGGCGTGTTTTAAATTTCCATTATTTTCATTCGGTCGGAGATCAAAAAGTTATAAATCGTGACCTTTTCTTTTTTCTTCGTTTTTGCGGTGAATAGTAATTTAAAAAATAGTTGTTTACACATTACTCTCTTAGTAAACTAGTCTTTCTAAGATATAAAAAAATTTTAAAAAGGTTGTTTGCTATTAAAAGGTGTATGAATACTTTTTCGTGCGGTGTATTCATTCAAAATCTTGAAAAATCATCTAGCTGATAAAATAAACCTCTCCGTGCTGTTAAAAAGCAATCCACGTAAACAGAGTTTCATCTGAACATTCGAAATCTAGTAATAGACATTATTATTATTTATTTCTTGCTTTAAACCATATAAGGTTTATGAATATACATTCAAATTACAGTGTGTAACTTACAATTAGTTTATATTAGTTTTGCTATGACACAACTAAAATTAAATTTTAATTGAGCATAACCTAATGAAATAAAAAATAATTTTCAGGCTTCTCTCTGGGCCGATCTAGTAATAGATATCGAAAATTTTATGTTAGAATTGTCTATAATAGTGAAATTGTGGTAAAAAAATGTGCACATAGTTAACGTCGAAATAGGACTTGTATAAAGTGTGTTAAACCATATTGTCCCGACTTGTACGTTAAAACTAAACATATGTATTTGATCGAGATCGTGTGTCGGCCAAGTTGGCTTCAGTCTGACAAATTGTAGTAGCTTTGAGATAACAGGTAAGATAAACGCCTCGGCTGTAGTAAAGGTGGTCTCGCATCAGATTGTTGTCAATGTGTCAAGCTTCGTTCCCTAGAATAACAGTATCTTAACAGAATGCGTGTATCATCGATTTGTTGGCGATACCTTGCTTGTTTTCTTGTGTATTTTGCTAAATTTAATAACGGAGAATTTGTTATCGCATTGCGCGCACGCAGTTGCTCATAAATTACACTTTCGTGCCAATTCCTGGCATTCTAGTCTGGCTTACCACACTTTTCTTATCTATATATACATGTGTATTAAATAATGTCACTTGAAATACTTTGAAATTTATCGGAGGCAAGTTGGCAAAGAATATTAAAAAAATATAAAAACTGAAGATTAGATATCGTTTTGTCAATTGGATACTAACTGAAAATGAGAATGGTGGAGAAGGTTATCGCGAATGGAACGCGGCATGATAAGCGCACGTAATAGAAAAACTCATTTGAGTAGAAACTGCTCGTTAAAGTCATTATCATAGTTTTATAATGGCTCTTAATTTGTAGATTAGCAAAAGAGGCGTGCGCACATATTTGTTGAATAAAAAATCCACTGTAAAATCGCAACGCATTAAACATGATTATTGGCTTAAGAAACGTTGAGATCCGGATTTTCTTTTCAAATTAGATATTCCGTGCATTCAATTCGACGATCAGCACAGTATTGTGGTATAACGATTAATTTTTCTTTAGCAAGTGTGACTAAAGATTTTGAAGTAACTGAAAAATGATGGTTATAACGGACCACCTTCGGCGGTTTACGAAGAATTTTTGTGAGATTACCATAAACACCTCTGCCACCCTCTGCCGTGAACAAAATGGGTAGAATAGTTTGGCGTCCCTCCTCGAGGGCCGAGGAAATGTTACGGTGGTGACTAATGATACTTTGAGGGAATACGACGACGAGGACGGATAGGAGAGAAAGCCAAAACCGTTCCGCGTTGGTGTAATTGAGTAACTCCATTTCACATTCGGCACTTCTCCAAAATAATTCCTTTGTAAAACACAACACGTTTTGTAGTTGAAAGAAGACAATTAGTTAGAAAATTAACCACTCGTAAAATCAACGGATTTTTGGCTAACAAAAATTTGATTTTGTTTGCCCCCTTCATGTTGAAATATACATATATTATATTTACGGTAATTCTATTGGAATATCTCGTTAAAGAGATATATGTATAATTTATATAGCAGTTATTCGAAGGACATCAACGATTTGTATTTTGAGGTGATTCAGTGGTCCTAAGATAAATTCGTTTGTGAAATTATCGTTCGCTGGGGTAGCTCTGTTCATCCATTGGTCATTGATTCGTCACTGCTGAGATAATTTGACTTCATTCATCCTATTATTTTCTGTATGAAGTAAGGAAAAACGAGACTGTGAACCTGTTTTATAACATTCATAACGAAAGTCATAGGACGAATAAAGTCAAATTATCTCAGCAACGGTAAATTTTAGAACAAATGAATTTTAGTACATTTATACTCACGGAATACGCGAATCCATCCAAATCGAGCATAAAAAATTGGACATTCTACTTAAAAAAATCAAGTTGACTTCTCCTCCATTTGCGAGAATACCATATTATATTATGTTGTTTGTATTATTTTGTTTATATTGTTTATATTATTATGTACTTTATTAAACCCTATAACTTTTGTAAGCAATGTTTTCTCGCATTGTTTGAAATATTTAAGCGGACAGAGTTTGCGAGACACACTGTATGTACGTATGTGTTGCGTGGTTGCGGAGAACAAAAAAGTTAATAAACAACGTTAACAGCAAAAAGGTTTTCTCATCAGTTTCAGAGTCTCTCAAGGGTACGTACCTCACGGTAGTTGCGATAAATTTATCAGAAATATCATGCACATTTCTGTCACGTACAGTGACTGCCATTAATATTCGGACGCTCTTAAAAAAAGGTAACCTTTTTTGATATTCCACCATATGTTTTGAACATTTCTGAGAAGCTAATTTTTTCAAAAATTACAATTGGTCGGAATTGTAGAGAAAATAATAAAAGTTATATGTTACAACTTTTTTATGTGGGTCTATATTAAAAAATTTTAAAATACGTTTTGTTGATCTGTGTCAATTATGTGCATTGTGAAAGTTTCGTCGAAATCGGTTGATGCGGGAAAAACGACAGGCATTGGAAGATATAAGAATCCTTAGATTTATTGCAATTAAAGGCCGAAAATCGTGAAAGACTGCAATTTTTATCATCTTTTTGTACCTTATTGCAACGTTGACCGATTTCGATAAAGTTTTCAGAATATGTTTAATTGATACAGATCTACGAAACGTGTTCTCTAAATTTTCAATATAAGCCCTCACAAAAATATTGCAAAACACAACTTTTAATATTGTCTCTGCAATTCCGACCAATTTGCAATTTCTTCCAAAAATTCTTATCACTAACTTCTCAAAAAACTCCAAGTCGAATGGTCCAATATTAGAAAAGTTATCGTCTTTTTCAAAGTGTCCGAATATTAGTAGGAGTCACTGTATTATACCGAGGCGTTACGACTGCATATCGTCGAGTTACGGAAATGTTTTACTGTTTCGCGATCAATTAAATATAATAGAAAAAGCCAGTACGGGACAAATTCTGACTCATTAACGGTAAGGGAGTATGCAGCATGAGTATCCAGTAATTATGGTGACGGGGAGACAGACAGCGGTATAATAAATCGCGGTCTGTCAGTACACAATAATGCCGGCGTTATATCGGAGATATTATCGGGTATGCCGATGTCTCTTTCCGTCAATCGGCTGTCCATCGAATACCTCGAGCCTTCCGACCTATCGAACCCTCTCGATGGATTCGCGCGATTCGCCTTAACCTTTCCGCCGTATCCTTAACCGTCAGCCATATCCGGCTCGTTAACATTTTTTTAATCGCCACCGTACGCCCGAAACTCGGCGAACGTCTTCACCGTTGCGTTGCCAGTTGCCAGCGATACTTGCGGCCGGGTTCGTGTCGGATGCGTTTACAGTCCTTTATGGCCGGTGAATTCAAAGGGATGCCGTCTTCTTCATTTGTCAACCGCCTCCTTGGCCCTTCTCGATACGCCTTCTATCTATTCTACGATAAGAAAGACCCATCACTCC
The DNA here is from genome assembly GCA_028454225.1 of Lasioglossum leucozonium. Lineage (NCBI taxonomy): Eukaryota > Metazoa > Arthropoda > Insecta > Hymenoptera > Halictidae > Lasioglossum > Lasioglossum leucozonium. The sequence goes on along the minus strand of CM052218.1, from coordinate 14,043,437 downwards.
GATCCGAGCATGTTCCGTTCATCTCGAACCTCTATCTTCCTCCTTCTCGTTCGTTTTACACGATCAACCATTCAATAGAATATTTTCGTAATCGTCCAATTCAAATCTCTGTTTAGAATCGATGGATAACATAATGGTAAGCCTGCATACTGTATACATACATACATGTATAAGAAGTCTATTTCCCGAAAGAAGAGGTGTCCTGCAAAATTATTAGGTTGTCCGGAAAGTTCTTTTCGTTTTTAATAGGAGTTAAGTATAAAATATATTGCCTTCTGTGTACCTTTCTTAAATAATGTATGATCAGTTCTCTTCTACCACCTTTTGACATCTCTCCGGGAGCCTCATAATGCCATTTTTCCAAAATTCTCTTGGCTTACTATTAAAATATTGTTCGAGACCGTTTTTTACTTCATTTATTGATTTGAATTTTCTATTGCGAAGAAAATTTTTTAGGGAGAGGAATAAATAATAATAGTCAAGATCTGGAGAGTATGCAGGATGTGGTAGAACATCCCAATCAAGCTCTAAAAGTTTCGTTCGCACCGCTAAAGAAACGTGTGGCCTCGCGTTGTCATGGGGGACCCACACTTCGTAGCGATCAACGTATCCAAGCTTTCTTAAATGTTCATGAATCGTTGTTCGCGGAATGTTTAAAGCATCTGCTATCTCGCTAACACTAGACCTTGGGTTTTCATCGAGGTAGCCCTTAATAAGATCGGTATCAGTGGTGGATGGACGTCCGCTGCGATCTTCATCTTTAAGATTAAAATTTCCGGCTCGAAACCTCCTAAACCAATTCCGGACTGTTTGAACAGTTATAGACCGGTCACCATAAACGTCACAAATCTCCTTTGCAGTGTTTTTAGGCGTACTGCCTTTTTGAAAATAGTGAAACGTAACGTGACGCAAACGCATCTTTTGGTCTTCCATCTTTCACAACGCAAGAAACACACGATACACTTTCTGCTGACGTCGAGAACTGTTCTCTTGCCTTGCCAGAGGATAACTAGTGACCACACAATTGACGGTAGAGTGATCTGGTGATTTGTTTACTTAAGCAGGACGAGATAAAAAGAACTTTCCGGACAACAATATTCATTACTAGAATGCAGATACTTACGCAAATTCTCATTTTCATTAATTATTTTATGCATATACAGTGAATACGAAAGGTATTTAAACTTGAACACTATGCACATTTCCGATTCTCGAAAAATTGCTGATACGTACAGTGGCGTGCAAAAGTTCCCGGCCAGATCGTTTCTGCGGTTTTTCTTCCAAAAGAAAAGCGTTAAGAAATTTTCATTAGTATCATATATTACATGAAAGGATAGTACAAAAAAATTAACGCTATTTATTTTTCTTACGTAATGCAGTCGGGTGGTATTTTATTCCATTCTTATACGAAATTTTGAAACAATTCTGTCTTATTAGAACTTTTATTAGTAGTATCCTAATATCACGTAATATGCCCTAATATAATGTTACTGATAAAAATTTCTTAACGCTTTTCTTTTTGAAGAAAAATTGCAAAACGATCTGGCCGGGAAATTTTTGCACGCCACTGTAGCTGAAGTGTGATAATTTCACAGAACCAAATAATACGACCACGAGTCTCGACTAATTTTAAAGCTTGAAGCCTCCACTTTCGCAAAACATTGTTCAGTTTCCTCTAAGAAGATTCATTTTTCCTACAAAATCGTGCAAATTCAATCGTCTCCAAAAGCTTTGGAAAATGCTTCTCGTAAATGAAACCTTTTTACGACGACTCCTTAAACATTGTTGTATGTTTTTTATCACTGTTTTATGGAAAAATGAGAGACCAATTCAGTCGTGTAAAGACTTTATGGTGTAACTTACCTATACATATGTATGTACACTAGATCTCTCTCGACACAGCTCTCACTCCAAACTCTATAAAACGACTGAAAAAATTGCACCACCAATTTTAGAGGTGTCATTGTAGAGAGGAAGGTCTAATCTTTAAATCGATGGTGGTTTCAGTCAGGAAAATAGATTAATATTTAATTAGAATACCTGGAGAAAAATGTATTTTTCAATGCATTTTTTCAACAAATGAATTTACAAAAACGTTGTAATTGAACACCGAGAAATTTGCAAAAAAATTCTTTCTTCACCCTCTGTCTTTTGAGATGCTTAAGAAAATGTATTATACTTTCGACTCCCAACTTTGAGGGCTGCTTTCACGCCTTCAATATGCTTGGTTGCCGATAAAAAGAGAAAGCGTGAAATATTTTTCCGAGAACTGCCTCTTGGACACATTTCATCAAATTGATATGCACTAAATAATTTTATATTGGAAGCGTTATTATATTGGAAGTTTTATCCACACAGTTATGTGATACACATGTATATTTTTCTATTCATTATAAACACAAATATACATATTTTAGTAAAATGTAATAATACTACTTGCTTGTTTCGTTATTCCAAATCTCCTGACAGCTTGTAACGATTCAGAAAAGAAAGCGTTCGTTGAGCTAAGAATGCTTCTTGAAGAATGCAAGCAATCGATCGAATGACCAAGAATTCTGTGTTACGCAGGAACATTTTCTTTCTCCAAGGATCGATTCTGCCATGTCTGATTCTTTTTTTCGCATGTCGAACATCCCAAAAATAGATTCGAAATTTACCGGGAGCCGTCCGTGGATCAAACAACTCGGTTCTCCCGCCGTGCGAAATGTCTCTGGAAATATTTTGACGTCGACCAAGATCTCCGTGTGATCGATGCTCGTTCCCTAGAGATTACATCGTGAATTGCAATTTCGTCGTGGGGGACGCGGACTGCGTAGATCACGGTTCTAAGTTTGATTCTCACAGAAGCACGGCTTGCCACGAATCAAAGCATTCCCTGCATCTGCTTCTTTCTAATCCTGATCCGTTTCGTAATTTTCCGCGATCTTGGAAACCGATAATTATTAGGTGTACAAATTTGTTTGTAGCCCTCATAATTACTCTGCTTCTTTGAATAAATATACATAATCACTGTTTCTACACGTTACTATTGTATAGATCTTAATAGACTGTGGAATTTATGCATTTATGACAAAAATGAGCAATTTCTAGACAGTGGATCTTTATGCAAAATAAAAATTTTCTATGTGAATTGCAACAAACTGGAGTGAAATATAAATTTATTTTCTTTCTTAATACATTTAATATGTAGGTTGAAAATAATATAACAATACTTTTAAATTCTTCTAATGTTTTTACTTTTTCAAATTACACCTACTCGTTTTTGCCATAAATGCATAAAATCCGCTGTCTAGTAATTACAGTTAGTAAAAGCAATAGGAAGAACTTTCGATCTATTTAAATAATTGAAGAGAGACATCCATAAGTGGCTTCTGCTTTTTGCAACAGGTGCAGATATTTTTTATTTTGCATAAAGATCTGCAGTCTAATAATTAATTTCGCGATATTGCATTTAAGGGATTACGTACCTTTGTATGGTTGAAAAATACAAAAACTCGAATTATTTTGTTATGTGTCAAATTATGTTTCTTCAAAAAATTAGTACGTATACATTTTACTGAAAAATTGAACTAAATATGTTAAACTAGAAGGAGGATGCTATCATTTATCCAAAACAATTGGGTCTCTAAAAGTAGTAAAGCTTTGGAACACTTGTAAACTATTATAATGATTTTTAGATTCCAGTTCAATTATTTATTCCAAATTTTCCATTATTTCTTCGCTATTATATCGTGATTACGCTTACTGTATTTTCAAAAAATTAATCACAACTATACATATACAACATGTATGTATTGTATACCTGTGTATGCTTCTGAATAAATTCGAATTCACTGCTTTATCACAATTAGAGAAAATTCTTCTATTGTTAATATTTAGACAGCAAATTATTTACACATTGTATTTGACCGTCGAAAACAATGAAATAAACGCTGCAATACATATTAGAATACATAGATAACGAAGTTCATCATGGAGAGTTTGTGTAGGCATAAATAATATTAATAAGAATGTAACCGTTACAAGTACGAGATACTTAACCGTTTATCATTTTACACGTTGAAACATTAATCATACAATTTTTAAGATTGCACTATCTGTCTATTAACGACTTATCTTCTGCATTAATTCAGTTTATATTACTTTTCGATATTTTTTGCTCGGCATACTTTCATAATTACTGGCTCCAATTAACGGTTATCAACTTATTTTCCGAATGGTATGGTCGGTTCGATTAGTCTGACAGTTCAGGACCTTATTTGCACTAATGGCGCTTATAACAGAGGGAAGCCGTCCATCGTGAAATCGTCGAACGCAAGACCGGTTTTTTCCGGCGCGTAATTATAAGCCTCGAGAACCAATCGCGCGGCTCCACGAAAAAATTCGTCTCAATCTATAGATCCTGTCGTTTTAATCATAGACGACATTTTTGTACGTTTTCGTAGTTGAACTGCGCGGGTTACAAGACACCGATTATTAACGATCGTTTAGGAATGCTGAAACCGTCGGTGCACGCAGGAAAAACCTGGTTGTAGGCAGAACACCGAAAAAACGAAACTTCCTGTGCCGTTGATACATGTAACTAACAAACTTGTTCGTCTAGTTTCTCAGTTGTGAGAGAAAGAAAATCGTTTCTCTATAATGTATAGCTAACGAGTGGGTAATCAACGAAGAAAGTCAATCTATTTCGAATCTACAATAAAATTAGCACTGTATACCGCGGATGGTGAAAGGTTTGTTATCTTTCGTGTAATTGCAATATGTTGACATGTTTATCAATTTCATGGTACCTACTTCGAAACATTCCATATTCTTTGCAGTTCAAACAAGGACAGTAAGTAGAAGTAAAAGTTATTAATAGCAAATCACAAACGAACAAATAATTTCGCTACAGTTCGATCATGTTTCCGTATTATTTTTTATTGGTTACAAACAAAATATTGTTTTGTCTAAAACTTGCGTGAAGACTCGCAGTTTTTTTTGTGTTTAAAAAGTGAGCTTATTATACGTATTTGCCTATAATAACGCTCAACTTATAATAATTGAGGTCAGTTTTGAATTGATCGTTTTATTGTATGAGCCGATTAATGCAAAAATAGTGGAAGTCAAAACAGTTAATCGTTGGATAATGAGGAATTAAGTAAAAGTTCTATAAAACACAATAATATTTCTCTTATGCAACTCCTGCTACAAATTATATTACAATTATTTTATTTAATGACGACTAAAACCTTCAAATACTAACTAAAACGTGCAAATTATAAGTGATATACACATGTATGCGTAATTTATTAAAAAATAGTATTCTATTAAGATACGTAACCCTAACAGCAGCATAACATAATATTATAACAGCGTATAAAATATGCTCACGTCTTTATACTGTACAATTGAAGCTTATTGGTGAGTAAAGTTGTTAGTATAAATTAGCTTTAAGAAAAAAAAAGATAAATTAACCAAAATTTTATAGTACATATTGTTAAGGATTAGGAATTTTTCAGGTGGTTAGTGCTCCTTGCTGAAACTAATCCTTAATAGTTTATTCTATGTTTTTCAATGTTCATGTAAAATTGATTTATTCTACGTACATCTGTTTTGTTGTTTCCTAATATTGCTATCATACTTTTATCCCTTGTATCACTACTATTTGTTGCACTGTTAATATGTATAATTCAATATTATTCTAACCACAAAACGTATATTTACATATAACCTTATTCAGACTTCTTATCTGTACGACCGAATTATGACTGAATTACCTACTATGGCTCTTTTGAAATCGATACAATTGTCTCCCGAGGTGGTATCGGATGATCGCCTTTAGTTTGTTGAGTTTGTTGTTTGTTTGTTGCACTTTATATGCATAATAGGAACTTAGCTTTGAGTTCATATAGGACAAATGAGCCTTATTTCGCCTCCTATCCAGCAGTCAGACTTCCTGAAAATAGGTCGTTTACACTAAACCTACCACCGCCGGTGAAATGATCGGTTTCTGAGTTTTTATTTTACAATTATTGAAATTATAATGATGCTTTCACTGAAAATGATTATACACATTTTTGTATCCAAGCACATATAATAAAAATCACAGGAAATCTATATATGTATATAAATTTTATGATGTCATTTTTATAAAGTAACACATGCCAGCCATTTTTCTAGCTCGGTACGTTTAGTGTTAAAAATAAGATATACCTACTAACAAACTCCATGGTATAAACTCCAAACTCACTGGACTTGGGTTTCCCAGAGATTTTATAGTTTTTGTTACTAGACACGCTCGAATCGTTTTAATTTAAATCCTTCATATTAGCTAACAACGCTTGCCAGTGCTGAGCAGAATTTCATGACCCGAACCATGTCATACGACAATGTCCAGATTATGAGAATGAACGTAATGTACATTACAAACAAAGTTCCTCAAAAACAAATAAATGCTTTGCTTTTTGTATCGCTTCCTTCTCAAGCAATCCTGATATAGTTTTCATTCGATATAAGACGATGGCTCGAGACGGCTTTCGACGTACAGTAAAAGCTCGTTCGTTGTCCAAAATCTTCTCTACGCTCGTTGTCCAGTGCCTACCCACTCCACCGCCTGTCAATGCCGTGTCGCTCCGCAGGGCGGCGGCGATTGATCTCGGCTCGGGTATATCGGTGTGAACACGACTACATTGACTCGAGGAAAGGATTTTACAAATCTCTTAATTTTCATTATTTCTTTATGGAACTTCCACTACCATATTTCTGGCATTTTTCTGATTAAAATGACACCAAACACGATATAATTTGAACTGTATTAAGTGGTTTTATCGACGTTGAAAGTTTCGAAGGCAACGCCGAACAGCGTATTGGAAAGAAAGAGACGCGAACAGTCGCCGTCGCCGGCACAGTTCACATGTAGAGTAAATATGGGCCAAATTATGTCGTGTTTGGTCTTGTTCTAATCAGAAAAATGCCAGAAACAAGCCAGTGAAAGTCCCATTAAAAAATAATGAAAAATAAAGCATTTTTAATTGGTATTACATTGTGAGAACACGCGGGCCTTTAAACTGTGCCGGCGACGGCGACACGCTTCGGTAATACGATCCGTATTTCTTCTGTCCTTCTCTATGTTCGGCTCTCTATTGAAGTTTCGCTCGACGCGCTCGGCGCGGTCGGCGCGGTGTAGATGAAACCCAATCATACATAAATCAAAAAGCGTGTCCCTCCACGTTCGTTGTCCATTTCTCAGACCCGGCCTTTGGACAACGAACGAGCTTTTACTGTATTGCGGATGAGGGTACCTACTCGGCTAGACATTGAGCAGCGATATCTTTCGCTGGAAAAGGATAGAATATGACATAACCTCTCGTTTTGACACTAACAATAACTAAAAACATCGTCGTCTTATATCGAAAGAAAACTCTATTCATATGTATACATACTGTATGTACGTAGAAGGCCTGAAAATAATTTCCTTAAGAACACTGTTTAACGATATTATATTTCCTAAATAATCCATCTGATTTAAAGAATTAATATATATATATCCTTTATTTGATTCCCCTTAGGGTTACAAATCCTTTCTTCTTAATACTACATATCATTCGCCGCTCTTACATACAACCTTAACTTTACCTTATATACTAACTTACGAATAACTTAACCTATAATATATATATAGAGAGAAACATATATACAAAAGCTCTTATTCTAAACTTAATCTACCCCCCTACCCCTTTCCTTGGCCCTTTTCCTACCCCACTTTTACTCCTCTTCCCTAAACCCTTTTTTAAAGAATTAATAAATATCATATATTTATCGTAAATAATAATATAGATTTGAATGAGCACAATGATCAGCATATTTCTCACCTCCAATGTATAGTTTCATGTCCTTGCATGTATAAAAAATTTAGTACAATACATAGTAAAATATCGCATGGAAGTTTTGCATTACGGCGACTTTACATTGATCCCGCCGCCGTGACAATATTAACAATAACAATGCTATAGATGGTTGACTACTCGAATACTTGGCCTATTTTTTAAGTGGAGTACAAATAAATGAAGTTATACTGTACGGCTACCCTACTAGAAATGCCGAAAGAGTGTACAAGGTCGTTGAGGTAAATCCGGAAACATTTGTATGTGTAGAGCAACAGTTAAAATTCCAGGAAAATGTCAATTCTTTCGTCAGTTTGTACAAAAGTAGCGAATATACATATGTATAAAGAATGGAATTACTCGATGTAGCTTGAGCTTGGGCCCGTACTCGCTGCAAGCTCGCTTCACTTCCTGCTGATCCGTTTTCGTCACCACCTCCGTGATGATGGCCTTTTAGGTATGTTTGAAGTTATGATGTTTTGCATTTACCTTTGCCTCGGCTACGCCCCACATGTAATAGCCAGGGAGATTGCGTTCGAAGCTACAGGGAGGCCACAAGTTGGGAGACCAGTGATAACAGAGGTTTTCGCAAAGCCTGATTAATCGTTTCTTTCAATTCGATCACGAATTTCGCACATCTCCTGCGAGCTACCCGAGATGCAGTTACCTGCTACTGTTTGTCAGAGTTTCTGAATTCCTCGGCTGGGTCATAAACTTGCGTCTCCCTGTAGCCACGCAATGATTTCCGCGGGCGATATTCTCGTTTCATGGCTGACATTTTCCCCAACTTGTTCATTGATTGGTGACTTGCACGCCGAGTTAGTTTTTTACAACAATTGCATTGTTTATATTTGCCTTAGCTAACATTTTATTTTTTGGGACTGGCTGAAGAAATTCCGCATTTATGGTTAGTACGACAATAACGGTGTTACGCTAAACAACGATTTCTTCTATCGGAGTCGCGTGTTCGTTTTTCTGTTCCGTCTGAGCGACGTGCCCGCGCATTTTCACTATACGAATAAAATGCGGCGAATACATAATACGTGGGCTTGGCAGTACGCCTCGCATATCGTGGTTCAGGGGTTCCGGAGGGAGGGAAAGAAACTGGCAGAGAGAAACCAAGAGAGTTACGCCCCTGTTGGGGTGAACGATCGTGACGGCACCGTCGGCGTTCCCTTTGTACACGCACCGCCCCTGACTGCTTGCCTCTGATATATCCCACAACATAAATACGCATCGCCCTACCCTCTCCTCCTCATACCCTCACCATTCTATTCTCCTCTTCTCTTTTCGCCCTGTTCCTGCCCAATCCTCGCTTCTCCTCCTCTTCTGCTTCTTCTGCTTCTTCTTCTTCTTCTTCTTCGTCTTCTCTTCTTTCTCTTCTTTCTCCCCACGATTATTTCTCCCCTCCTCCCCGAGTCTCCTTTCTCCAGCCCGAGTTGCGTGGTTACATTATACGAATTACATTGATGATACGTCGATGGGACACGAGATAGGGGCTGCTTTGGCTCCAGCCGACATCGACAGTGGCGGAACTATTTTTCATGAGTCCTCGTGCACGATCGATCTTCCTACCAACATCCTTTTCCGTTGATAGGGCTCCTCTTTTTCACTCCTCGTAGAACGGACTGTTGACAAAACGCAGATCGGCTTGTTACATCCGATTTTTTTAGTGGTCGTATAACTTTGGTGGAATCTTTGCTTTTCGATTGTTCGCGCATTGCTTGATTAACGTTATTACTCTGAACTGTTTACAATTAGTTTCCACATAGAAGAATTTATTGCAAACGTTCCTGCTCGATTTCGAAATAAATCATATGCGGTTACATTTCAATCCCCTGAGCTGCCACTAAAAGTTACTATACTAAAAGTCAAAACAATTTCTGCCCTACTAAATGCTTTTGGATTTAGTCAATTTCTAAAAACCCAAGGTACGAGTGAATATTATATGTTCGATGTTACTTAATAAAAATGTTCATACTGAAACGTGCGGATGTTTAAGTTAAAATGGCTTCGAGTGCAAAAGGTTAATACATATAACAGTCTTATTAATCAATTATAATACGTGTAGTCATCGCCATTTTATAAGCTGGTGTTTCTTTAAAGGAGATCTTGATAGAACAACTTATAAACACAAAAACCTACTCGATACGATCTTATTACTTAAAGTAAAAGAACAGAATTTTCAATTGCTTTGACAATTGTCACAGAAACAAACTGATGATTTAAAACAACACTAACAATGCCACGTATACATAACATGTGGGTGACACATTATTCGTTGACTAGGTTCAGAAACTAAATTTTGTTGTGATACATTCTAATAAACCGAACTTTACCAGGATTAAAGGAGTAATCGCTATAATACGTTTCATTTTACCAGTTTTAACTTTATTAACTAAATCATTTTGGCTTCATTGGATTTTTCGGTGATCGTGTTTCGGTAGTTAACGTGTCGAAGTATTAAAGATAACATTATCAATCAGTAGAATTAACATTTTTGATATTATATGTAGATACTTTTCAACATGGACAAAATCGATCGACGAGCACTTTTTAATACATTTTTAAAGCTCCTTTCGAGTGCAGTTCTTCACCAAGAGATTGGCAGATTGATTAATGGTTGAAAAATATAGTGATCGATTTTGTCTTTCTTTTGATAGTAGAAGTTTGACAAGGTATTCAGAAAGATCTAAAATTTTCAAAAGTTTCTTTCATTCATACGCTAAAATGCTAGCGCGCAAGTTTTAACCATTTTCTTTGTCACCTTCAACAATATTATTTGAATTTCTTTATGCCACATTTTAAATTCATGTTACGTCCCCGTGAATAATGTTGTTTCAATGATAAAATATGATACCTCGTAGCAGCGCATGAACATTCCTTTTTCCCATGGCGGGGGGAATAAATTGTTTAAAAGGTTTTCTTGTTTAAACGCCAATGTGTTCTCGTACAAAGGGTATTCTAGAAAAATCTGAAAAATGTGCGGCGTAGAGTGGTGGTATGTTCTGTTAGTGATCTGTGCTCTGCGGCAAGACAGGCGTCCCCAGGATACGCTTCCTCCCTCTCTCCTCGCGTCCCAGATCCTGCAGGATCATTAATCAAATTCCCCTTTTAGCTGCGCCTCCCTCTCCCCCTCCTCTTCCTTTATCCCCTCCGCACACTAAGGTTCAGCCGCCATTATTGTACGGTTGCGTGCACGACGCATTAATTAAAATCAGGAAATTAATGCTTTATGCTTTTGAAGCTACTCTCTCGACCAGCCGCACTCGGCCTTTAGAAAGTTCCATAATTTTTTAATTGAACCCGGAGCAATTTATGTTTCAAATCAGCTAACGGGACGGTTTCCAAACGAACCGTCTCCAAGGACCGTTGTCTATGTATTCTAAGGATCATATCGCGTTCTTGCGACGCGACGTAAGAGACAGCTCAGAAAACGCGATTTTTTAAATAATTATTACCTGCTGGATAGACCGCGGATTTTATGCATTTGTCGGGAAAATAAGTAGGTGAAATAAAAAACAGTGACAATATCAAAAGAATTAACGAATGCCGTTATGTTTCAACTGCTTGAAATAAACGCAATTTTTATTTTGCATAAATATTCGCAGTATAAGGGGTGAGCCCTGTGTACATGGCCTGTTTTTCAAGAATTTTTTTTTCTTATATGTACTGCGTAGATTGATTTAAAATTTCAGGCATCATTTATTGTTGTTATAATGTAACAAAAAATATTTTTTTTTAAGTTTAATTGTTAATAGTAATGGTGGAATGACGGCTTGAAAATGTAAATGCGCCGTGCAGTGTACAGAGCACAATTTTGATTTGAAACAAAAAAATCCAAATGGAATCGTTAGGTTATGCAAAAACGCTCAGCATGACATTTTGCTTTTTTTAAAATTTGCAAAATTGCAAAAAATGGCGACGTTTTGAAGAAAAAAACGGATTTTCTGATATAAATAATTATTAATAACAATAGTTTAACTAAAAAATAAAAAAATTGGAGCATGTCATGCTGAGGTCAATTGTTTATAGAATATATATATCAAGTTTCATAAAGATCGAGTAATTAGTTTACGAGGTATGTTGCACGGCGTGCGAAATTTTGCGTTTCGAGAAAAATGCGTTTGAAGTTTGTGTAACAGGGAGCGGCTTAGCGGAGTTCTCTTCAGTTTATTTTGAAAATAACGTACAAGGACACTTCTGATCACTTTCTAACTTTTTTTATCGTATTCCTGAGGAAATTTTCTATCGATTTAAGAAAAAGAAAAAAATGCTAAAAAATTTCATTTCACACAGGGCTCCCCTCATAATGCGAGAATATTGCAGCAACTTATTATTTAATTTTCAGAATTTGGTAGGGAACGGTGAGAACAGTAAACATTGCTATTAGTAAGAACAACATTGTCTTTCTAATTCGTGTGACACTGTGCTGTACTCGTCTATGCTGTGTAGATTTTATGAAATCATGCGTATACATTTCCTATCTTCTATCATTATAAAATAGCTACACCATATTTGTCAGAATCAAGACGATTTTCGGTTTTGTTAACAGTTCTTAAAATAAAAACATTGTACATCGATTGTAAGAAATAAAAGCTCTACATATAGACATTTATGTATTTCTTCTGTTAATAAGTTACGAATAATTTTTCAGTTACTCAGTTTTGTCATAAATGCATAAAATCTGTAGTCCACTGGTTAATGTTCGTATTGGCGCGTGATTTATGATTATAATGGTTATAATTTTCCTTTTTGTTACAATTGTTTGTTTGCTACCGATGCGTCTAAATAATCAATTTCGTCATCAGCTGGTAATTTATGTAGAAATTAAAGAAAATTTTAAAAATACTGATCTCTTGTATGCGCCATTATGGTAATTCGACGTGTTCGGTTTATGATCAACGTGCACCGTATCAATAAAGTGATGAATTTTTGATGAAATAAGCGCAAGATTAAGTTGCTAATGTTATTGCATCATAAGATTAGTTTTCTCTTGAACAACGTTTGAATTAAAGCAACAGTACACGTAGAACCAAGATTTGATAAAGCGGTTATTTAAAGAATTCATGTCGTTGTATCTACATTGTATAATATGAAATACAGCTACCTTACGGTTGAAAAAAATTTTGATAGCGTTTATCTTCAACTTGGCAGTTGTACTTCTAAATGCTTAAAAATCATCTTACAAAGATAAACTCGTAATTCACGCGCCGGTTTCTTAATCTCTGACATAATAACACGACGCAAATCGCTTCTTGATATTGTTATCGGTGCTTCTATGTTATCCATTGCTTATTTATATGTTTAAATGTATGGAAATACCTTTTTTCACGCTGACTATGTATGTATTATTTGAAGAACGATGTGTACTGTATGCGTCAGCGTACAACGTGTAAGAGTACATTAAAATACCTGTGTAAGTAATGTTCGGACATTTTTAAAAAGACGATAACAACCTTTTTAAAATTGATTCAAATGACTTGAATTTTTTTGAAAAATCGAAAGCATTGGTTTACTAAGCGACGCGAAAATTTTTTTTGTTAATAAATTCCAATCGATCAGAATCGCGGAGAAAATGTTAAAGATTGCTTTTCAGAACTTTTTCTATCTAAGCTTGTATTGAAAACTATGTTTTGTTGGGATGTGTCAGTTATAATATATTCTGGAAAGTTCATTATAATCGGTTGATGCGGTTATACCATCTTTAACAATTATTAGCTTATTTAGAAATTTTTTATAATTTAAATAATTTAAATTTAAATTTAATTTATAATAATTTAAATTTTTAATAATTTAATTTAATAATTTATTAAAAAATTACGTTAACCGATTACGATACAATTATTAGAATATGTATAATGTACAATTGATACATATCTACAAATTGTATTTACAGAAGTTTCAGTATAGACCCAGATAAAAAAGTTGTAGGAAACTTTCGAACAATTCCGAACAATTGTAATTTTTCCCAAATACAAAATTTCTTTTATACACCATGTGGTAATTTATCTAACGTCTCGAAATAATCCAAGTCGTATGGTTCAATCTTAAAAAATAAAAAAAAAGTTATCGTCCGTTCAAAAGTCTCCAAACATTATTGTGAGTAATTATATGATTGGAGTATTTCAGAGTAGAAGAATAAACAGACTAAAATAAAGATCTACATAGAGAGGTGGCGAATATCAACTAGAATAGAGATACTATTATCATGGTTATCAATTCTAGCACTTAAATTGAGATTACAGAAACGCTATGTCAGAAATGTTGTGAAAGATTAAGTTCATGAATAATTCCTGAAGTCTCGGTTAGGAGCATTGACACCAATGATGTTAGACGTACGACAAAATTGCTAATACAGTCGAACCTTGATAAATCGAAACTTTCGTTTAAGAGGGGTTTAATGTATCAAATTTCAATTTATCTATGCACTTTTTACGTGTTATTATCATTAGAAAATTGTAAAAGATTGAAAAATTTTAAACAGTATAAGGATTAAAAGCATTTTAAAATATCGTATTGTTTGCAACTTACTAAAATTATTCATGGTAGGTAGAAAGAAATTTCTGTGTGGCTCATACTTCTTACAATTTTTTTCTCTTACTTAGATTTTCTTTTACAACCGATACTCTAGGAATAACTCTCTTTGTGTGAATTTTTTGCATTACTCTTTTGTATTACACACCGATATTTTAATTTTAAAAATTAGACTTTCGTCTTGTTAAGAGGAAAAATTTTTGTGTACCATACAAATGTTTATATTTACATTTCTTCTAAATATGATTTTCAACTTTTTAAACACTAGTACCGCATCATCGCTTGGAGCATGAAGTCGTTAAAGACCATTACTTAACATTTTTAGATCAAGGGTTTCCGTAGATGTACCTAATGATTTACTCGTTGTATGCATTTATGACAAAAATCAGTAAATCAAGTGGAAAACACTAAAAACATCTAATGAATTTAAGAGTACTATATTGTTTTCAACTGTGTAAAATCATGAAGAAATGAAATAGACGTTTACGTGGCGCCTGTGTCTTGCAATTGATGCAAACAATTCCTATTTTGCACGAAGAACCACAGTCTAGCGGTCAATCAGTGACTCAAGGGTATTTCACAGCGACGTAGATATCTGTCATTTTTAATTTTAGAATGTAGCGAGTTCCGAGAAAATTCAAGCAAGTTTTCATTTCAATTTAAAGAGGTTTCGAAGAAAATTGCTTGCTCATAGATTTTCTCAAATTATGAAGTTATTCACTTGTAATTTTAACCCTCAGTTTGTAATTAATGCTTAAAATTTGAAACAGAATTAATATTTGAATGCAGCACATAAAGCTACACTTCACGCTAAAACGGTGCAGTTAATTTTCTAGTTGGCTAGCAATCAGAAAATCAACAATCGAAACTGCTACGGATTGTCAGGGACCCTTCTGTTTCGGAAAATTAATTAATTAAACCTACCGAGCCTTAAAAGTAACTGATACATGTTCCCTTATAAAAATGACAAGATTGATTTTATTTAGACTTTGTGTGGCTCCTATTGTAATACGTGCTCTACTAAAGATATCTATACAATCATTTCTTATGAAATCATTTTTATTATTTCAATAATCGTAAAATAAAAAATTTGGAACCGATCATTTTGACCGGTGGTGCTAGGTTTAGTGTTAACGTGCATCACGTTTGTCGAATAATAATTGAGCGTTACGCTCTTCTAGGCAAATGTATTTTGGGAACTTTTCTCGAGAAGAAGAGAATGAGAAGAAGACATTTCTTAGGCGGGGTCTCGGAGGACCCATTAGCGGTCAGTGTCCATTTCGGTCTACCGCAAAATGTTCAAAGCCACTTGTAACTTCACGAAAACTAAGTAATTTATGAACAAGGGGATAGGATTTGCGGAACATCATTCGCCATGGTACCTTCCTTTTCTGTACTGCAGAGTCACTACTTTACATGCCGTGCTGAACGATTTTTCGTGAAAGTTTTTCATTTAAAGTACCCGCTCGTTGTAGTTAACTAACTCGAATGAACTAGATACTCATGTAAAAAGTGATGTTAAGTAGTTACATTAATTAAAACTTATTGCTTTGAACAAAACTTTCAATACAGCACTCCAAAATATGACTATGCCGTTGTTTGTGATTCTCAGATGTCTCCATATTTGAATGTTTTACAAAGTCTTTGAACTATGTAAGTAAAAAGAAAATGTAATGAATTTTTACTTTTTTTTCGTCCGAGGAATATTTTTAAATTGATTACAGCAGGTCAAATTATTTGATGCGATGTGTATTCATGCATTATTGTTCGTTTTCCAGAATTTGAAAATAGATATAATAAGAGACATCATGTATAACGTCGACCGTACAGAAACAAATTGACAATCCACCGTGGCTCCCGAAGGGTTAAATTAACATTATATTTCTTAAACAAAATGAATTTTTAAAAACAAAGAGAGTATTTAAGGTTTCAGTAGCTAAGAGTCTTAATGTATCGTTATTATACATAGATTATATTCAAACACAATTACCTTGTGTGTTGGAAAATTAATATTGTTCAGCTAGTATGCGATACTTAAACTGTCGTGCGTTGCGGAAAGCAGAAAATTATAAAATTTCAGCAGGTCCTTTCAATTTCTTGTAAAAGAGTGATTCAAGCTGTCGGTAGATCGTTGTCTGGGACCGAAAGGGTGGCGTGAAAATCGAGGATATTACCTGGTCAACCTAACGGTAGAACCACCATTAGGCCTATTTATCGTTCGTAGTCAGGTAAATACACCCCTGACAAGTTCACTAGCCGAGAAGTGCGGTGTTCTGTAAAGTATAAAGGATTCGATGCACAACCACCGCGGCGAGCCGCTCCGTGCCGCGCCGCTCCGAGCCGCTCAAAGAGAGGCAAAGGCGTTATGCCATAATGAGATTACCCACAAATTTGTAAAGATTACTTATTACCAGTAAGACACTTCTCCCAGTCACTGGACACTGCCCGGCACAATCAATCTTCGCTCTTATTCTATTTATTTTTCAAATGTCCAAGCGTATTCTGTTTATCAGTATCTTTTGGAACTGTAAGTCTATCTTTCGTACATTTTGTAACATCTACCGTATCGTTCCCTTCATAAAATTGTATTGGGCGTTATACAAAATTTATTGCAATTTATAAATATCTAGTTATGTATGTATGTATAATACTATGTATACACAATATTTTTAGAATGCCCATCGAAATTTAAGAAGGTATAATAGTTCGAAAACAAGAAAAACATACGATTCGATTTACATTTATCTACTCATAGATTGGTACTTTTAGCAGCATTATAAAGTAATCTAATACATAGAAATTGAAAGAGTTGGATAAGTTGTATGAAACATAGATTTCTAAACTCAGCCATTTCTAAATTCAATTTTCCTTACATTTTTATTTAAAAGCCGTAACTTTTTCTCTAACATGAACTCATTTCTTCGTTCTTGAAACCATTAAAAGAGGTTAGAATAAGACACAGCTATTAACATGTTCTAGAAAGACAAAATTAATCTTTTCATTTAATGTACTATACCTACCAAAAATACGAACCACTATACAGGAACATGAAATAAATAAAGAATCTTTGTAAATATATTTGTCACTTAAAAAGAAAACCGATTTGTTTCGACAACTGTCTCTACTTTTTAATTCTACTAAATACAACGTGTCATTTTTAAAAATATGAAAGTAAATATTATCACAGACAAATTCCTAGTTCTTCAAATGTCATATGCTTTGCGTTATAATTATAAATAGCGACCATAAAACATAAAATACAAAATGGTGAACATGATACACGTATGTAGCTGATACCGAAAGTTGGAAATTCAAACTGGTAATATGTATGTAAAGAAAATATATTCTCTTTAATTTAAATCGAGCGCGCTTTGCATGCACTTTTTGAACGGTTTCTACATTTGAAATAGATAGATAGATAGATAGATTGATAGATAGATAGATAGATAGATAGATAGATAGAGAGAGAGAGAGAAAAAGAATATAGGGAGCACATGTGCATAAAAATTAAATGGAGATAGAGATAGTTAATTAACAGAATGAGTTAGCGATATAAAGTTAGTGTAAATGAAGAGAGTGAACAGTAGACTCTAATTGTCGTTTTATTTATTTACAGGTGAGTTTGTAAATAGTTGTAAAAATTGTAAATTATTAAGTATTTAATAAAACATAACCTTTATTTCCAGAGAAACAAATTTGGTCTGTTTAATTATTAACATAGAATATTATCATATGTATGAGTACTATTCAGCACTATCATATTGTCGTAGAAAAAAAAATGAAAAGTTTTATCTAGTCGTAGCATAAACAATTGAAGAAATGTACTCGTTTCGGGATGCTTGCGACAGTTATACCTCGGAATAATCGATTGATCGAGCGACGCGAGTAACTCTTTAAAGAATCACTCGATTATTTCGAAAGTGGATCGTCTTTGTTGTCATCGGCGACAATGTGAGCTAATTACATTATCACGGTGTTATGTGATCGACATTCGGCGCAGCGAGCAACAAATCGTACAGTCATCGGCTCGTGTCCTGCAGCAGAAGCGAAATCGTTTCTGTTAGGAAGACAGATCGGTTCAAGACCGGCGAGATAATCGCACCTGTTATGCCGCGTCGAAGAAACAATCGAGCGCGAATATGTTTTCCAAGATTACCAATCAAGATAAAGCCACGAAATGTTAGTATTGGTATTGTTGTTCTACTTCGAGCTTTCGAAATTCATACGCGACGCGTCGAAACCTTCGATCGGAGAGCCGCGTGATATTAGATAACGTTCATCCGATCATTACGAGCATGTAATTGCTGATCCTCCGATACATCGATCTTACTTTTTCATGCTTTTCTCTCGGTTCATGTTGGCCTCCTTGATCAGCGGAATATATCTGTGTCTGTGTTCACTTTTCTTCGAGTCTCTAGTTCTTTCTAATGCAGCGATTTAGAATTAACGGAGCAGTGTTTTATTCTTTGCGATACTTTATAACAACTTGCGTTTGTTATAAAACAGTAACAGACATTATTTTCTTCTTGATTTTACAAATATCTTTACGAATAATTTTGATACATCTATGCCGGTTTATATTATTTGCCAGGTCGACTGCCGAGTGAATTTTCTATAAATTATCAGTTTAAATGATCAGAGTTATTAATAATATTACTTGATAATGCAGTTTGCATCGTACGCAAGAGTTTAGTACATTTCAGAACGAATAAATCGATAGTGCCACTAATTTTGTAACAATTGTTTTTCGGGAAATCAATTGTAATACCGGTCACCGGCTATCACCGTGGCAGTCAACGTGTGAAATAATCGTTCAGTTTCTGAAATTATGACATGTGGAAAACTGCTTGCACTGCCTATCGTAATATTTTTCACGACATAGATATCTATGAATTGATCGGTCTTATCGTACTTACATACCAATTGTATACCATTTGCAACTTTTTTCTTCCTTAAGATGATGTAATCAAGAACTAGAAGCAACTGTTGAACTCCAGAGACTCTAAGCTATCATAGTTTCGTAGATAATGCACAGTGAAATTTGATGTATCAAACCCTTCTTTAATGAAAATTGCTATGTATGTACATGTATATTTGTTCCCTTACGGGTTACAAAGGAATCCAGCTCCTTTTACAATTTTTTTTCTTTTTCTTTTCCATACTGTCATTTTACTTCTTCCCACTTCTATCTCCACACACTCTCATTCTTCCATTCTTCTACCCTTCCCCCATTCACACCTTTAGCCCTATCCTTCCCTTCTTTCCTTATCCAATTTCGCCATCCATCCTTCTCCCATTCCGTCTTCAGCCAAAATCTACTTAACCTCTCTCTTATTCCTTCTACATATCCTTCCTCCTCCCTGCATCTTTCTAGCACGTGCTCCCATGTTTCCGCTTCGTATCCACATCTTCTGCACCTTCTGTCATCTTCATCTTCCCAGTATCTCTCTCCTCTCATTTCATTTCCTAATCTGTACCTCGCTACTCTACTCCATTTCTCTTCTTTCCATCTTCTCTTCAAATACACTGGCTTTTCCTCTATCCTTATCTCTCTATACCATTTGTTATATCTTGACTCCATAGCCTTTCTCCTCTTTCTGTATTCCTTTCTCTCTATTTTCTATCCTGTTCCGAAAATTGCTATGTAAGAAATGTCTACAGCTCGATGGTTGCAGTTCTACTCTTAAATTACGATTCACCGAGGTTCGAATATGTTGACAGTTTTACCTATCAAACGTCTCGCATCATTAATATCAATGCTCCTCTCCGAAACGTTAGGATCGTTAGGTTTACTGTTAAATCGGTGAAAGCATACACGGAGGATCAGTAAAGAATGTACCAGCTGGAAAGCCTGGTCGATCGGTTCAATAGGATTCTCGCTGTGTTCGCCGGCTTTATCTTGGCGCGCGGCTAATCGAATAAAAATTAAAGGCGTCGATATCATTGGAGCGAATGCAACGGTGCCAGGTGAGACACACGGATCGAGCGAGGAGTCGGAGCTGATTGCGAGAGAAAAAGAGAGAGAGAGAGAGAGAGAGAGAGCGAGCGACACAGCTGTGGGCGCGGCGGGCGTCCCGCTGTGTCTCTCCAATATGGCCGTCCCCCTATGCACACCCACGCTGCGCGTTTCTCCTTCTCGGCGGCGCGGCGCGACGTCCTCCATTTCTTTCTCGTTCGTTCGTTGGTTCGTTGGTTCGTTGGTTCGTTCGCCGCATCAAATTACACGCTCGGTGAAGTAATTTTCAAAGGCGCGTCCGTGATCGAGCGTGATGCAGAAACATATCTGTTACCCGTGGGTCCCGAAGCGCCGTGTTAAAATTTCCGATCGCCGATAACGATGCACAGAGATTAATGATATTTGCACGCCAACTGACCCTCCCTGACTCTTTACACTTTACACTTCGCTGAATATTCCTCCTTTGTTTCTTTCTTGTCGAACATATTTCGGACCTCTGATTAACCTATTGCACTACCCCTAATAGCACAAAAATATTGGATAAATATCTTTTTCAAATATTGAAAAATATATATTCAATTTTTTATCGATCGTAAAATGTTGAAATCAATTAATGTTTTCGGCGCTCGGGTTCGATCAATTGTTACTATTTAATAGCATGTTTGCAATATAATTAACGACGTTTCGGTCTTATTTTAGACCATTTTCAAGAAAAATAATTGCCTTTGCTATATGTGAAAAGACTGTCGCGTAAAAATTTCAAAATTTTTTAATAAAAGGGTTTTCTGTTCTTAAAAATATGTCCTAATTCTTTTCACATATAGCAAACGCAATTATTTTTTTTGAAAATGGTCTAAAATAAGACCGAAACGTCGTTAATTATATTGCAAACATGTTATTAAATAATAACAATTGATCGAACCCGAGCGCCGAAAACATTAATTGATTGAAAAAATATTTTTTAAGCCACATTTTTTCATATAAAATAAATATTGGATCTAAATATTGTATACATGTACAAGAAATGTATGTATGTATGTATGTAATGATATTTGGTCCCCTCAGGGTTTCAAATCCATCCCACCACCTCTCCCTTTACCAATCCTCAACTATCGCCTAATTTCAAGCGGGACCTACTTTTTATTAAGGTGGGTTCCGAACCACCTATTTTGCCAACAACACGTGAAACGCACTCAGAGGGCCACTTCCCGACTTTTTACCGAGCGGTCACCCATCCTAGTGCGTCCCCCGCCCTACGCCGCTTAACTTCGGTGATCGAACGAGAACCGGTGTTTTCAGCGAGGCAATGGTCGTTGACTTCGTGATCTTAGTAAACGTTACTAAATTTTCTAGCAGTCTGAAGAAGCCAATGCTTGTGGACTGATCAAACCATACTGTTATTACACTGCTTGAATTGTATTCAACTGGAAACCTTGTAGCTAGTAAACAAAGAGCTTGTTAGTTTAGAGACATATCACATGTTAAAGTTCTACGAATTCTAGAGCCACTGCGGAAATACCATAAGAAATGCCATTCAGTCATTCATTTCTCGTGTACAGACGTGTCTTGTTGCGGACGACAAGCATTTTGAGCATCCAATAGAGATAAGGTGATATTACCCTTTCCGTATTACAGTGTTTTATCAATAATTGTCCAAAGCACGGGTCCGACCAGGGACAATTATCCGCCAAGGTTACTATTCTTTGACTTCTGCCGAACATAGAAAAGGATAATGAAGCCCGAGGGCCTCGATCGCCGAAAAGTGTAAACATAACTCATCCAATACCAAAACTTCTTCATTTCTCATTATTTTTTATGGAACTTTGAACAACCAAGTTTT
Source organism: Lasioglossum leucozonium (assembly GCA_028454225.1). Lineage (NCBI taxonomy): Eukaryota > Metazoa > Arthropoda > Insecta > Hymenoptera > Halictidae > Lasioglossum > Lasioglossum leucozonium. The sequence goes on along the minus strand of CM052218.1, from coordinate 14,021,239 downwards.
GTCACTGGATTAGTAGTGGTCTCCCGGCCTCACATCGACATACCCGACCCGTAGTATGTTACACTTCTCGGCGACCGCAACCTCTCGAGCTCCAGGGCCCTTCACGGAGCATATCCCGCTGTAGTGGGGGTAGTTTTGGGACAATTATAGGCCAGACTCTTGGGACATTTATCGATGATACTGTTACGAGCCGAGGGTTACGCTAAGGTTTGGCGTGAGCCGAGGGCTAGAGGTTTAAGATGTGGACCGGCCGATGCTTGTTTCACCATCGGATAGCCACTATAGGTATGGTGGGATTAGCGGATTGATCGGTGCTTGTTTCAACACCGGGTGACCGCTATGGAATTAAGGTGTTGTGGGTTTCGACTCGACTCGTATGTATTTGATACACCCCGAGCGGCAAAGATGTATCGTTGCAGAATACCAACGTCTGGACTTGAATAGGATAAAGAAATGTAATGTTTAGATACTAAAATGAACAATATATTCTGGATTTGCTTGGCTACAAATGTTAATGTGTAAATGCCGCGGAAATCTATTCAGTTTTCACGCACCGAGAAATGCGGGGGTGTCCTAACTTCGATCTTTATACCGTACGTACTTTCGACTTTGAGGATGCTTTGACGAGGATAAGGCCTGGTCTTGCTCTGACTTTGCTGTGTCGTGAACGAAAGTCTACTAGCTTTACAACGCGGATGTCACCCGATTTTGAGGAGGACCTAGGCCCCTTATATACCCCCAAAATCGGTCCTACAGTGGTGGGGCCATGTGTGGTCCTTTGTTTAATAATTTATTACTAAGGGGGTTTCGATAAGCTGTTATCTGAAACCCTTCGTGAAAGTAAAACTCGAAATTGGTTCCATGGATCCAGATAGCGCGCTATCTGAGGCCCTTCTTGGAATCAATGTCTCTAATCATTTCGACACCTAAACAATCCGGAAGGGTCAAAAGGGTTATCACCCAAGAGGTGTCTAACCGTAACAATACACTGTATTACTTTTATATTCTTCAAACTGGAACTGATGTTTTCGCCTTCAAGGTCACTTCGAGGTCATCGTGTGTAGGTCGTTGAACTCGTCTTGACGCCGACTACAACATTGCATTATGAAAAATACATGTTAATATGCAAAAAAAATATGGTGACTTTGAAAAAACTGTTAAAATGAACTTCAAAGGACTTTTTTTATTACCATCTAATGCGCGTCTTAAAACCATGTAGATCCTATTTAGTTATTTTTTCTTACTTTTAATAGTAGCGGAAATAATTTAGGTGTTCAAGATAAAATTAACACCCTGTATTTAGGATTCTGTCCCCCCCTCCTCGCTCTCCTCAAAATCTCAGCTCATTTTGTGCGAGTCATACCGCATTAGTCTTATTTCGTAGACGATGAAAAGAGTTTACAATTATTGTATGCCTATTATACATATGTTCTCTCGTGGATGTAAAATGTACATCGACAGCAACAAAATAGAATTCTATTTCGATACAAAGAATAAATTAATGACATACGTATCTAATAGGTTCTGTTCGAAATCTTCATATCGGGTCCGACTCGATGTGATGGTGCAAGAAATTGTCGCGTTGCCTGTCACATCAGTGTGCGTAAAACTCGCGCACAATCAGAATAATTGATAATGCTGTGGGGATCATTAGGGATCGGTGTTTGGATCGCTTCAAACTGATTGTTGTGATAAACTAATGCCACTGAATATTTATTTATTAATATTGGTATTAACTAGATTATAGTATAAGGCGACAATTATATCAAGTGACTAACAGCTGTTATTAATAACGTTAATTGCTTATATCAATGAAATAGATGAAACTCTTGTGAGACGCACCAAGTTGGTGTTAACTTTCGGACGGCGGGACTTCTTGGGTCCGTTTAGACCCTGACTTACGAATTTTCCGTCTAAATTGCAATCTTCTAGTAGCCAGTTCAACTTATATTATCTATTGTCATTGAGAAATTAGCTGTTTGTATTGGGTCCAATAAGATCAACGTTGATTACAAAGAAGTAGGTCCAATAATATTGAGAAAAAGAACGATGCGTAATATTTATCATAAACCAACATCCAGGATGTGATAAATTATGTATTGTGTTTAAAATTTTGTTTCTAAACATTTTTAGAACATATGATATAGTTTCCACGAATAAATTAATTTATAATTCGTATACTATACATATTTAAAGTTGTGCCAAATCTTGACAAAGACATGTTTATCATAAATGTTCTCGTTTTGTTGATCGTAAATTGTTTTAATAAATAATATAATAGCTATTTTATGAAATCCCAAACGTTAACGATTCGGGTTTGAATCTGATAACGTCCTTAGCCACGTTTGCTAAAAATTGTTTTTCTATTGGAGGAACAGACGGTGGTGTTTCGTCCTAAACATGTTTATCATTCTTAAGAAAGATCAAGAATTGTTCTAATCACAATTGTTTTAGTATCGCGTGGTAATGGACACAATTCTTTCGTTACAACCGTTACAAATCTTTTAAATGGCTTCAGTTATGGTTTTACCAAGATTAAAAACAAATAGTATGGTACTGGGTTACTACATTGTGAATCTAAGAATTTTATTGGCATACAGAATTTGAGATTTTTCGAAAATTCTCGATATATCAAACTGTTATAATTTCTGTTACAGAAGGGTCATAAAACAGTTAAATGACTACACCGGAGAATAGATGTTGTCAAATAAAAAATGATGAAATTTTCATCGTGTTTTCTGCACTCTGTAGATTTTCAGAATTCTTCATTCGTTTATCTTAAAATTTGTACACATTATTCTTTACCAAATCATTTTGTTTTATGCTCCATTGAATTTCCATAACTATTTAAAATGCATTGTGTTCAGCGAAAAAGGAAGTTTCGTCTTTAACAAATCGTTGATTTCGCATTGTTCAAAATTATTAAAAGATCGTATTATTTTTAATAATATACACTAATGCTTTAACTTCTCAAAAATATCCAAGTCGTATGGTCCAATGTTAAAAAAGTTATCGTCTTTTAAAGAGTATCCGAATATTAGTGGGACGTCACTGTATTTCTGTTAGGCTTTCAAACTTGCAGATTTGGTTTTGCTGTTAACTCGCTTGTATTTCATCGAAGACAATTAAAAATCTATCTACTCGGAAAATCTACGAAATTACGACCAATTGCGCAGTTCGCCGCGTACCGTACGCGGCCCAGTAATAATACCAAGATTTAAATTAGCGAAGAAAATCTGTAGATTAGTTAACGAGGCTGAATACGAACTCGACGAAATTGACTCAATTAAAAGCTACGGGCCAGCTGCCTCGACGATTGTGCCTCGTCATGTGATTGATCCCTTTTCCCAGGTTCTTTCTTCTCCTTTCGATCTCCTCTATTTCGAGATGCATCGATACTCGGCCATCATTAATCATGCACTTTTGTACACACTCGTCGATGAAACTCCCTACGAGCGACATCTCGGCTGTAACAAAAATTGTCTCTCATGGATCGTGATTCTGACTTTGAACAACGATCGAGGCCAAAACTTATTAACTCGTGCCAATAAGAAAAACTACCGATGAACAAATAAAACCAGAATAGTTGGTTTATTTTCCAAAGCAAAGACTGAAAATTATACTGCAGTTTTCGTGCGCTAATAGCGAACGAATTTAATATTTAAAAGCTTGATTATCATCGAGTTTTAATGAGCTTCCGAGCTGATTTAGATCAGTATGGATCTTTCAGTACCAGACGGATTTATTAAAAAAAAAACCAGTGTTAACAAATATGATGAATTCACTTTTTAACGTTATTTGAATTTAGCCTTCTCTAAAAGGACAGATGTGTCCTACGGTCGTAAAAAATTGAATGAGAACAGTAATTTCCAAATGAAATGATGCGTGATTTCAAAACATAAAAATCACGAAGTTATTAATTTGCATTAAAACGCTCGACATCATAAAGTGTCGATCAAATGTTTAGAACCACTTGCATAAATTGACGAGGTTACATTAAAATAATCCATTTGCGAATTATTACATTGCAAATATACGTTCATCAATACTATAGACTGCATTATTCGTCCTACAGGGAATAAATATGTTTATCGTATTGTCTTTAATGATTTCATCACTCCCTGTAATAATAATAATAAAGCAATTGTAAAGTACGATTCGAGAGTTAAGGAATGGTATTAGAGACGGTTATGAATTCGTCAAAGTAAGATATTTATTAAGAAATGCGGATAAAATTAGGAAATATTCATTTTAATTGCTATACCGCGTTGTGTTTGCGTAATTCCTTTTTGTGAAAGGTCCTCAAGAAAGCTCTCTATTTTCAGGACATGGACCTAATCGAGGTGCTCTGGAAGCAAGATGTCGATCTCGGTTTCACATTGGTGGAGCCAACTGCCACTACGAAAAAACCGTCCACATCGGAAAAAGGAACCGAGGATGACATTGAGAAACTGAAAGCCCTGGAAGCCATCAATGCGAACGAAGAGAAGGTTTGTAAAATTGGATCTGCTATTATTCTTTTCACCATTTTTTTTCTAACACCACGATCCTCCACCATATTAATCATTTGCAGTTGAAACGATTTTTGCAGAAAAACTAGTATTCAATCCAGAATCATTTCAACTGTATATGGTTTTTGACTGCACACAATTTTCTAGTATTTCAGTCATTTCTTGAGTACTGTATGTATACTATGTACAACCTCGTGGATCTTCTTTTACCGTTATGACTGTATACATACAGTTTCCTTGATTTAAAAGAAAATGTTTTTCCAATTAATCTTATTCTTTTAAGTCGTACTGAATAATATTTTTCGTTAACTACGTGGACAATCAACTGTTTTTCGAAATTAATAATTGATCAAAGGTTAATTGAATAGTTTATATGAAGTGTCCAATGGCATGAAAGTTCAAGTTTTAAAAAATCATTGTATGTATACATACAATGTATGAATACATATAAATAATGAAGGAATAATTGGTTAAAACGAATAAGATTGACACATAACCAATTATTTTTAAATGAGATGGCAGTGCATAAAACGACACGATCAACACACAAAAGTCAAATTCGAGCGTTTTTTAAATATAAATAGATATGTAAATCGGAACATAGTGATAACGATTCAGCGTTGATTTGAAAAATTTGGAAGTGGAAAGATTTGTTAAAATAAATTTTCCCAATCAAAAGTACACATTTTCTTTTAAAAGGGAATGAACACATTTTCAGAGTTATAAACATTAATTTGACTAAAAATATGTATAGTCACTTTAACCTTCGTTCAAAATTCAAATATTTCATATGCACCAATCTCATATTTACATATGAATAGGGCGAATTGAAATTCAGCAAATTATGTATGTGTACTCTTTAAATTGATCCAAGATTTTAGCAATTCATTAAGTAGATATAGACAAATTTAGCGATGCTAGAATTATTTTCAATTCAGCCTATTTCGGAGTGGTGCCATACAACCGCCATTTGAAAACAAAGGATTGATTGAAATCGCAAAGTGACTTCGGGTGTTAAGACGCTTTCTTCCGTGTACAGACTACGATTCATAATTAACGACTTATTGTTTATCGAGTGCCGGCTACTTTCTGTTTTCACATGCCGGTAAATGCAATGTACATATTCCTCTAACAAGTGCCACTTACAGGTAGCGGCAATATTAAGTGGACACTCTTAAAAATCGCATAACTTTTTTCAAATTGGTTCAAATGACTTGAATTTTTTTAAGATGTTAGACCGACTAGTTTGCTAGAGAATGAGCAAACAAAAATTTGTTTAGATTGCAAATGGTAGGAACCATAAGAAAATAAAAAAATAATGTTTTTACAACTTTTTTATCTGAGCCTGTAACGATAATTTAAAAAATTCGTTTTATAGATTTCGGTAACTTGTATGCATACAGAAAATTTCATCGTATACGGTGAACGTTGCAATGAGCTACCAACGATTAAACTTGATCACATAAGGGCACAATGGCTTGACAAGGCCGGAAATGTGCGACTTTTACCCTAAGTTCTCATATTTTTACGTTCGTAGCTCATTGCAATGTTGACCGATTTTGATGAAATTTTCAGTATGCATGTAAGTTACCGAAATCTACAAAACGCATTTTTTAAATTATCGTCACAGGCTCAGATAAAAAAGTTGTAAAAACATTATTTTAAAATTTTTTTATGATTCCTACCATTTGCAATCTAAACAAATTTTTGTTTACTCATTTTCTAACAAACTAGTCGGTCTAACATCTTAAAAAAATTCGAGTCGTTTGGACCAATTTTAAAAAAGTTATGCGATTTTTCATCTGATAAATTGATCCGACATTGAATCTTTCATTTACACACTATAAATTGTCCAACGTTATACATACTATGTAGACTGCGAATTTTGTGCATTCATGACAAAATTAAGTGACTAGGTGAAATTTAAAATAGTAAGAAAATTAAAAGAATTTAAGAACGTCGATATAATCCCTCTGTTATCTACAATCTTATAAGCCTGTTTGAAATCTGCCACTGCAATTACTGGTAGTACTATTTCCATCCTCGTAAGAATATTCAAGAAAAGAAGAATTTTCTATTTAGTTTCCTTTTTTTGTAATTGACTTAGAAAATGTTTATTTTGAATAAAGCCGATAGATTATAGGCTAATTAAAATTTTGTCATTATTTCAAGAGTTCTTTTCTGATGATAATACTATATTTTCTGTAATGTATTAAATTTGTACATAATTTATAAAATACATTCATGGGCACTGAAATTAATTTGATAGATGCTGATTGGATCTGCTAATTTATTCGTGCAGAATCTTTTTTTTATATTGAGTATACAAAGAAAGCCAAAGAAGAAGTAACTGTCATTATTTTCTATATTTAATATATTAGAATATGTTAATTATTTGTATTTGCAATATCTCTGGAGAAACGAGGTTGATCTTCATGCTTCTGTATTATTGGTCGACTTTCGAATGAGGAGAAGATTCAATGTTAACTTTGCCAATGATCTTTGAGCAATAGAAAAGTTCCTTACACGTCGATGTAAAAAGCAAAAAAACAGTAAAAAGTAAATTTCGAAAGAAGCCTAGAATTTTCTCAACAATGCCTGAAAAGTCGTAAACAAGAGCTTCGCCGATCGGAAACAACGAACAAAAAAAACATCAGGATTTGATCATATTAATACTCGGGTAGACATGGTCATGAGAAGCAAGCGATCCGTGTCGATAGATCAATATCGATTCGTGAAGTCGACGGTGAGGCATTAAACAAAGGTGACGCCACTCGCTTGGCTAACAGAAGAATTCGGCACTCGGGGTGGCTATCTCTTTACAATCTCTGGGTCGACTGTTCAGACTGGTATAAAAATCTTGTGGATTGTGCTCGTGAAATACTCGTACTCGGTCGACCCATTAATAATACTTGCTCATCTTTTAATACTTCTCTTTGGAATCTTGCAAAAAAACCATCGTAATTGTCACTCGAACTTTTGAATGGGTGAAATGACTTGTCTGTTATCTTTCACAATTATTTAAAATATATGTAGACGTCTTTTATGAGAAATGTCTGAATATCTTTTATTATGAGAAATTTTTTGCCAAACTTTTCTAATAAATTAAGGCACGTATCATAATAAAAATGGTATGAAATCTGAATAAATTTAATTTTATCATTATTATAAAACTGTACAGAGTGAAAACTATAAACCGTTACAGACGAATATCTCCAAAACTTTTGGGGACTTTTATTTTTCCCGGTGGACACTCCAAGGTGAGGTAAAGGTCAACTTTCTTTTTTTAAATGGAATGATATGCTTTGCATCCACCACGAAATAGTGCATTGTAAGATGAGTTCAACGACCTATGACTCAAGGTCATTCAAGGTCAAACTTGTAGGGAAATGCAGAAAAGGTGTGATCGTTTTATTTGTACTTTAGTTCGCGCCTTCGAACTATCACACCAAAACAATAATACGAGTTCAAACGTATTTATGTATTACTGTACTCTTCTACAAGATAGTCAGTTCGCCGAACGATAGTACTTCAATATGTGGTGAAAATGGAAATGTATCAAAATTGTTTTGATATGTTTATGGTACTAGCAGAACGCAGGAAAAATTAGGGAATGGCTGCTAATTTTTATGCACAACGCTACCCAAATCAGCCATCAAAATCTTATATGGCATTTATAAGACTAGAACAGCGTTTTCTCCGTTCAGGTTTTGTGCAAGTGAACAGAAATCGACCTCGAACTGTGGCTAACGATAACGTCGCTATTGATGTATTAACACGAATTAACGTGGGTCCTTATGCAAGCAGTAGTCAAATTGCAAGAGAACGTGGAATTAGTCAGATAAGTGTATTGAACATTTTACATTCCAACAAGTTCCATCCATACCACATAACAATACCAATTGGATTCATCAGAAGATAGTTAAAGACAAATATTTTATTTATATCGATCGTAAATTATTAATAAAAACTGTATTAATGTTATCAGCGCACGGGTTCGATCAATTGTTAATGACTAACAGCAAATTTTTCGGACTTCGAATATTTCGGACCATTTTCAAGAAAACAATTGCGTCTGTGAAATAATAAAATGTATATTACTGAATTGTAAGTTGAAGATAGTAGTAGAATGAATTAAACATATTTTGAAGAAAAGAGGAACTCTTATTTTGAATTTAAGAGAAAATTAAAACACGTGCAGCTTCCATGTCTGTAGGATAAACACTGCATGAAGGATGAACCCGTGCGCTGATAACATTAATACAGTTTTTATAGTTAAAAATGTTTCGCTTTTATCTAACGTCCTATTTTCTGACGAAGCAACATTTACAAATACTGGCAATGTAAACAGGCGTAACATGCACTACGGGGCAGCGCAAAATCCGCATTGGATAAGAACAACGGTGTTTCAAAATCCATGAACCCTGAACGTTTGGTGCGGCATTATTGAAAATTTTGTCATTGGCCCGCACTTTTGTGAAGGACGTTTAACTGGGCAAGTTTATGTTAACTTCCTACACAATGTACTACCCCAATTATGTGATATGTGGATGCAACATGACGGTGCGTCTCCGCATTATACACTATGCTCTCGAACAGCAATGACTGAAATCTTTGCAGAAAAGTGGATAGGTCGAGGTGGTCCGTTCGTCGAATTTAACATCACTCGACTACTTTCTATGGGGTCACATTAAAAACTATGTAATGTGAATTAAGTCTACGACACGTGCTAAGATATATGTTGAATTGTTGAGCAAAGTTAATGCATCATTTAAACAAAGAATTGTTAAGTGCATTGAACGCATACTAAACTAAAGTACAAATAAAACGATCACACCTTTTCTGCATTTCCCTGCAAGTTTGACCTTGAATGACCTTGAGTCGTAGGTCATTGAACTCATCTTCAAACGCACTATTTGATGATGGATAAAAAAAATATATCATTCCATTTAAAAAAAGAAAGTTAACCTTCAAGTTCAACAATGTCCACCGAGAAAAATAAAAGTCCCACCGCATGATGTCCCCCTCGGTACTGAACAACTTTCATCTGAAACATTTTTGCATATAATCAATATTTTTGGAGATATTGGTCTGCTTTATAATTTTTACCTTACGTACATTAGCCACGTTTAGTGTTTTAAATATAATGTATAGTCGCGAACGAAAGAGAGTTTAAGAAGTAATATGTGCGATGAATTAGCACAATTTTTACAATCTGAATTTCTTTTATAAAAAGGGATAGAAAATTCCAACAGTTTTTTAAAACAATAAAATAAATAAAAAAACTAGATGTGCAAAAGTCTGTGAACTGTAAGACGATTGAAAGAGTAATTGATAGAAATTTCTTTCTTTCTTCAACGACTTTAATAAATTGAAACCGATAAATCAATGTTATTAAATTCTTTTAATCGGTTTACTGGTTTGAATTGCATCCATTTATTCTTATTATAAGGGCATCAAGTCCGCAGTCTGGTAAGTAACACGATAAATCTTAACATCTCAGTTTTTGTTTTGTTAAATACAGCTTCAATTGTTGTGGCCGCAGAATTAAATGTGTTAAGGAACCTTTCCGAATAGAAATTGGTTTCCTGAACGCGAGCATCTTTTAATTCTTATCAAGCCTCCGTATGTGGCTTCCGTTGTGGTAATCGGTCAAACGCGGATCAGTCAAAGGTATAATCCCGGAGAACTCGTGGGAGCCATGTTCGGTAGACACCAAAGAGATTAAGCGGCTAGAAGGAACCATCCTACGCGCCTTTGGATAGGATCTCGGCTGGCGCTTTAAACCTCCAACTATCGGCTTTCGATCTTGTCTTTCGCTTAATTCCTCGTACGCGAGGATACTTTTAAATCTTCGATTGTTATCGTATTCTCCCAAGCAAACCCTTTCGCTTTCTTTTTCGGACGCTGTCTTCTACACTGAGCAATAGTGAAGAGTCTGCAGAAGAATTCTTCAAAAATGCAAAGGAGTAGGAAAGGATGCAATAAATGCGGTAATAACAGAGAAGGACAGAGTAGGAATGAGTGAGTGAGTGAGTGAGAGAGAGAGAGAGAAAATACGAATAAACCGAATGTGTGAATAAGATAGTTTTAAAAATATAATGTAGGATATTGTAAACCAAGTTCAATTCTTAGCAGTAGGTCTGAATAACTACTTCTGTAGATGAAACCTCCGTAACTGGAACATTATTTCAGGAAAATCTTTTTACTTGTGAAATTGGTAAACAGTAACACGTTAGCCACCACAAAAAAATGCTTAAAAACGTAATACATACATATGTTGTATTACTCTGCCGTTTCGTCACATTAATTTCCTGACATTTTCAAATATTGTTGAATAAAATCTATTATCCCTTATACGTTTTATGAAAATGGAAATCTTCAAGTAATACTTCGTTAATTTTTATTTTATAAAATATCTTGAACAATTCTGTTCTATTAATTGGATGATGGTAGAAGTTCGCCCTCGATTTTAAAATACAATGACAATATTGATAAATTTGTATATAGATTGACAATATTTTTATAAAAACAGCGCGGTTGGCTTAAAAAGAAAGTCTTGAGGTCTTTGAAAATCAGGCTGGAACTTTCTCAATTATTTATTAATACAATTTTATGAAGGTCGAACAAATACAATGTGCCTAATGTATATCAAAAAGTATTTAAAGTTTACAATATTTAAATATAAAAATATAATTTGTTAACCTATTTAACAGCAACACGCTACCCGCCATAGAAGATAGTTAGAAAGTTATAGGAGAATTCTACCCTACTTCTTGATCAAATTTAAGAAGGCCGCAGGACTATCCCGAAGAATATGTTCTTACTGGTTTTTAGGAACAATTACACTTAGTTCTCGACGTGCTATAACTCCTTTGCTATACAATTTTGACAGTTGTAATGATTAAAACTTCTATATCTCTAATTATTCCTTAAAAGAGAGGGACAATTTATCTTTTACAAATGCATTCAAAACATTGTGATCGGTGACCACATTAATTCTCGTTAAACCAAAGTGATTGAGTTTTAAACATTTAGCGAAGTTTCGACGTTCCGTACATTTACTGCAGCAATAATTTAATTGTGGATTATTTTAATTAGTCAAGACACTTGTGGCTTCAAGCTAGGAGAGAATCGCAGTTGAATTTTAATGCTCCTTTATTGATAGAAAAAGAGGATAATGCTATTTTAACTTAAAAGATCCGGGGCGAACGTGTTGATAGGCTTCTGGTAGATAAAGTGTTTGTTGTTTAAAATTTTCATGACGCTACTGGTTCGATGTTGTACAGCAAGGGGTTGAAAGCTTCAACAGCAACATGTTACTCCGAAATCGGTAGAAATGATACTATCAAGATTATTTTTGTGTCATCTGTTCTGGTCATTCTCGGATGTATGTGCCGTCACGAACTACTATTCTTTAGGGAACGAATCGTGTGTGCGTTCCAGGGCGACTGATTTCGTTGGGTTTCTACATTGTGCGACGCGACGAAAAAATCGTCGAACGTTGATTTCCTTCGGGCGGCGCGTTTCGGTCGATGGGCACACGAAAAGCATTTAAGGATCCAGGAGATTCGAGGCTACGAGAGCTCATCCATAGTATGGTCACCGACAATGACGTTGCACCGCCGTTCTGGGCGGGTAGCCCATCAGACTTCTCGACGTTCTTTCTCTCTTCCCTTCGCCGTCTCCACTGGGTCCTCTCCTCGTTTTCTCCGTTCTTCTCCCGACCTTCGGTAGTCGGTGGGTTCCTTCCTTCTTTTTTCCGCGTCGCTATCTGCCCGCTTCGTCTCTTGGATTCTTCCTCCTCGAAGATCGCATTGTTCCAGCGGGTTCCACCTTTGTGAACGGCGCGGCGCGGCGCGGCGCGGAGCGGCGCATCCCGATCGAGACCGAACACGCCGATCCACGGGTGTAGTTCGCGAACAGCCGAGAACAAAGGGAACTCTAGTCACCTGTCCTACGTTACCCTAACTTCTTTCACCGCGTATTGACAACCATTGTTTTCGGAGCGTAATTTCAAGATAGCCAGGCAATGGCTGGCTTGCTCCGTGAAAGCCCGAGGACCCTTTCTTTTAAGGGGAGAAGGAAAGTTGATTCATTGTCCAGTGTTTCCGTCATAGTCGTCTGCAGAGTGTGCGAGGACCAGTCAAAAAGTTAGCCGTACTTATACGTATTGTTTTAACCCCTTGCTGTACAATTTGCTTTACGGTTGAAGCGATTAGAGCTTCTTTTTTTAGAAGAAAAAGAAGACTTATGGTTATCATACGTGTACAATTTAGAAATTTTAAGATGCTAAGCGAGAAGCTTCTTCATCTATCTGCAAAAATTATTGTTTCTTGCGATAGTAGCTTCAACGGAGGTTTATTAATATTTATACTATCCAAAAGAATTTCAGAAGCAATCACTGTGAGAAGCATCAGCTCTGCAGTCTCCGTTAGTATGACTGAATTACTTTGATCTCTTGGGTTTGTTAGGAAGTGATTGATCGACAGTCAATGTGTTAATAATAGTAACAAGTCGTGAAGAGTATAACAATATATTTAAACTCTTCTAACGGCCACATAATTTTATATTCTACGTGTTCCTTTTTGTCATAAATGCATCACATCCGCAATCTATTGATAACAGAAGGACAGAATTTCACTTAACATTATTGAAATTATTAAGACAACAAATAATTGTCTATGCAGATTCTGTTGCATGCAATTGACTTAGAACATTCTTATATTGCATAAAGTGTCGCAGTTTAGTGATCTCGCCTAGCTCCGGATTACTAACTAACCTTGAAATTGTTACGTTTTATTTATTCTATACGTCTATTAGGCACTGATAAACCTTGAACATGTCACAGAAAAAATTTTTAAATGAGATCAACTTAATTAGTTTTTCTATAGCATCAGTGAAAGTATTATACTGACAATGTTTACATCAGCTCGGTTGGGTCAGCGCGTTAGGTGTTCGACTGTGGACCTGCTAATACCAGATTCGAGCCCCGCATACGTCTACTTTTCTAAAATAAAATAATAAAAAATTAAAATAAAATATGAAAAGACGTCTTAGGAGCGTGTAGCAGACCTATTAGAGACGTCGTACAGATGTACCGTGTTACATCCGATCCACTCGTCGTGGATCGCAACGACGACTAGGAACGTGCCGAACAATACATAATTTATAACACCAACATAATTTATAACCGCACCGTAGGTGCAGAGGGGCTGCGGGCCGTTTCCCTAATTTAGGTAATTTTTATGACCACGGCAAGGACCTTCGACGGTCATTGTAAAAAACCCGATACCACGTGCGACACGACGACAAACTGCGACCGGCCGACTGATTATAAATTACACATCGACAAAACGTGACGAGACAAAAGTAAAGCCCACGATCAATAACAAAGTGCAATTTTTCTCCACTCAAGGCTGCAACTGACCAATCCTAACAGAATCCTAAGCTAACGAAATAGAAGACAGGACGAGGACGATCCAGAATACTTCGACGCGACTCGACGGACAGAGCTCCTCCGAACTCCGAACCAACGTTGAGCAATATTTATACAAAGTTTCGCGACCGGAATAATTTCACAAATAAAACCGTTTTTTAAAAATCTCCGCCAACGCGTTTGTTCCTTTGATCGGGATAAGAACCCAACCCTTTACGGAAGTTCCTCTTCCCTGAGTTGCGGCAACGTAACATACCGTTTCCTAACAAATGACGTTCAGGAGACGTCTGCCGTAAGACATTCAGGCGTCTCGAACGGCTTCCGAACATCTCCTAAAAGACATCTCTAAGACGTCTGTTAAACGCTAAAAGTCGTCTCTAAGATGTCTTTGATCAGAAAAAAGTAGACGTATGCCAGGCGCGGACCTAATATAACCAGATCTGCAATCGAACATTTAACGCGCTGACCTAACTGGGCTGATGGAAACACAATTAATACTTTCAGATGTAATGCGATCTAATACTAATCCAGTTGAATTAATTTTTAAATTTTTCGTGTGAGATATTCAAGGTTTATCAGTGCCTAATAGACTTTTAGAATAAGTAAAACGTAGCAACTTGAAGGTTAGTTTAGTTTACGCGCTGAGAACGTCGAAAAAATCTGAAGACGTCTATCGAGGACGTGAGACGTTCAGACCTAAAATGTACGTAAAAAAGACGTGTTTAAGATGTCGCGTGTTATCTGAGTTAATAGGTATATTTGGCTCCTGCGTCTTACATTTGACGCAGATAATTGTTATTTTGCATAAAGATTCGCCGTCTAGTTATCGCGTATGACCTTTTTGACTTTGTCTAGCGGTGCCTGCTCAGAGAGGTTGCGGTCGAGTGCAAAGGGTTAATAGCACTACTTGCTCGCGGTCAGATCATAAACCGATCATCGACGATTTTACATATCTGGCAGGAGTTTTGAACCGTTCGTAGGGCGTAAGATTTGAACGGTCCACTGAACGCGAACGGTTTTCGCCGAGGCTATGGGTTCTATTACAGTGACTGGCTTTCCCAGCCGAGCGAGAAAACAGACTTCTTCGATCGGTTTAATAGAATGTCGACGGGAGAAAAGGACAAAGAGCGACAAAGAGAAAGAAAGAGAGATGTATGGGGGATCAAGGAGGAAACACGATTGCGTAATCCACCGTGCAGGGGGGAGGGTTTCGAAAACAACGCGCCTATCCGTCCCCACTCCACGGGAACTATCTAAAGTGTATTCATAAAACCATTAAAAGTGGCAGCCGTTCATTTGTTGGACGCGGGACGCGATCGCTCGGGTACGCGCGCGCGGTGCGAGCGGAGGGTTTGCCGAAATGATAGATGTGTATAGCGCATCTTCCAGCTCCAGCACGAGGGGCGCCATCGATGGACCAAATTCGAGGGAAGAGGATTAGGGTGAGGCAGAAGGAAGCCGGTTGGCCGCGTGACCGATGGGGAGAGAGAGGCAGAGAGAGAAAGAGAGGAAACCGAATAAAAAGAGAGGGGAGCCCAGACCCGGAGAGATTGGAGCAGCATGGCAGAGGGATTCCGAGGGACGTATTGATGGTCCTGGAAATTGAAAACGCGCCCAGCGAACCGAAGTGGGCTCAGCCTCCGTCTCTTCCTTGATTATTTCTGTTGGATGAAATTTCCGAGCAAAATGGCGGCAGGCTCCGTGACATCCACCTACGAAACTCTGCTCCGATCGTTTTCTCTTTGTGGTTTTCAACATCTCTTAGCGTTTCCGAATCTGCTAGAAAAGACATTGGGAGAGAAGTAGGCAACGCTGATCATTTAAAGTATTTTAGTATGGTGCATATGAAATGACCGATTTGCAAATCATTTCATGTAACTGTTTACTTGTAGTCTCGATCGTATGATGGTTAATACAAAATTGAAATGCTCTCGGCGCATGTAAGATCTGTATTACAGAATTTTGTAAAGTGATTTATCCCATATTCAAATATGTTAAAAATAATCAAATAATAACAAACTTTTTACGGACGCGGTTTTTTCATCTTTCGTGAAAATGATCCAAATTAGGATCGAAACGTCGAAAATGTAAATAGCAAACTCGCAAATTTGCTTTAAACACTAAATATTGATCGAACCTTGCGCAGAGAGCATTTCAATTTTGTATTTCATGTAACAGTACGATTGAACGAACATAGCTTTTCCTAAATAAAAACCATCGATCAAAGCAAGTACTATTACAATCAATACATTCTGGCAACGTATTGAATTTTTTGGTCGTGCACTTTCTTTGTTTACAAGCTTGTCATATTCAGTTTGGAGTTCTTTCTACCATCGACGAATGGTGTATTCATTTATACATTTCGGTCAAACGTCGTGGAATTTCGGATGGCTAGTTAAATACATGCATATAAATAAATAATCAAAGAATAATTAGAACGGATGATATAGACATCAGTAAAAGAATGAATGATGTAAGGACGACAGGGACAGGACGTGTGGAACTGTGAGCATATGTAAATCGAGTTTCCTTCCATGACTGGAACGAGGAATACAAATTTTATTTACTTATTTATTTATTATACATTACTTTTTATAAACTTAAGCTGTCAAACTATTTGCAAGGCATGAAAATAATTAATTTCATATTGATTTATTTAATGACATGAATAAGTAAATAAAACATAATTTTGATCGCGTATACATATGTAAAAAGGCTTGATATACTATTATTGTATTCGTCACGGAAAAAAACGAAAGGGAAACGTGTACAGTTTAACGTAGAGAGCTTTCTGTAGACTCTTGTTACTTTGGAGCAGCTCAAGAATTTTTCATGTTTTTTTTCATCGATCATCAATTTTTCATCGACAATTGAATTCAGGTCAAAAGTACCAGGATCGACGCCACGCGAAATCGAAAAAATGACAGGTTACGAATTATTCGCGGAATCGTGACTGGCAGCAACCTGGTGACTTCAATAGCGTATTCGACAGTCACGGTGGCCTATTGATTTCATACTTATTTGGCGGAATCGACGTAAATTCGACGTGTATTGTCGATTGCTGAAGTCGTGGTTAAAATAAACAGTTATACTTAATACATACAAAAGTTTAACACGGTAAAAATCCCTCATTGCTAATTGATAATTACACAGAATGTAAATACTGAATCTATTTCTCTTTGATTTGAGTCCAATGACAAAACTTTTCCATTTTTTATTATTTTTTTGTGAAATTTATAGCAACGTATTTGTGATATTTTTCCTATTAAATTGACACCAACCACGATACAATTACGGTCATATTTACTTGTTTAATTCACGGTACCGTAGAACATCGATTAATGTCTGAGTTCTCCATTATCGAAATACATGTTTCACATAGTTCAATAAAATGTATACATATGTAGAACACGATTTATCGTACAAATTAGTAAAAATTTAATCTAACATATAACTTATAGCTAGATAATTGCACTCATGTGCCGCTGATTAGTTCTAATACTTTATTTTACTGTATCGTCAATTAAACAAATAAATATGATCTAAATTCTATCATGTTTGGTGTCATTTCTGTCAGAAAAAATACGACGAATCTTGATAAAGAAAAATCTGAAAACAAAAAAGTTGTATCACTTCTTACCTAGTGACATTTTGGTCCCGAAGTTTTTCCATTGATGTGAAATTGTCGATATTTGAACTGTGCTAATTTTATTACAAAAAATTGTACACTTGAACTCATTTTAAAGCTTGAAGCCTTCTATCGTTCATTCTTATCGAAGATATTTTTGCATGATTCAGCGACTGGAAAACTAAAGATACTTTTTTTTCATGTTATGTATCGAACCAATTGTCCCAATAGCATGCGACATCTTAAAGACGCCTTTTTTACGGCTATTTTAGGTTTGAACGTCTTACGTCCCGAAAAGACGTCTCAAAGACATCTTTCCGAGAGATTTCACATGGAAGTTCTAGAGTGGCAATCTCTAGATTTTTACAGTACCGATATATTGTTATAAGTACCGTTTATGAATTTTTTCAAATTAAAAAAATTTAAAAACCGACTTTTTTTCGGCGTTTTCTGTACGAAAAACTAAACTAACCTTGAAATAGTTACGCTTTATTTATTTTATAAGTCTGTTAGGCACTGATAAAGCTTGAACATGTCATAGGAAAAATTTAAAAATGAGATCGACTTAATTAGTATTTCTATTGCGTGTAGGCATATTACATCTGAAAGTACTAACAATGTTTCCAACTGCTAATACTAGGTTCGCGCCCAACATACGGCTACTTTTTTCTTTTTTTTTTTACCTGATCCCGGACGTCTAAAAGACGTCTTTTAGATGTTTTTGATCAGGTAAGAAGAAGACGTTTTAGAGACGTGTAAAAGACCTTTTAGAGACATCTTACAGACGTACCGTTGCTTAACAAACGACGTTCAGGAGACGTCATCAAGACGTTTGAACGTCTCACGACAGTCGACTTAAAGAAGTCTTTAAGACGTCTCAGTGCTATCTGGGGTTCTAACTTCTCAAAAAATTCCAAGTCATTTGGTCGAATATTTAAAAAATTGTCGTCTTTTTAATATTCGTTTCAGAATATTAATGCGGGTCACTGTACGTATTGAAACATTACCGGTGTCGTCAGAAAGATCTTCCATCCGAGGGTTAAATAAATGTCAATCTTGTTGGAGGTTTGTGAGCGTTGATTGTACAGAGAACGTGTTAAAATTGAGACTACACTGGTAGCCGGACCGGGGCTGGGTACGAATTGTTTTTGGCATGCTACCGTTGCCGCACTTAATTTCGTTTCGTGGAAGTTGGTTGATCGAAGCGCGCGGGGGGGATTGATCGAACTTTGTATTCATAACCCCGGGTCTTCGGATAGCGCACCACTCAACAACGATACATCACGCAGAATGAAAAAGAGACTGAAGCAACGGTAGAAGGGTATGAAAAGCGGCAGGTAGAATGGGTGGAAGAGAGAGAAGCTAGTGGTGGTCGGATAGCCACTATCAGAGAGTCCCTATGATTAATGATCGACTACAATGCTGTTTTCATTAAACTCATTTCACTGCAGCTCGTATATAACACCGACATGGCCGACCTATGGCCTCGAGCGTATCAGCGCCCTTTACTCCTTTCTCACGTGGCCGTTAGGATCCCTTGATTATGACGTTTCTATGATCGCCAACCTTGACGGTCTCTCTCTCGAATCCCGTCCAATTAAAGTCGATCATTGTCGTGCGAACGACGCGATCCTTTTGATTATACGTGCACGAGAAAGCGTCTTGATTCACAGTCGAAAGCAATCGCCAAATTTCAAAACAACTTCATTGCTTCAACAAACTTCAAATCCAACGCGACCGTTGGTAGATTTGCCACTCTTTTTAGTAGATCTTGCTTGATTTCATTTCCCGTGGATTTCGTGCACGGCACTTTTATGAATTTCGTTTCCATACATCGGCGGCACATTTTTTCGGCTGATTCTTTAGGTGTTTTCAAGTATCTTTTTCCTTTAACAATTTGCGTCGAGACGCTTTGTTCCCGAGTTATTTACGAAAGTTATGGACCAATCAGAGCGAGGCTATAGCGGACAAGTCCTGCTGGGCGTGGCGCGGCGATTGCCGTTGGCCGAGTCGGAATCCGTCTGCTCTATCCGCGCTCTGTTTGATCAGTGTTTTTCGTTAATAATTCGAGAACAAAGTGTTTCGCCGCGAATTGGTAAAGGAACAAAGTATTTGGACACTCTTTCTGGATCATCCAGTACAATCTACAATATCAGTTCGAGGACATTTTTGTTGATTCTCTTGGCACTTTATGGAGTTTTTTTTATTAATCTTCTTTTCGAAAGAAGATGCTTGGATTAATGGTTATAATAGACTATAATAATTTGTTAAAATAAATCTTCGTTTCCAGAAAGATACAAAGGAGTTCGAAACACAAGAAGAAGATCCATGGGCAGGCCTTGCTTACACCGTCGATCTTGAGACAGGTATGTATAAGTGTCATTTTGAGTATTTTGAAAATAATACATTCGGATGTGCTAGTTTGAAAAATGAAAATGAATGGTAAAAAAATGAAATATTTGGTAGACCAATGTTTTAATTGGAGTAAAACATTGGATAACAAAAATTATTATTAAAAGAAGCTCCTGCTTTTAAAAATTCTGTGCGCAGTGGAATATTTAGTGTTATTATAGTACAATTTAGTATTAGCAACAAGTAAATATGCCTATGGTTTATTTTATAATTCTTTACTTGGAAACTACATATTTCCATACTACATACATACATGTTGTATAATCGGTTGCTTGAATTCTTCATTTAAACATTTAAGAGGGCAACAGTGTCGCCTTTGCTTCAAATTTTGCCAAAAGTTCATACCAAAAGATGATACTTCAATAACTTCTTGTTATTGAACTACGGATCTGTACGCAAATTGCAATTTCTTTCCTGTATTAACAGTTTAAAACATGTAAACACGAATGGAATTTTAGAAAAGTTTCTATCTTATTATTATGGATGTTTTTGTCGATTTGTAGATGCACAAATATCTATTGAGTAATAATTACTTTTCTACTAGATAAAACCCTACACTTAATATTAGGATAAATAAATATGAAAATGACAAGACATTGTGTTCACTATTCACTATGTACACTATTACATGCATATTATGAATACATGAGTGTACAGTATTGACAAGATTTGGAACAACTCTGTGAATTAATAAAAATAGTGATGTGCTGCGCTACACACAAGTCGAAAAAAATTATGTGGTACACTAGAAAACGGTAACAGTTTCCAAGCCCATGAACGGTAGTATAAAAGTCTATTTGTGATCGTTAGACTGCGAATTCTACGAATTTGTGACATAAAAAGGAACAGGTAAATACAAAACTGTCAAGACATTAAAAGAATTTAAAAATGTTATATTATTTTCGACTGACTAAAATGATCAAAAGAAGGAATACATTTCCATTTATCTCCTATTCAGCAGAATCGACTTGGAAACTTCTTCTTTTGTAGACAGATCCACAGTCTAGCGGTCGTATCTCTACAAGTGCAGTGTATGCGTCAACTGCAGTAGTTTCTCTATAAATATCGAATTTATGCACATGTAGAGTCAATCGAGTGTGATAGACGCAGTTTACGTAGATTTTTTCGACACGCTAATAAAATCGAACGATAGTTAAGCAGTAAGTAGCTGCTTGCATTGGAAGCGTGTCGAATTAATGCCGCAATTTGCACGAGCCAATTTGAACGTTCACCGCGAGAAAGAGGCTCGACCGCACCTGGCCGCACCTTTCGCAGCTCTAATTACCATAAACGCGCCGGTTAAATGCGCCCGTTGACCACTTTCCCGGACAATACGTTTTCACGTCAATTAAACGTTGACAGCTACCCGGTAGCAACGGTGAAAAGCGCAGACATTAGAAATCAACTTGCAATTTCGATCGAACTGTTCGCTCGATTTTTTGGTATTAATAGACCACGGATTTCTTCACGCTTTTCTGGCAAAAGTATGCGTGACGTATTAACAGGATCAGGATCCAAAAAATATTCGCACTCGAGAAATTGTCGATGCTGAAACGGCGATGATGCCATTAAAATAATAGTACAGCAATAATCCCGGTCGAATTTCAAAGTTTCAGACGTCTACTTTTACAAACCATCATTCATGTTTGCCTAAGACAATTTTGTCACGACATGTGGAGAACTCTAAAGTCCCTTCGATAGTTTTAAAGCTTTTTCGGTAGACGAATCACCCGTATATTTGAAGATTGAAGTCTCCTCTTTATGACACAATAAATCATGATGTACGATTTTATTAATTGTTTTGTTAAATCACAATGGAAGGTGTACAGCCAATTTTACAGTGACATAACAAGTATCGTGAGGGCTTTACACCGTCGACTTTGGTCGTCATTGAGGACGACTTTTGCTCTGAGGACCAAAAATATTCACCTTTTCTGAATGTAATATTATACAATTCGACCAAAAAATGATAAAACTTTAAATTCTACTGTGCGGAATACAAGTTTGACTGCGCTGAGTTCACCCATATTCATATTTGTTTCCAGAGGGTTAGAGGGTCTGGGTTAGATCTTGGATTCCGCGCACTAGAATTTAAAAAAAGTTGAAAATTTTTAGTCCTCTAAGTGAAAGTTTAAACGTCATTTTTGTTCTATAAAACAGTGAGAAAATAGTACGTCAATGTTTAAGGTGTCGATATAAAGGGGAGGCCCCAATCTTCAAATCTGCGGAAGATTCGTCTTCGAAAAGAATTTTCAATATTTTTACAGATGTTCGATTTATACAATTTTTTTTGGGGCGGGGGGTGGGTCTTGAGTTTCTCATCTGCTGCATCATGTAAAATTATCTTAGAGGAAAATGAATAATGGTGTGTCAAAGTAGAATCCTCAAGCTTTAAAATGAGTCCATTTTTATTAGTGTACGATTGTTTTTTATAACATTACAACAGGTCAAATATCATCAATATCTTGAGAATCAGAAATTGCGTGTTCAAATACTTTTTGGATTCCCTGTATGTACCTATACATAGGACAACCGGTTCAGTGGATGATCTCCCAGTTAATAAATATAATTCGTATTGAACGAAAAAATAACATTTGTGATGCATTCTTCATGTCGAAATTTTTTTTTTATAACTTATTTGACACTAAATTACTTCATTCAGATCAGCAATTTGTGTTTTGAAATGGTTCTATGTTAAGTTTGTTTGGATAATTATCATTCACTGAGGTACCTCTATTCACTTATTAGAAATTGATGTTCATTTATTGGTCATTTGGTCCATTTTTCGTTTAGTCGTAATGCCAGATTTTGAATACAAGCTGTAACCATCAAATATTGTTAGAATTGTGTCCTGGAATGTAAAATCTTAACAGTGACGCAATCTGTTTATAGAAATAGCACTCAGGAAATTAAAAAAAAAATTTGAAAATATTAATTTCAACAAACATACAGCTCAAGTGTTAATTCGCTGGACAGGCCATCTTATACACACATATGTAGAATGTAGAATACGGTTAATATACAGTAGCGTATAGTAGAACAACGAGAATTTTCGTTTCGTTTTTTCGAGACTAGGCTGCTGCGTAGCCTAATTTGGACAATCCCCGACGACTTTTGTTTTTCAGCGTTCGAAGCAAAAACGACGGTAAGCATAGCATTGCATGTTTTACAACAGTCACAGCTCATCTACAATTTTCGCTCCGCTAGCGTTGTTATACGCAAATTTGTCGTCAGGTTACTCTGCTGTTATGGTTCAAATCTTACTACATAGAATTGTGCCCATTGTTTTTCCGTAACGTAGTCAATGAATAACAGATGGTACCTATGTATGTATAAAAACTAACCTTTCACGGACGAGTGCCACCAAATAAGAGACGTCATGTTTCTGTTTACTACGTCGATTACCTTCACTGTGGCGGCAAAAAATGTTATATCATCCTCAAAAAATAATAATAATAAAATAATATTAGTACATTCGCTACCAGCCTCACTGAGACGATCACAATTTTCCATTTGATAATAAAAAAATCGAGTTAACGTCGCGCATGCCATTATTTTCAATTGTAATTTGTGACACTGAGCTTATTAATAGTTGGAGAATTTCTCATATTTTCTGCGACAATTTTCTTCTTTTACATTTTATAAGAGGATGATTTGTGAATACTTAATAGAACTCTGTAACGATGAATGCTGTTGTCGTCATTATTAACCGTTGACAGCGAACACGTTAAACAAAGTTGCATTAACCATGACATTTTCTTCTCTGCATTTTTTATCGATAGTAATAAACTATTGAAAATAAGTAGTTATAACAGAATACTTTCGAACGGTATTGCAGATATATCTGTTTCATGTAGTAAACAATTTTCAGCATCAGAAAATTCGGCACATCTTTTTCTTTTGCTATCGAAATCTAAACTAGCTCCCAAAGTCTTCTTCTACTAGATTTCGTTTTCATTTTGTTAAATTAGTGATAGTGAATTCTATCAATTCAATATTTTCAACTTGCGTTTAGAACTCACCTTGTTCTATTTTGGGAAACAATGTTTTCATTTTTTATTCATACAATGTTTTACAGACAAACACTGTTGTGATCAAGATGCATGCATTACGTAAAAAAATCGACTTGAATTGATTGACTAATACGCAAAGGTGCACTTAGAGTTGTAGAGGTCTAAGTTCCGAATTCGAGTTGTAGAAATAAAATACATAGTTTAACACGCGATAAATAATTCGAATTAAGGAAGTTTTATTTCGATTTGTAGAGATTTTCACAGCTGAGCAGAAGGAAGAAAATGTTCGTTTTCTACTAGAGTTTTCGAGTTATTGAGGTTCTACTGTATGTACTGTATTGTCGCGAAGTGTAGAGTGTGGACCGTTCGAGGTTAACACTAAACCTGCCACTGCCGGTCAAATTATTGAAATAATATAGTTATTTACAGGGAAATTGATGCGATAAATTTTGTTATCCAAGCACAATATTGAAATAAAAATTGCACAAAATCTAAATAAATAGAGCCTCGTAATTTTTATAAGCTAAAACATTGTAATCGTCTTTTGGTGCTCGGTGGATTTAGCGTTAACGGCTGACCAAGATTTCGCACCTCGATTCTAGAAATTTGAAATGTCAGATTTCGTCCGCAAAATCCGTCCGGTGAGATTTCCGCGCAGGTAAGCGTAGATAAATACGAGAGAAGGTGACCGAAGAGAATCGTAGTCGCGGACCTGGCGCGCTTTTACCTGGCTGCCAAGGTGCATTCTGTCCGGGCACACTTGATCACGAATTTTCACAGCCAGATTGCCAGTTCCATAAGACTCGGGGAGTGGCCTCAGAAACGCCCTCGCTACCTTCATCCCTCCCTTAGCACCCGAGCCCACCATCCCGGCCAGAGTCAGCCAGCCCTTCACGTTCGGTTCTCCTTCTTCTCTCTGCATTTAATTACTTTGCGTCGCGACGGCGACGGGCAGAGAGTGCGCCTAGCCCGCCGCGCCACCGCTCCGTTCTGCTCCGCTCTGCGATCCACTCTACGTCGTGTTTCGTATCGACGCTTGACGAAGGTTCGCTCGTTAAAACCTTTTTAAAATGTCGGCGTATCCGCGAAGCTCTTCCTTTTTTATTCGCCAGGAAAAGCAAAAAATCCTGTCTTCGCTG
Organism: Lasioglossum leucozonium; assembly: GCA_028454225.1. NCBI lineage: Eukaryota > Metazoa > Arthropoda > Insecta > Hymenoptera > Halictidae > Lasioglossum > Lasioglossum leucozonium. The sequence continues at coordinate 13,996,097 of CM052218.1, read as the reverse complement.
ATCCCTTTAAAAGCGACCGCGCGATACCGACGATCAGCCCGATAGATTGTTTTCGATCGTGCAGGACATCGATACGCAAGCGATTTCTAATCGCATAGATTTTAGGAAATATTTTTCATTTCACTTATCCCTTTCGAGGGTGTTGCTTCTAACCGGTCCTATCTAGTGGCAGGCTTCATGTTTTTCACCAATCGATCCAGAGAGTAGGAATATCAGATACCCATTTTATTTTTTAATCTAGAAACTCTCAGAATAAATGGAGATATTAAACGTAGAAATTTAAGGAACTTCTTTTTCATGGAATGTGCTGCGTAAACATAAACTGTATTGCGAATCTTATAGAGTTTTTGGTTTTTTTACTTTTTGTTAAATGGAGTCAAATCTGGCCTAGTACAAAAATGAGTAGTAGGCTACGAGACGATGTTACTTTTCAGGAAAATACAATATCAATTAGTAGGAAAATTTATTTTAATTTGCAATAATCACGTACGTTTGTGATAAAAGTGACACAATGTATTCACAATTTGCCTTCGCAATCTTCAGTATTGATACATCAGAGAATCAGAATATCATAATTAAAATACTAACGCTTCAAATATCCTTCGATATACTAATACCACGATTATTATACATAGTATAACTTATCTTTTTTCCTTCGTTGAACATCACAAAATAAATCATAGTAACTTCCACATTTGGAAGCAAATGTAAAAACATTCTAGTACGGTCAACTTGAGAGATGCTTATTAAACAAAAAGACGATTCTTAGCAATGTGAACACTGAAATGTGTCAGTTTTAATGTTAATAGATAATAACGTGCTTATTTTTGCAGAAAATTATACAAATGTGCTTTTCTTCGCAAAAAGAAAGAAAACAATACCTATCTAAAATCACACCGGAAAAAAATGTGCTTTTCCTCGTGAGGCAAATGAGACGTGCATCGTTTCGTAACGCGCATCGAGTTCTAAAAAAAATTAATTTTCGCCGATACATTACAAGGGGAATTAATTTCTACCCAGATGGCACTGAGACGTCTTAAAGACGTCTCCTGAACGTCTTTTGTTGACAAACGATATGTCTTTAAAACGTCTCTAAGAGGTCTGTTTGACGTCTAAAAGATGTCTTTGATCAGGTAAAAAAAAAAAGTAGACGAATGCCGGGCGCGAATCTAGGATCAGCAGGTGCACAGTCAAACACCTAATGCGCTGATCCAACAGAGCTGATGAAAACATTGTAAATACTTTCATATGTAATGCGTTAACACAGTAGAAATACTAATTAAGGAGGAAGCCCTGTGTAAAATGATATTTTTTAGCATTTTTTTTTTTGCTTAAACCGATAGAAAATTTCCTCAGGAATACGATAAAAAAGGTTAGAAAGCGATCAGAGGTGTCCTTGTACGTTATTTTTGAAATAATCTGAAGAGAACTCCGCTAAGCTGCTCCCTGTTACACAAACTTCAAACGCATTTTTCTCGAAACGCAAAATTTCGCACGCCGTGCAACGTAGCTCGTAAACTAATTACTCGATCTTTATGAAACTTCATATATACATTCTATAAAAAATTGGCCTCAGCATGACGAGCTCCAATGTTTTTATTTTTTAGTTAAACTATTGTTATTAATAATTATTTATATAAGAAAATCCGTTTTTTTCTTCAAAACGTCGCCATTTTTGCAATTTTGCAAATTTTAAAAAAAGCAAAACGTCATGTTGAGTGTTTTTGCATAACCTAACGATTCCATTTGGATTTTTTTCTTTCAAATCAAAATTGTGCTCTGTACGCTGCACGGCGCATTTACGGGATGTAATTTTCAAGCCGTCATTCCACCATTACTATTAACAATTAAACTTTAAAAAAAATATTTTATGTTACATTATAACAACAATAAATGATGCCTGAAATTTTAAATCAATCTACGCAGTACCTTTTTTAATAAAAATTCTTGAAAAACAGGCCATTTACACAGGGCTCTCTCCTTAAATTGATCTCATTTAAAAATTTTTCCTGTGAGATGTTCAAGGTTTATCAGTGCCTAATAGACATAGAATAAATGAAACGTAACAATTGTAAGGTTAGTTTAGTTTTTCGCGCAGAAAATGTCGAAAAAAAATCAGTTTCTATTTTCTTTAAATATCGGTTTTTAAGGGATTATAAAAATCAGTTTCTAATTTTTTTAAATCGAAACGAAATTTATAAACAATACTTAAAACGTTATCGTTATTGTAAAAATCTAGAGATTGTCACTGCAGAACTTCTTATCAATCTGCATCTTTAAGACGTCTTATTTCAAATGTTCAAACGGCGTCTCGAAAAGACGTTTCTAAAACGTCTTATTTCAGACGTTAAAACGACGTCTCCAGAAAAAAGCCTGTTCCGGACGTAAGACGTTCAGACCTAAAGTGGACGTAAAAAAGACGTCTTTAAAACGTCGCGTGCTATCTGGGTAAGTCTAGTAAAATAATAATGTCATGCATTATGTAAACATAGTATGTTTACGTGTCGTAGTACTAAAACTGGCATACGTACATACAGTGACCCCCATTAATATTCGGACGCTCTTAAACAAATGATAACTGTTTTGATTTTCGATCATACGACTTGAACTTTTTCGAGAATAGCAATATGTATAGCAGCTCAAAGGAATATTTTTGAACATTTGGCGTAACAGAATTACATCAAATGAATCTTACACGTTGAATTTTATTTATACCATTTTTCTGGGTTGAAGGTCATTTGAAGGTCATATTGTGTTACATGCATGAATTCGTTATTTTGTCAGCTACAACATTACGTTAACGAAAATATATCATTCCATTTAAAAAAACATCGATAACCTTGAAATCTCATAAATATGACCTTGAAATTTGTTTCCCCTTACACCGTTATTGTGGCCCTTCAAACAGTGTAACTTTGTCCTACAAAGTAACGGAGATATTTAGGTGTCCTGCTTTATCGAATTCGCCCTGTATGTATGCATTGTGAAAGTTCGATGAAACGTGTTTTATAAATTTTCAATATAAGCCCACATAAAAACGTTGCAAAATGCAACTTTTAGTATTTTCTCTGCAATTCCGACCAGTTGCAATTTGTGTCAAAAACTCTTTTCACGTTACATAACAAATCAATTGTTCCAGCTTCTCAAAAAAATCCAAGTAGTGTGGTCAACTATACATATAAAAAGTTATTGTCTTTCTAAGAGTGCCGAATATTAGTGGCAGTCGCTATAACATGGTGTAACTAACGATAGAATGATCGATGCATCAAAAAGGCGAGCGTGCAAGAGGATAGGGCATTTGTAAACCGAACTCTCTTTTTATGGCCAGGAGGCTAAAAAATAAATTACTTGCTTGCTTCAGTTTCTCCTTTCTCCAGAAATAGTACCGATAGTCGAATCGTACATACGTCATTCTGTTAATTGTAAAAAGCAATGGAGAGAATTTATCTAACGTAGAACGTTTGAAGCGATAAACAGACAACTCCACCTCTCACACAGCTTTTACTCTTTCGTTTAAAGAAATGTGAGCTTCTGATAATCGGAAATGTTCATTTTTAAAAGTGTTGGAAGATTTCTTCGGCCAGCTCGCTAAATAATCGACTTCTTACGTAGTCTTCACCTGTTCGAAGGTTGTATTTAAGTTAGTCGTTTTACATATTTTTTCGTGTAGGTAGACAGAGAATTATTATACGGAAGTTCGCTTCAGGTAATGAGTATGTTGGTTTTATAACAGATAGCATTGTATAGTAGTATAGCGAGCGGCGAACTATTTCAAGATGATTTTACGCTATAAACTTCGTTGTATCAATAGAATATTATTAGTTTTAAGTAAGTGCATTATTCATTATACGTGGTAGTGGTTATAATAAAACATTTTAGCTTTTTAGAAATCTTTTCTACCTAGCCACGTAAGGAGGTAAGTCGTTCCAATATTTAAATTGTACTTATTTGATTAAATGAATTCTCATTGCAATGATTTGCAACAATATTGTTATATTATATTTGCAATATACATATTGCAATATAAAAAATATTCTTTTCAATTATTCATGTTCAGAAGTTTTTGCAATTCATCAACTAAAATGATGTAAGATCCAAAAATATTTAAACGAGCTATCATTTCCTATTCATTTGTATTTAAATAAGGGAAGATTAGTGTCAGAAGACTGATTATTAGAATTTTCTGGGCTAATTTATGGAAATTGGAATGAAAATATTCATAATGTCTCCGCGTTAAAGGTTCCACTACACTTAGTCAACACTCTCACTAAGCCTATTCTAACATTTTTTTATGTATTAGATCTTAAAAGTTCTAATCTACAATGTACTATAAATTTAATATAAATTATCATGTTAGTACTAATGTTAAGTGATTGCAAAAACTCGTGTCCGATTCGAAAATGAAATACAAGGTACCTACGTTTTAAAATAAAAATCGTATCAATCAATTATACATAAGTACAATCACCATCATTTTCTACAATTCTATTCTGGTGGATTTCTTTTTCGTAGAAATTGCGTGGTTTTTCTTAAAAAAAAAAAAAATGAATTGAGGTCTCTGGAAATCGAGTACAAACTTTCACAATCATCCAATAATAGAACCCTATGAATTTATAATAAACAATGGAAGTGCTTTTCGGTAAAAAAAAAATGTGAAAAAGTAAAAATTATTTCTTTTCTTACTGGACGTCAATCAGATTTTCGATTCGTTTCTAATACAAATTTGTTGAGAACTGTACTAACGTAATGGATTCGGTCACGGTTCTCTAAAGAAATATTATTGATCGGGGCGAAATAATTTTCCATGCGTGAAACACGTTCCCGGGCACAATAAATCGTATCTTGTGGTTTTATTTCTATTATCAGGTTGATTGACTTTTTAATTAGCCACTCCTGTCGACGTGGCTGGTTATGTTGTAGTGTACATACGCGTACAATCGCTACTGACAAAGCTTGTCCCAAGAAAATGCTTGCTTTCTATGTAGTTGAAAGAATATAAATGGCGTACGACGTGCATGACGTTACATCAAGCGGCAGGTAGCTGAAGAAAGAGAAATGGAATTAAACAAGGGAACACTTTTTATCCATTTCGCGATTGCTGTTTTTTATTTTCTTTTTCGTTTTCCTTTTCTTGAATACAGTTTGTTGTGTAACGGTTCGTAAGCTTATCACTATGTATACTATCATCCCCTGTTATTTCCTTTTGTTTCATTTAAACATTCTTAGTACCTCATCGATACATGATAGTGCTTGGTAGGCTACGGACTTTGTGTATTGGATTGGCAAGAAAGTAATTTCGGTTTTCAGTAATAGATAGTGATATGTTTTTTCTTGTTGCAATAACTTCTGTTAAAGTTATAATTCTTTTCTTTCTGATGTTTGATAACTAACCTTCGATAATAAGATTGCAGAGAGGTTAACATATTTTATTGATTAAAGTTCATTGATTGTATCAAAAATTGGGTTTTATTTCACCTTAAAATACCGAAATTACTTTCTTGCCAACCCAATTTTTATGATTAGGACAAAATTCAAAATTCTATATGTAGATCTATAAGAGTATTGTTGTAATTATTTAACTTCTTTGTCTGACAATTGACTTGGACAATTTTTATTTTGCAATGCTAACGACAGTAATGATAACAAAACATTTATCACTAAACCTTAAATTTTGCAAATGTAAAACAGTAGTGATAGTATTTGAAGAGTTTGAAAGTAACTGCTGTTGTGTTATTTTCAACTTACTCAGATTATCAGGAAAACAAATAAATATCTACGCACGTGACTGCCGCATCTTTCAATTGATGCAGACAATTTTTATTTTTCATACAAATCGACAATCTAAGAGGTCAATATGGTATTTCACATTGACGTGGACACCTGTTGTTTTGAAATTTACGGTGTCCACGATAAAACTTTGGGGACAATGGATGCAAAAGGCAAATTTCAGATTTGTATACAGTGCAAGAAACTCTGTAAGATGGAAAAATTAAAGTGATGTGTCGTGACAACTTTTAACACTAGAATTACGGTCAAAATTTCGGGTTTTCAACTTGTTCATTCATTGCCACTGAGGTTGTGAAGATGCATTTTTAGGGAACTAAACAATCAATTTTTTTTTTTTTTTGGACACAATAAAAATCGTTAAAAATCTGAATAAACATTCTCGTTGTTTTAGACTGCGGATTTCTATGAATTTATTAAGCAATTTGCTAGGTGAAATATAAAACAATGAAAAATTAGAAAAATCTAAAAATAGTGATATGTTGCTTTCAATGTAAAAAAAAACTATTAGGGGATGAAACGAACTATTATTTAACTCCCACAATCGCTGTTACACATTTTTATTTTGCATAAAGATTCACAGTTTAGTGCTTTGGAGATTTAATGTTAAGACCGTACCTCGAGCCGCTTTCCGCTAAATTCTTTCGCCTGTTACGCGTTAGAGGAATGTTGGATAACAATCGTCGTGACTTATTATAATTTATAATAAGCTAATCTGTTCTGCTGCATCGAACAGTTGGCTCTATATGTTATAGTAAATTAATTCGATTTCACAATAATAAGTTCGTTTTACAAAGCGGCGCGGCGCGCGGCGGCCGAGCTAACAGGAGTACCGGAGCTCATTACGTGGCTATCTCGTTGTCGATCGATCGAGTCTACTCGACGTACGGCATTGTGTGATTAATGAGTCGCTCGGCAAAAGAAAGCACAAATTCCATGAGCGCCGCTATTCTTTTCAGTTTAATAAGAGAATGCGAAGAATAATGTTAAAACAGTCTGTGGCCGCCAACTGGAATCCCCAAAAATCTTTTTATCGTATACACGTGTATTTAATCTTACGTGAACTTTGATTTAACACTGAACCTAACAAGCTTTACAAGTAGTCGGTAAATTTTTCCTTATACGGATAACAAGATTAAAATTTGAACTTAATAATTTCTCTTAAAATAACCTTAAAATATTAATAATTTCTGCTCTACTAAATATGTTTGTTTAATCACTCACTACGAAAGCGTCTTTATACTTTAAGTAATTGTGAAATAAAAAATCTATAACCCGAAACATTTTGAAACAAGGATTTCAGAGTGGGAGGCCCTTTTTTAATTGTTAAAATATCAAACGTATACATACCATTTCTCTCGTGTGAAATGTTTGGAAAGATTCTTTATTGCCGCCTGAGACAACAATGATATTGCTTTTTTTACTTCGCTGGAGGTCAGAATAGAGGAAGTAGGTATACCCCGAATGCATTAATCGAAAATTACTCTGAACAAAGTTCAACAAAATGGAAATTCGAATTTTAAATATCATATTGTTGATTATTGATTACGATTATATCTTCATTGATTGTGCATTCATTTCCATGATCATCGTGGTCTCGCAATGTGTTCAATTTTTATAGCTCTGCTCGGTTGTTTTTTGAAAAGTAGTTTGCAAACACAATATTCTAACTTTTATACGTTATTATACATTTTTCTACTAATAAGCATTTGTTCGATTGTGCTTTACGAGAAATTAGACACTTTGTGAGGAGAAACATTTTGCAAATTTGTGGTACAACAATTGCGAAAAATTACACCTAAAAACGATCGATTGTGGCAATCGATGAATTGGTAATATTTGAGTTTGTACTTCTAAAAATTTTCAGATTGCGAAAAAAGGAAAATACTTTAAAAGTTCATCGAACAGTCAATCGAAACAATTCATTGATACATTTTTCTTATAAATCAATTAAGCATTGTGAAATTATAGAGAAGTAACTGGTAAAAGTAAAGTATTTTTTAACGCAAGATATAATAAACAGAAATTCAGTTGAATCTTTTGTTGACAAAAAACGAGATTTAATTTGATGAGTTTGCGAATCTGGTGGAAAAATTTGTTATTTCACTCTTAGCTTTTGCAATTTTGATTTTACATAAAGATTCGCAGTGCAGCAGTTACCGTAGCAGTGTATACATTATTCATACATACATATGTATATGTAAATTTCTGATTTTTGAAAAATTATCGATATTTATTTGAACTGTGATAATTTCCAAAAAAAAAAGGATACCACGCGCTAAACGTGGTTCCGTTTTACAGTTTAAGCCTCTACTCTCACATCCCTTAATTAATTTTTTTAAAAGACGTCTGTTTTTGATATGGCGGATGGGAAACTGAAAAAATTGTTTTGACTCTAGAATCATACAAATTCAAAGTTCTGTAAAAAACGTCAGAAAATTTTGTTCATAACTAAATACACCGCAAATATGAAGGTTGGAGAATTTTCTGTTTACAATGAGTTCTCAGAATTTGATCTACGTTTTTTTTTTATTGGCGATACATCATGCATTCAAAGTTCGACAAAACTGCCAAAAAAAAAGAAATTGTAGGGCAATTTTTATGATGTCGTTAGAGAGCTTCAATTTTTAAGTCTACGGTAGGTTTATTAACGACCAAATTTTTAGATGCCTTACTGACCTTCAGAAATTGTTTTCTGTTTCGAGTGAAATCATTTTTTCAGTTTTTCATTTGGTATATCATACAAAAAATTTCAGTTGGAAATAAATAATGCGTTGTGAAAGTAGAAGCTGTAAAATAAGTCTAGGTTTCTAGGTATGTTTCAGTTAACGCAATTATCACAGTTTAAACATCGACAAATTGTAAAAAATTGGAAAGTCAGTGTTCAAATACTGTTTACATCCATTGTAGGTAGTTACTAGGGATGTGCGAGAACTCGAAAATGTATGGATCTCGATGGTCGAGACGAGATGGGAAGACATCGAGACGAGACAAGACGAGTTCTCGAAAATTTCGGGATTTTCGATTTTGTCGAGATTCTCGAAAATTTTCGGGATTCCCGATTTGGTCGAGATTCTCGATGGTTTCGGGTGTCTCGAAAGTGTCGAGATTCCCGAAAATGGTCGAAATTCTCGAAGGTTTCGGGATTCTCGAAAGTCTCGGGATTTTCGAACATTTTTAGGATGTTCATTTCATTACTCTACATTGTAGAGTCTACAATATCAAACACAGTCCACTTAGAAACATTGACAGCTCGAAGAACAGTATCCGACCAGAGCTTTATCTTTAATTTGATTAATAACAACATTGATTGTCCCTCTCTCCTGAGGCAAATCAATTTCTATGTATCCGAACGCGTTTTGAGAACTAGGGCAGGATTTCAAGCATTTATAATTAATTAATATTGATTAATAAATCCTTTAAATCGTATTACTACTAACTCTAACATTTTATATCGTAACATTGACTTCTTTAATGGTCCGTTACAATCGTTTAAGAAACAGTTGCGTGCGATTATACCGCGATCAATTTTTAAGCGAGTCTCATAACACCCTAAAAATATTCGAGAATCCCGAGACTTTCGGGAATCTCGACACTTTCGAGAAAACCGAAACCTTCGAGAATCTCAAAAATTTTCGAGAACTCGTGTCGATCTCGAAAAAATTCTCGTCTCGTCTCGCCATTTTCGAGTTCTCGCACACCCGTAGTAGTTACATTATACATAATGCACCGAAATATTTCAATCGATGCAACAATTCGTAATTAGCGCATTCTGTGTGCAAATAATTTCAATGAACGGCGGAAAGTAAAAAATCCGTGGCATGCTTGCGGCACGAAAGTTCAACGGCACTTTCGCGCCGCGTACGAATTGCAAAACGAAATTGTTGTTGCCGATCACAAAGTTGCATTCGAAAGGACGCTTTGCAATTATATGTAAATTCATTCCCGACACGTGAGTCTAATACTATTACAAATCGTTTCCTGCAGTTACATGGACATGGTTCGGTTCGAGCGAATCGCGATCTTCACGCACGAGACCGGTGCTTTCGCGAAAAGGAACGAAAGGGGGGAGACGAGAGTAAAAAGGCACCGTATATTACCGTCGACATACAAGGCGCTTGTACCAATTTGAACGAAGCATGATGGATTACACGGTGGATCTTATAAAAAGTTTACATCCACAGAATAAATTATCATAGCATTGTCTCGCCGCGAATACCTTGGGCGCGCCGCGCCGCGCTGCGCCGCGCTGCGCCGCTCGCCCGCTCGCTCGAGCGACTCTTTCCAATCGCCACGATTCCATTTTTCCTTATTCCTTAGTCGAAATTTATCACTAAAACTGATATTGAATAGTGCCTCCATACATACAGTGACTTCCACTAATATTCGGACGTTCTTAAACAAACGATAACTTTTTTTATATTCGACCATGCCACTTGGATTTTCTTTTTGAGAAGTTAGAACAATTGATTCGTTACATAATGGGAAAAGAATATTTGAAAAAAATTGCAATTGGTCGAAATTGCAAAAAAAATACTAAAAGTTGTATTTTGCAACGTTTTTATGTCGGCTTATATCGAAAACATATAACATATAACATTAAACATATTCTGAAAATTTCATCGAAATCGGTCAACGAGCTACAAACGTTTAAAGATGGTAAAAATTGCAGTTCTTCACGATTTTCGGCCTCTAACTGCAATAAATCTAAGGATTCTTACATCTTTCAATGCTTGTGGTTTTTTTTTCGCATCAACCGATTTCGATGAAACTTTGTACATGCATGCACGTATTTCGGTTTACAAAATACATGTTTGAAATTTTCATTACACACATACATACAAAATTTAAGCGACCTTTTCTCTTTGCTTTGCAAATGGGACCAACAATAATTTTTAAAAATAATTATTTACACATTAGCCAGTAAACTAATCCTTCTAACCTCTCAAAAACCTCTCAAGCTGTTGGGTCGAATTTTAAAAGAGTTATTCGTTTTTAAAAGGAGTACGAATATTTTGTACACCCACTGTAAATACTATACATAAGTATTCGTTTATACAGGGTGTCCAGAAATGGAACGATATCCCTGTATTTCCGGATGGCTCACATCATGTCCAACTATATGCCAAAATTTCGTTTTGTAAAAGTCCCATCATTTTTGAGATATTGATTTTTTAATTTTTTTTGCGAAGAATTTGACTTTGATCAGTTTATTTTATGCCATTTCTACAAATGATGACTTTTTTGAACTCTGTTTTTTTTAATGGATGATGTAATCATTTAACGCACGGTACTTTTCTTTCTTAAAATGTTAAGAAAACCTCAAAAAATATCTTTGTGTAAAAATTGTATGCAAAATTGAAACGGCTTGCTTTGATAGCCTATGGTGTAAAAATAACCTACTAAGCAGACCGTGTCAATTATTTCATAAAGTTACTTAGTTACTGTCAATTTTAAAGTGGTATAATTGTTTAACATTTCTTTTAAAATTACTGGTTTATGGTTTAAGTGGCGTCAAACGGCCTTAATGGTATTTCCTTATTAGGTGTGACTTTGTGTTATATGCCATAAAAAAATAATTTTTAAAGAAATGTTAAACAATTATACCATTTTAAAATTGGCAGTAACTATGTAACTTTTTGAAATAATTGGTACGGTTTGCTTAGTACATTATTTTTACACCATATGGTTATTAAAGTCAGCCGTTTCAATAAATTTGCATACAATTTATGCACAAAGATTTTGTTTTTAGGTTTTCTTAACATTTTAAGAAAGAAAAGTACCTTGCGTCAGATGAGTACATGATCCAAAAGTAATTAAAAAAAAACAAGTTCAAAAAAGTCATCATTTGTAGAAATGGCATAAAATAAACTGGTCAAAGTCAAATTCTTCGCTAAAAAAATTAAAAAATCAATATCTCAAAAATGGTGGGACTTTTGCCTGTATGTATGTATTTCGCGTTGTGGAAAGCTGTAAACCGTGTTGCGCAAGTATTGCTACAATTTGTAAAACGTGTTATATAAATATGTATCTACGTACATACATATGTATGTACATATTTATTTATTATATACGTAGTTACATACCGCGTTATGCCACGGTTATGTATCTGTACAACGAATAAATCATATTCTATCGCGTTTGTTCGATATTCAGCTTCTAGTCGCCGTGTACCTTCCCCTATTGGATGAATTATTAAAGACTTCGACAAGGTTGCAACCATACACATTGTAAAAGGCGGAGTCGGCCTAAACCGTACGCCTATTACAAAATTTCATTGCGAAGCACAACTATCTAAACTCCACGTGCGCATTTAGAGAGCAATGCTCTTGTTATGAACCTTGAGTCTTCCTTCTCGATAGCGTCGAAGTATTCTTCTCCGAACATTCTTAATATCAAAATAAATAATCCGTGTTGTCGGCGCTACAGGTTCGATCCACTGTTAACGTTTTAGCAATTTTGCAATTAAATGTTTCTCAATATTTCGATCCTATGGTGGATCATTATCAAGAGAGAATTTTGAAACATGTACTTTTTTAAAAATTTACCAACAATGAATACATAGAATTGGTTTAACAAAGCAAACGCAAAATTCTCTCTTGATAATGATCCACCATAGAATCGAAATGTTGAGAAACATTTAATTGCAAAATTGCTAAAAGGTTAACAGTGGATCGAACCTGTAGCGCCGACAACACTGATTATTTATTTTAAAATTATTGCAATCGATAAAATGGAATATTTATTCTTCATATCGATAAAGAGTGTATTAATATTAACAGCGCATGGGTTCGATCAATTGTTAATGACTAACAGCAAATTTGCAACATATTTAACTTCGACGTTTCAGTCTTATTTCAGACCATTTTCAAGAAAACAATTGCGTCTGTGAAATAATAAAATGTATATTACTGAATTGTAAGTTGAAAATAGTACCACCAACGATACTCACTTGCTATACATATGTAGAAAGAAACAATTGATCGAACCCGTGCGCAGAGAATATTAATACAGTTTTTATCAACAATTTACGATTATCGCTTCCGAATTTTAGACGTAATTTCAAACTTATACCCAATTGTTAACGACTTATTAATTGCAATATAATCAGATTTCCAAGTGGATTATCAATAGTGCCAAGTAACTGGCCAATAGACTGCGGATTTTATGCATTCATGTAAAAAATGAGTAATTACCATTTAAAGCAGGCAAGCTATTAAAAAAAAAAAAATGGAATGCTTCCTATTTGGCTCCTGTCTCTTGCGACAAACATCTGAAGACCTCGTATTAATAATTTAGAATATATTACATTATATTAATAATAACAACGCTTCAGATAGTTAACCACTGCCCTTAAATGGCCAGTTCCATATGTATAATGAAAAGCTTTTTATTAACGCAAAAGAAAATGTTTAATTTGGCTATGAAACAAAATAAGAGACATGTAAAAATTATATTTGGTATTGAATTTATTAATTGGACCATTTGGTGGATCATCCGACGTCGCGATGTCACAAGATTCAAATGTTCTTGTCGTGATTTTTACGAAAGTTTAATTATCCAGAGTTAAGGACACGTAGGAAAGCTTGATTTACAACTGGGCAAATTTCATCTGCGAAAAGATGAAGTAGAAAACCTGTATCGCTGCTCCGAGCAACGTTCTTTCATTGCAACTCTAACATAAACACACATCCTTAGACTCGATGCGCGCGTTCTGCTAGAATTGGCTGAAGTTACAAACTACCACGTCTACTACGAGGTCGTTCGGAAAATTCTGCGGACCTTTTGTTAAAACAAATTTCTGCATATTGTGCGAATTGTTTTAATCGGTGACAAATAGTAACCTTGCCTGTTTCAATCTGTTTTCCAAGCTCGTTTGTTGATTTAGCAGCGTCTGCCTTCAAGAAATGTAATAGCTCGTCTTACCTACAGTCTCCCACTGTGTTTCTCATCAGTAGACAGTGGATTTTATGCATTTATTGTTGAAATGTGTTTCATACATGAGAAACAAAATGAATCTATTATTACACAGAAGGAACGATCGGTTCATTTCAGTTTGTTTATAAAACCGTTTATTATTTGTTCATGGGATCGTCCCTCAATTCTTCTGCCCGAGTGATCCTCACTTGACGAGTTTCTGTCAAACCATAAACACTTGTTTTTCCTTCAGTTTTTGTTGTATCTTAATAAACTTCGTTAATACACAAAGTTGGATTTATTATAATTTATAATCTAATATTAATTTAATATTCATAACGAAAATGAGTAGCACTAACTTAAAGCAGCGAAAACATTAGAAGGATTTGCAAATACTATTAACCCCTTGCCCTACGATTTATTGTACGGTTTCAGTAATTACAACTATTTTGCTGTTCGTAATTTCCTAAAAAAGGAGAAAATTTATATCTATGCCTATACAATACATATATTCCTCAGTAGCTGTACATCAACAAAACGAAAGTAGAATTTTATTTCGGTTTAAAGGAATTTGATAACAGATTTTTATTAGACTCTGTTCAAAATCATCATCGCGAGTCTGACACGATATTGTAGGGCAAGGGGTTAAACTTACTGAGCATATTAAGAAAGAAAAACACTTTGTATTTTACTTCAGTTTGTTGCAATTCAGGTATAAAACTTTTATTTTGCATAAAGATTCGCTGTCTACTCATCAGTAAAAGTCTCCTCTCGATCCTAAACCATTTATACACCAATGTTTTGATGAAATGAAAGACCAGTAAACGACAATGTCGGGCATGTCCCCTTTCGGGTTGTACAATTTTTAATCACAGTTATTTTCACTGGCATCTGAGGAATACGCGGGGCGTGTTTACTCGAGAAAGTATTTGATTCGAAAAAGACAAAAGCTGGCAGCTAATATACAAATACAATGTAAAACACAACATAGACCGGAGCTATCTATGTATAAACTATATCTGAAGAACCTAAGATATTTGAAGTATTATTTTAGTGAGTAGCTAGGTACAGGTTGAGAGGGAATACACGAAGGTCCGCGCAGTACCTAGATACCGCGCACTCAATTGGCGGGTGGTACATACGTGGAAACGTGGAATCGGAGGGAGTAACGGAATCGGGCATGGTGGGAGAGGGAATGATACTAAACGCATGCGTGAGCGTGTAAAACGGAACATCTGCCACGTGCGCGGGCGGTGCATAGTGTGTCTCCGTGCGTGGATGACAGAAATCGTAAGGGGGGAAGATCGTGAAAGTATGGCCGCATCCGCCATGCGTGCGCGCAGGGACACCGAACCACGCACGCGTACATATCCGAATGGTTTTCACCCTACTTTCTATCCTAATATCCAAATAAACGATGACTTACCTGTTTCGAACTGCTACGGGAACTGGGTCACTTCCGTATCATCGAATAAATGTATAAACAACATTATTATACATATAACGCATCGAGATCGCATGATTTTCAACGGACACAGAGCGTGTCGTAACTGATACAATCGGGGCAGGGATGATCCCACGTTGCGTCGGAGCAATAAGTACGGCAGCCAAACTATAAAATATGAGCACGCTAAGCTTCTTTGCTGAGAAATCCGACTCGTAACATTTTCGTTTGATACGCGTGCTGTTAAACAGGAATCGATTAACCCTTTTGCAATACGTACAATGTACAGTGAATATTCCCGCTAATATTCGAACACTGTTAAAAAGATGATAACTTTTTTAAAGTTGGACCATACGATTTGGATTTTTTCGAAAAGTTAGAACAATTAGTTTGTTACATAACGTGAAAAGAATTTTTGAAAAAATTGCAATTGGTCGGAATTGCAGAGAAAATACTAAAAGTTGTATTTTGCAATTTTTTTATGTAGGCTTATATCGAAAATTTCGTAGATCTGTATCGATTAAACATATTCTGAAAAGTTCATTGAAATCGGCGAACGTTGCAATGAGCTAGAAACGTTTAAAGATGGTAAAAATTGCAGTTTTTCACGATTTTCGGTCTTTAACTGCAATAAATCTAAGGATTCGGAGGAAATTGGAGTTTAAGAGCTCAATGATCGTTTAGATATGTAAATTCAGATTATAATATCAATTACATCCAGATTATAAAGATTTCTTCAAATGAAAATGTATCGTAAGGTATGCGGCAACATTAATTTTGAAATAAAGTTTTTGCATGTAGGTTCGACATACATAATGACTCCCATTAATATTCGGGCGCTCTTAAAAAAAACGATAATTTTTTTTAATATTGAACAACTGGTTTCATAAGTAATTGCGGAGATTTAACGGAATTGCAGAGAAAATACTAAAAGTTGAATTTTGCAACTTTTTAAATTTAGAAAACTTAGAAAATTTAGAAAACACGTTTCGTAGAGCTGTATCAATTAAACGTATTTTAAAAATTTCATCGAAATCGGTCAACGTTGCGGTCAAATTGCAGTTTTTCACGATTTTCGGTCTTCAACTGCAATAAATCTAAGGATTCTTACATCTTTCAATGCTAGTCGTTTTTTCTCGCATCAACCGATTTCGATAAAGCTTTCACAATGCATACGTATAATTGACATAGATCTACAAAACACGTTTAAAAAATTTTCAATGTAGACCCACATAAAAAATAAAATGCAACGCTTAGTATTATCTCTACAATTCCGACCAATTGTAATTTCTGAAAAAATTTCTTTTCTGATTGCCCTAACTTCTAAAAAAAGTTATCGTTTTTTTTTTTAAGAGCGCCCGAATATTAATCGGAGTCACTGTATGTGAAGATTCGACGAGTAAACTCGTCATTGCTTGATTTTAATTCCACATTCTTTGGGGGATTTTTAAAAGTAAAATGCAACTTCTAGTATTTTCTCTACAATTCCGACCAATTGCAATTTCTTTTCGCATCATTTAGTAAACTTATTGCTCTATAACTTTTCGAAAAAGTTCAAATCGTATGGTCGAATGTCAAAAACGTGATCGTTTGTTTAAGAGCGTCCGAACATTAATGAGAGTCACTGTTTGTACTATGTAATACGATTTCATTTCGCTCGTCGCGACGCTCTAAATGCGCATCGATGGCAAATAAAATGTTTTGTATTGCTTCAAAATCAATGTAACATGGTTAAGTTGCTGTATATGTTAGTTTTCGAAGGGAAGCTAAAAATAATCAAGTTTCACGTCCGAAGCCCATGACGTTGATCATTGCAAAACAAATGTTTTTGACGATTTCGAAGAGATTCAATTCGGACGTTGATGATTGCAAAACATCGGATGCATTAATTTCTTTGACATATCATATTTCATTTCGAATTTCTTTCAGATTAATGTCAATACTCTTAATTAACCTAACACAAATAGCTAATAACTTAAACTTGCTACTAGAAAATTACATCTTAAATCGAACGTTTGTAACACTGGGTCCACATAAACCCAAGCCATGAGTGTTAATGCAGCATGTTCGGTTTAAATGTAGGTATACACGCGATTGTTTTCCTACGTATTGAAATTCAAAAATATGTTTCAGATGAATGTTTTATGGTATCAGAATGCGTGCAAACAAGATGTAAACCTGTTTAAACTATTTATTATTAGGTTGCGCCAAAACTTTATTGTTAGACAACAGGCTATGTACAAGCTTATACAGCATTATGGTTATTAGTTCGTTAATGTTGCATTACTTCCAAAACTTTCACTTTCACAAAATACCGTGCTGAATTCGCATTGCGTGACGAAAATCAATTGAACTTTTGGAAAATCCTATTACTATCAATATTTCAGTACAGTATACATACAATGTATTACGTTTTGAATAATGTAAATATTGTACTACTAGTCACATTATTAGATTACAAATTCTATTTATGAGAAAAACGAATGCGTAAACTATAAAACAGCAAAAGTTTAGGAGAATTTAAGGAAACTGTTAGGTACATGTATTTTCTTCAAGTTATTATAATCGATAGAAGAAAAAATGGATTTGTGTTTAGCTTCTATTTCGTACAATTGTTTTCGAATATGTTTGATTATGAAAGAAATTGAAATGAAGTTCCTAGATTTAGAATTTTATTTAATAAACAGAGAAACAGCGAATAACGTTAATTTTTACGTTAATACGATTTCCGAGGTAGGCTTTTCCCATTGAATAAAGGTTGTCAAGAACTATCCGTAGTATCCGAATGCAATTTGTTCCCAGCGTTGCATTAATTTCCGCTTCGATTCGTTACGTGCACACGCGAGGAGGGAAAAAAATAATAATATCCAACTGGCTGGATGCGTAGCAACAACCGTGACTAATTTCGCCTGAAGTGGCTGTAGAATCAAGAACAGAGACCCTTTCCGAAAGACTTCCTTCCCGCGGTTATGCGAAATACATATACCAAATAATCGAGTTTCTTCTCACGGATGGAAATAGGTAACAAGAAAATGTTTACTCGTATAGCCGGCGAGTTTAGTTTTTTCGAACAGTTTCTTCTTGTCGTATTCATTGGTATGCGAATTTTATAGTTTTCATAGGAAGTACCATTTATTTTATTCGAACAATCTACAGACATTATTAATAACAATTACTAGTTGCGTCATAGTAGAGAGATAGTTTATTTTTCAACTTATACATATACTTTACTTTATTCCATACTACTTTTAATGCTATTTTTATCTACTGTAATCATTTCTTATTTTGTATAGTGCAATTTTTCGTTTGCGCTATTTTAAAGTCACTTATGTCACTAAACAATTTTTATTCGATGGCATTTGATTTCATAAAAAAATTGCCAATTTTTCAATGTAGTAAAGTAAGTTCAAGAGCTAAGAACAAATTGTTACCCAGTCCTCTGCATGAAGTTTACATTACCTGTACTAAAGTCGATCCAAAATGTATTTGATCCCTAAATTTGCAATTCTCGAGAAATTGTCAAAAATTGTAAAAAATAGTACAATATTAAAGGACTCACATGTTAATGCTCAAAGCGACTACTTCCGCAGACCTCTATGTATTCATTTATGTCTATGATATTTATCTGTAAACGCATGAAAATATTTTCTTTCTGAACGAATCTCTTGCAGATTTGAAGATTCAATCTTTTCCTTTCCAAAAACTGCTTAATGTACGATTTTTTTGGCTGTTTTACAGAAGAAAAATGAGGAACGTTTGATCGCGTACAGTACTGCTTTCACTCAAAGCTCAATAAATCGACTAGAAAAAATCGTAGATCAAGTTTTAAGCATCCATTGTAAAGCTTCAATCTTTAAGTGTACGGTGGTTTCAGTCACTAGCAAAAATTTTCAATGTTTTTACAGACGTTTCAACTT
Source organism: Lasioglossum leucozonium (assembly GCA_028454225.1). Lineage (NCBI taxonomy): Eukaryota > Metazoa > Arthropoda > Insecta > Hymenoptera > Halictidae > Lasioglossum > Lasioglossum leucozonium. The sequence continues at coordinate 13,977,035 of CM052218.1, read as the reverse complement.
GCGACATTTTGGACCAAAAACGTATCGTCAGTTTCCCAAGTCGTTGTATCGTGCAAAAATATTTTAAACAAGAGTGAACAATGGATAGCAAAAGTAGAAGCTTCAAGCTTCCGATATCGCATAGCATTGTTAATTGTACTGTTACGTTTTTCGTTAATATTGCTGGATTATTTTAATTCGTTTCGGTCGAAGGAAACTAGACTGACCTATTTACTGCAAAAGACAAACAACTGTAATAGACTATTAAAATAGAACAGATACTAAAAAGCCGATGACTATAGCTGTACTCCCCAGGGCGCGCAGTAACGTTTCAGAGCCACGTTCAAAATAACAAAATGGCAGACCGTTCTAGATTGGATGAAATATCTGCGATTCTGGCGCAAAAATGGCGGCGTCTAGCGCAAAGGGGTAGAATCGGTGTCTCTCTGTGTGGCGGAATGCATTGGAAACGAAACAATTCTTCCTGGTGATTCGAGTCGTTGCTAAGTCCCGAGAGGGAATCAATATTTGGAATCGTACATGTTCCGCCATGTTAGTCCGGCTATTTCAGTTAGGAACCCCCATGGGAGACGTGCTTGGGGGGCAGCTGGTCGGCGAGGCGTGTATGGGGGTTATAGGGATACTCGGAGCCATGACTTGCCATATCGAACCCCTGTAATACGAGCATGCATCATTACTCATATCGTGGCTCGTTGCACGCCACGGAATCGAGACGAATTCAGGAGGGCACTTCCAGGAAGCTTAGGGATGAAAATGTACGGCAACAATAGAAATAACATTACGTATACGCTCGTAGCCTCGCGACGGTTCCCGAGAAAAATTTTTTCTGGTTTTTCCTTTTTCATTATCTCCGCGAAACATCATAATTTGTTCGATGATACCATTTGGTAAATTATCCTAGAGAAGTTATAGAAATTGCTAGACCAATAAGGGTGTGTTACAGTGAGAGCTATGTTTTCTGTTAATTTAAATATTAGCAAAATTGTATGAAATTCTTAACTTCCTTTAACAACAACTCCTTTTATACGAGTACACGTATCTATACATACAAATTTTTAATTACTCTTAGTATTTTAACCTCAATAAATATAATTGAGAATATAAATAAAGGTATTAAAATTTTTTATATGAACATACCAATCTGCCGAACATTACAATTTACAATAGAGAACTACAATAGTGGAAGTATTACTAGTGGAAGTATTGCGCATTACTTCAAAACAAGCATGGCGGACAGGAACAAAGAATGTTGAAAACTCATTGCATTGTATGCATACATCCTACATAAAACAATCACGAAATTCTTACATGTCCTCTATTGTTACTTTTAAGTATTTGAAGATATTGTGTCCATATTCTTATATTGTTTTAATTTTTATACCGTTTTATGTTTCGCCTACTCATTTTTGCCGTAAGTGTATACAATCTGCAATTTAGTAAATCGAATACGTAATCAAAAATCAAATTATTCCAATAGTTTCAAAACAAGATATTGTATAAAAATTAAAAAATTATATTAGATTCTCTAAGAGTCTTTAAGAATTATTATAATGTAGAGCTGGATAATATGGTCTCAAAGGATAAAGGAGAAATTCTTCAATGTAATGTTGTACTTACACAATTACTAAATTATGTTGTTCTGAAAACTAGACTGCGGATTCTATGTAGTTATGGCAAAAATTAATCAATTTAACAGAGAACAGTCAAACATTTGATGAACATATAAATTTAACTGTTCTGTATTCAACTTACATAAATATTTATGTAGCGTCAGTATCTCGCAATTAATGCAGACAATTTTTATTTTGCATAAAACTGTAGTTCTAACGTCTAGTTGTAACTCACCACCGAAGTTTCAACGCTATTTTGGAAACGCTAGCATGAAGTTGCTGTACTATACATGTACAGGGTGTAAGAAAAGTAATTGTCATCCGTCCTAGGGGTGAATCTATGTACACCTCTGGATCGGTGGACATTTGTAAGAGAAACTTGTCGCAAAGTTATTTATAACAATGAAAATTGTTGTTAAATTGTTATAAACAATTTTGCGACAAGTTTCTCTTACAAATTTCCACCGATCCAGAGGTGTAGATTCAACACTAGGACGGATGACCATTACTTTTCTTACACCCTGTACAATACAGCATTGGATTCTGTAAACGTTGCAAGCACGAGCATTTAATGAATAAGAGAAAATAAATTTATACTATGTGTACCTTTTTATAGCTAGTTGAGGGGATCAGTGACGCATGTCGTGACATTTTAATGAGAACATGCACTTTTTGTTAACACTCTTCCAAGATTTAATACACGTTTGCGATCCTCATGACACTACTACACGTTGACACGAAATAGGTAGTTGATTATATGGCATCCGTATTCATTTTAGAAATAATATGTACATCACGCGTAGTTTAAACTGTAACATTAACATGACATTTTTGTTAATTGTTTTACGTACATAGTTCATATCTCAGCGAGTAAAATTGAAGAAACGTGAATACCAACAGCATTTCATTATTAGGTATTCAACAAAAAAAATCTAGCTTCGCCTATTAGTTTATACATACAAATAATAGCATTCTCTTATTGGCATCAGTCTTACGGAAATTTAAAAAATTATATTAATGTGAACTTGCAAAACTTGGTAGAAAATGTTCAATGATAAAATTGTATTTATTTATTTATATTTAACATCCTGAGTGAACATTCTAATTAAACGATCCTTTTCTGGAATCGAAGGATAGAAATTACAATGCAAACAAATGTACGTACAGTGATTTCCATTATTATTCGGACACTCTTAAAAAAGCGATAACTTTTTGTGATATTGGACCACACGATTTGAACTTTTTCGAGAAGTTAGAACAATTAGTTTACTACATAATGTGACAAGAAGTTTTTTCAAAAATTGCAATTGGTCGGAGTTGTAGAGAAAATACGATAAGTTGCATTTTACTACTTTTTTATGTGGTCTATATTGTAAATTTTAAAAAATACTGAAAGTTTTATCGTGAAAGTTTTATCGAAATCGGTTGATGCGATAAAAAACGACAAGCATTGAAAGATGTAAGAATCCTTAGATTCTTTTCTTTCTTTAAATTTTCAATATAAAAAGTTGCAATCAATTACAATTCTTTCAAAAACTCTTTTCATGTTACATAACAAACCAATTGTTCTAACTTCTCAAAAAAATCCAAGTCGTATGGTCCAATATTAAAAAAATTATCGTCTTTTTAACAGTGTCCGAATATTAGTGGGAGTCACTGTTCTCCAATATACTTGTCACACTTAAATTTAATTTTTTAAGTTTAGCTATTTCTTTAGTCATAAATTAGTGAAGCCTTTGGTATTAATCTTCTTTAGTTTATTCTTGTTTACACGGTTTTCTGTATACATATTTGCATAAACGCAAGCTTGCGTAAAATTTTTTAAATGATAATCCATCGACGTACGGATTAAAGTTCGCTGTGATCAAAAATACTGTTTATTATTTAACTTATTATAAAATTAATTATAAAAATAGTATGAATACAAAACCGATATGTTTCTGAGATGATGAAAGATTATTTGTGTTAATATTATAATAATATTTATTAATATAATTTGTTGTTCATATTAATATTAATAACAGTTTACGTAAATGTGTAAAATGGCATAAAAAGTGAATGATATTTTCATGTTAGCGCTACCCTCGATTTCTCGGTATTTCAACTGATACGAAAGCATCGCGTATTCGTTGCAGACTGGTTTTTACTTGACGGGAAAATCTGTACGTAGTTACATACGTGCCATACGATTTAGAAAATGATACTTTCATGAAATGACTTGCACAGTCTTACCATTGCCTTGATGCATCCTTCCATTGGTCACAGCCTATTTTTGTAAATCGTCTAGTCAGAGGACTTGTTCCAAATTTCACACATTAATAAGCAGAGTCCGGATGTTAAGTTACAAATGCCGAAGTTCAATCAAATTCAACGTTGATCATCTTGCAATATTAAAAACGTTTACGAAGAATACAAACTTCTGTTTAACTCGACTGATTCTAAGTCGCATAAACAGATCTTATTCCGATTATCTGACATCATCTTGCTCAGTGTATGAAATTAACACGTAGATTAATAATCAAACCAGCAATTCTTTTTACAAATTCATAAACATCGGAATAACAGGAAAGTTTCTCTTACCAGGTGCAGAAGTTGTGGTAAAGATGAGATAAACATTTTCATTAACGCTAAACCCACCACTGTCGGTCAAATGACCGGTTTTATATTTTTTCAGTTTACAATTATTGAAATTATAAAGTTGCTTACATGGAGATTGACCCGATACATTTTTTTTATCCAAGCACATATTAAAATAAAAATTGCACAAAATCTAAATAAATAGATTCTTGTCAATTTTATAAGCTAAAATATTTTAATCGCTTTTAATGCTCGGTAGGTTTAGTGTTAATGCAACTGTTTTCTTGTATTTTGAAAATGTAAATAGCACTTATTGTTAGTAAATGCCATATCTATTCACTGTCCCTAACAGCTCCCTGGCATTTCTGAGATTCTAACCAGAATAGGTACCACAGAAAATTAGTACATAAAAATTTATTTGCACATACAGCATATTAAACGTGATTGATATTTGACAATAAATTTTTTTAATACTTTACAACTCGGTTAAACGAAACATAATTGGAAGGAACGGAAGTCGAAATATTAATGAAACAATATTGTACGGTGCGAAGCGGTACGGTACGCTTTTCTGAACGAGAACTGTGTTGATTTAGGATAGATATGTATCAGACCAGGTTGGATGAGGTCGACCTGTCACTTGAAGCACCATCGGCCCTTTCTAGATACTCTCTTGAGTCGTCGACCTTCAACCTGTCATTATTGCATCAACTAATCTTCTTTCTTTTTTCTTTCTCAGCCAACTTTCGTGAGAAATCCTTTTCAGAAGCGGACCACGGGCTTAGTCGTTTCGTGAAATTATTGTTGCCTTCTCTACAATAGAAGCGAAACTGAATGGAAGCTAAGTGCTTTACACGTAATTTTGTTCGAATTCTTCGTCGACGTAATTATTTATTCCCGGAAATATTTGCTCGTAGACTTGGACTTCATGTTTTTGAAAAAAGAGAAAATGAAGCAGTATAGATAATAGCTAGACTGCAGATTTGATACAGTCATAACAAAAATGGGTAAGGGTATTCTTAAAAGTATTTTTCGAGCAAAGAGGAAGACAAATTTTATTTGGCTCTTGTTTGTTTCAATTCTGTCAGAAAATTTCTATTTTCCATAATATTAAGACCATTCTTTTCAATTGTTATTAATAGCAGAATGAGATTGGCGAAATATTTGGAATATCGTGTTTATTTTCCAATGAGGAATAACTCTATACTTTTTTTTTCTTTTTTTTCTACAAAATTGCTAAATTGATATTTAACTGAGTACGGTCGTTTAAATTGACAGTCCATTACAAAAATAGCTGAGCTGGTGTCATTATAGTGGACATTTCTTCTACAATTTAAGTTAAAGATAATAACCAAATATTCTAGTTTCTGCACAAGGGTTACTAACAAAGCACGTAGGATTTTTTAAAAATGTTGAGTTTTGTTGAAATTGTATTTGAATAAACAGTTTTAGTTTTCATTTTCAAACGAATATTTTATACGAATAATTGAAATTCTCTCGGATGAAAAGTATAAGAGATCTTTATACTTCAAGTGTTATAAGTCTCGTATTGCGAAAAAACAAGCTTCTTATGCATTTATTTTATGCGTTTATGGCAAAAATTAGTAGGCGTAATTTAAAACGGTAAAAATATTGGAAAAATTTAAAGATACTGTTATATTATTTTTAGCTCGAGTTAAATAAGTTTCTATTTCATTCCAATTTGCTGTAATTCACATAAAAAAAATTTATTTTGCAGAAAGATCCGCCGTCTAGTTATTAAATAAAATGTCAAAGCGCATGAAACAGTGAGAATTTCCAGTTCAAACTAATGGAATATTATGCGTATGCAATAGAGCTATCTCGAAACTATCGAATAAATTGAAATTCTGAATGGAAGAAATCCGAAATTACCTAATTGAAAAAAGAATTTCTCGTGAACTGAATTCCGTAATGGAGTTCACATTACGTAGGCAGCTAATAAGAGAAACCTCGGCGAAACAGTAATACAGTGTAGTAGACTGTATCATCAAACGTATGAAAGTTTTCTGATCTGTATACATGTGTTTGTATGTATGTAGAAGCCAAGCAGAATTTGTTTCGTCATGGAATGGGTCATTGTGCCACTGTGTCTTTCGATGGAATTTGTGTATCATGACAACTTGCAACATGCACTGCTAACCTCGCTCTTGAGAATTTAATAAAATCCAGTTTACGCGTCGAATGGAAGTTATCCTTCAAAACGCATTTCACAAACAGCAAATTACACTTTTCTTGTAGAGGAAGTGCATCATACTTGCGAGTACTGTTGGGTCATTTGCTATATCGCACTATTTAAACAATTATTAACGTTATCTACTTTCTAACACTGCAAATAACAGAAGAACGACGTTACTGGACGAATCGTATTTTCACATTTACAACAAAATTTGCAAATTTTTTAAAAATGTCAATTTGCTTGCTTTCTACATCATACAGTTTTATATAATTTCTAACACTGCAAATAACAGAAGAACGACGTTACTGGACGAATCGTAATTTTGAAATTACAACAAAATTTGCAAATTTTTTAAAAATGTCAATTTCCTTGTTTTCTACATCATACAGTTTTATCTAATTTCTAACACTGCAAATAACAGAAGAACGGCGTTACTGGACGAATCGTAATTTTGAAATTTATAACAAAATTTGCAAATTTTTTAAAAATGTCAATTTGCTTGGTTTCTACATCGTACAGTTTTATCTGTTTCCATCCTTTGCTACACATTTTTGGTATACTCGAAATATTGCAGTATGTACCACTACACCTTTTCAGACAGTTTGACACAAAAGCTTTGTTTCTTAGCATATTTTCGGGGCGCAATGTATCTAAAAAATTGGCAAATGATTTAGTTAAAGGATATACACAGAACAATCCTTTTATCAATACAGATTGACAGGAAAATGAGTAAGCAGTAATACCGGCAGCTTGTTTTACTCTTCAGAAGGATGAGAAGAGATAAACATATATCCTAGAACGCTTTCTTTCTAAGGTATCAGCGCTTCTTGTTCACAATGAAATTTGAACATCTCATAACACGAATAGTAACTGATAGAATTGCGAATGCTGTAATTATTTTGTTTTGTCAATGGTCAGTAACACAGGAGAGAAAATTATCCGGATATTAAAGACAGTACATGTTCGGACGAAATGCTATACTTAGACTTGTAGGTTTATGCAAAATAAAAGTTGTCTGTGTCAATTGCAAGGAACAGAATTCTTTTATTTATTTTGCTGTTTCAAAACGCAGCTACTAATTTTCGTTATACATACATAGATGCGTAAAAGCCGCAGTTTAATTATGGTAGAAATATCTGCTACATAAAATGAACTGATAAGCAAGAAGGACTACTTTAAAAGGAAAATCATGTCGATCCCATATTTCTAGTACGAATAATGTATTATTCATTAATTTGGTAATCGTGAAATAAATGGTACCGCGTACCGACGCGTGCCGACGCGACGCTACGTAGCTGTAAAAGCAGGATTTTCATTTAAAAATAATATTCTGTCCACAGTCGTAAGTCATAACCATGTTTCATGTTCTTATGTTCACCGACTCCAGAAATAATTAATCTTCCCTGAACACTTTTTCATTGTGTAATTGCTGCTTACAGAGTTCACAGCAGGCCAGTATTAGATCCGTCGATTCAGATATCGTAATGTAGAAAATATTATAATTGCTACTCATAAATATACAATACATACACATACGTACTTTGTCATAAAATAACGTAAAGAAAATGCGACAAATTTTTCATGTACCTACATAGATTTATTCGATAAAAGTACTGTAGTGGCTCGCTATGAAATAAGAATAAAAATGAAAAATCTCACGAGTCGATTATTAATTGTTAAAACTCTAGAAAACTCAATTTGGTGAAATAAGTCAAATGATGTCAAGTATTTTAACGAACCATTTGATTAACTATGAGATATACAATTTGTTTACAATCACTGGGGTCGTATCACAGTGTTCATAAAGCCTAGGTAGTATTTTTGTATTTGATCCATCGCATACAGTTTTGCGTTGCTACGTTTATTCCGTTTGTTTTCACTTTCACTAAATCCGTTTTCATTTTTAGAGTGTCTTTGTTTTGAAATGTTGCTCTCCGTTTGAATTCTCGTAAAATCGTTTTTTCGTAGGTTCTGGACCCTGTGCCTGAGCTACCTACTGGACAGGACAGTTCCGACAAAATGTAGAAGTAGAGTAAAACGTATCAACGCGGTTTATTCAGTACTACAAAACAACAAAAGTCAACAACCTTGTAAACTACATCTTGCAGTAACGCCGCGGATCGTTTCATATATCATTCTAGATCGTATCTGGTCTGCGAAGAGAGATCACATCACACGTAAGCTCGGCACCATTCGCTTTATAGGCCATCTAATAAGCTACATTGTTTACTGTGCTTTCGAGTTATAATTAGACTTCAGACTTTTATGCAGATTCCCGTTTCGAATGCATAAATTACTTCGTACAGATTAAAATAAAGGAACAATTTATTTTGCCAGTTAACAGACCGCTTTTGACCGCAATAAAGTGGGAAGACCACTAATATCAATATTTCTATGTGTTTTACAAATTTGCATAATGATCTGCAGTCTAATTAAAAGAACGCGATCACTGACTTACAGTCAGGATTCTTTAAAACAAACATTCCATCGTGCTAGAATGTTCTCGCATCTTTTACTTTGTAGTTTATAATTCTAACTGTTCTTTATACACGACATCCATTAATATTGTTATTGTAGAGCTTGTTTTTGTTATAGCTGACTTTCGAATTTTTATCGAACTGAGATTAGACAATTATCCAGGCTATTTTGGAAATTTCATGATTTATATGTGTAGGATCGCGAATGGTGAATTTAACGAAAGAGAACTAAGGCTCGTATTAAAATATTTGAAGATAATTGATGAAAAACGAATTATACAGTCGGTGAACGAGAACCGAGTTACTCGACGGACGCTTGCACACTTTTTTCTTGTTCAACGCGCTTGGCTTCCTCAATTGTTTTTGATTGTCTTTTGGTTTTTCATCGTCTCTTGGTTCTCGCTCGTGTTTTGGCTTTTACAGGGACGTGTACGCCGTTACTAGGCTCGCATCGCACACGCATCTTCCACGCAGGGCCGTAGGTTCTGCGTCACTCTCCACACATGTATACAATATGTATGTAATAAACTTCGAAGAAATGTTTAAGGATCGAGCCCTGTGTAAATGGCCTGTTTTTCAAGAATGTTTTTTTAAAAATGTACTCCGTAGATTCATTTAAAATTTCAGGCATCATTTATTGTTGTTATAATGTAACAAAAATATTTTTTTTATGGTTTAATTGTTAATAGTAATGGTCGAATGACGGCTTGAAAATGGCATTCTGTAAATGCGCCGTACAGCGTACAGAGCACAATTTTGATTTGAAACAAAAAAGTCCAAATGGAATCGTTAGGTTATGCAAAAACGCTCAGCATGACATTTTGCTTTTTTTTGAAATTTGCAAAATTGAAAAAATGGCGACGTCTTGAAGAAAAAACGGATTTTCTGATATAAGTAATTATTAATAACAATAGTTTAACTAAAAAATAAAAAAATTGGAGCATGTCATGCTGAAGCCAATTTTTTATAGAATATGTATATCAAGTTTCATAAAGATCGAGTAATTAGTTTAAGAACTATGTTGCACGGCGTGCGAAATTTTGCGTTTCGAGGAAAATGCGTTTAAAGTTTGTGTAACAGGGAGCGGCTTAGCGTAGTTATCTTCAGTTTATTTAAAAAATAACGTACAAGGACACCTCTGATCACTTTCTAACTTTTTTTATCGAATTCCAGAGGAAATTTTCTATCGGTTTCAGCAAAAAAAAATGCTAAAAAATTTCATTTTACACAGAGCTCCCCCCTTAAGAATGCCAAATTGTATACTTATTCGATACACTAGAGTTGTAAATTAATAAAACCATTGAAGGAAATAATAGGAATACATTTACAAATTAATAGGTATTACAATCGAGAAAAGCTTGTATTATTTCTTAATGTTGAAATACATTTTAGTCACTTTATTTAATCATTTCGATTTTTTTTTTTACATAAACTATAGACATTTATCTCCATACGTAATGCTAACAGTCATTTTTTCATGTACATAATTTACATTTTTCTAACAGTCATTTTTAACTTCGTTTCTTAATTTTTAACTCTTTCCCAGCGAATATAATTATTACATCTAATACACATAGTGCACCGAATGCATTTTTAAATCAAAATTGAAAGCAGCTGTACATTATAAACCAAAACCAAAAATTGACAGTACGGTGAAAATAATAGTAAAGAAAACACATTGGTTAACGATAACGTAAAAATACTTTATTCTACATGTAGTATACTTATTTCGTATACTACTGTAAATTTGTGGATTGGAACAAATAATATTTCGGAGCCCGAAGTTAGGCAAAGTATGTCTTTCAGCAAGACTGAATTACCAGTAGTCAAATACGAGGCTGTCGAAAACTGCAACGTAAACATAAAGAGCAAACGTCATACGACGTAGTATTAATGTTCATTGATTGAACTTGACACTCGGAATGACTCGCAGCAACTGTAATCTAAGTTTTTTACCCTGATTTTAGAACCCTTTAGCATGATGCTACTGATACATGTTTTCCCTGGAATAATGTAAATCTACGATACATTGTTCGACGAATTTAAAGCTTTACCTTAACCTTGTAGTTTTTATAATGGTGAAATTCGCTTTGTTATTATTATGTGCTTTATGTTCACATCAAATTTGATAAAATGTATAGCCTACAATTACATAAATATGTATGTTATTAAGCGAAAGAAATTCTGCATCTAATCATTTTTCTTTGTATTATTAATTTTACTATAAGTTTGTTCGAACTTACCGAATATGTTTGCAAATATGTAAAATTTGTTGCAATGATATATCACTATCTGATATTTATTTGGAAATCGAAATTTAGTTCTTTCAGGTGTAAATGGTCCAGAATGTAAAAAAAGATTTACAATTACAGAAGTCTGAAAACCCTTATTACAATTTTCTCTATCCGACAATGACCTGATTACTAAATGAATTTTTTCGTCAATGAATATTCGATAATTTTCATTGTAAATTTGTATAGTCCATAGCTTCTTTAACAATATAAATTTCAGTAAATAAATGTAACACAAGGTTTGTTCATAAAATAACCGAACTTGCTAAGCGGTGTCTTAGAAACGTATGGTTCATAGCACTAGGTGGCATAGTTGTATAATAAAGTACATACATCTACATTCCTAGTCGAAAAGATAGCACGCGCGTGTTCAATATACTTTTCAAGGACTGAGCTGTATCGAAAAGAATTTTCTTTTGAATAATAACTTCAGAAAAAAATGTTACACTATATTCATTCGTATAATTTCCTCAATTATCGACGAAATTTTCTCTATTTCCTTCTTTACGTTACTTACTACGAACCTGCTTTCATTAATCATGCGGAACAACTGTAAGCTGCAGGCTGAACTCTGCAATTCTATCTTGTAACATGAGAGCAACACAGTAGATACTACGGTCTTTTTTATACAATAATTTTATGCAAATAACACGGTCCAACAAATTTCAACTTTTTTTGGGGATTTCGATTCTCACTATGCAATTCTTATAGAGTTTTCTTGCGCTGATTCCGAATTTGTCCTTAATTTTTCTCCTACACGCACAGTTTTTGAGAAATTAGAGTTTGAAAAATAGACATATTTTTCAACTTTGAACAAATATTGTGATGTTATTATAAAAGATATTGAATTGATCTTTACAGCAAAAGATTCCTTCGACTTTCCCGAATACAGTGATATCCAATATTAATACATTATGATTGTTTAAACATGTTTAAACGATCATTAAAGACGGAGAGATGCCACTTTTGCACCAATTTTTGACGATATTTTTGAATTTATCTCAAAAAATAAGGGTCCAGCGGAAAATCGAACTATACCACGCGATAGAGCAGACTTTTATCTTGAGAAACCCCTCTTTGAAGTTTGAAACAATCATAAATACAATTTAAATACAATTTTAAACAATCATAATGTATTAATATTGGATATCACTGTATTCGGGAAAGCCTAAGGAATCTTTTGCTGTAAAGATCAATTCAATAACTTTTATAATAACATCGCAATATTTATAAAAATTAAGGACAGATTCGGAATCTTCCCCAAAAACTCTATACGAATTGCATAGTGAGAATCGAAAAATTTTTTGTCTGTTGGACAGTGTAATCGACTGAAATTCTCGTTTCTCTTGCCCCCAAATTGAAACCAGTGTTGAAAGTTATTGCTTAATAGGCACAGGCTCTGAAAGATGTCCCACAAACTGCTTCCGAAAGTAGAAACACCGCTGACATAGGCAAATCTATGTAGATATCAATCGAGGAGAAGACTACTTCGTAGATGACAAAGACGAGTAGTCCATATGTAAGCCGAAAACAAATTCGAAAAATAAAGTCCGGTTACTTTTACATTCAGCAGTTTGAACTTTGAGTGTTGTGCCGATAACACGAGTATAGTATTTAAGGAAAAAAAGCTGACCTTGGTGTTCAATTAATTCTGCGCAACGAAATGAACCTGTTACTACTACTCTGCTTCGGTCTTGGCAAAACTTTTGTAGAGAATATTTTGATAATGTGTCAAATGAGTTAGACGAATCGTCCGCACTATGTAAATATTAGAAGTCTATGGAATTTTTAGTGTGTCTATTAACAACACAGAAGAAGACACGTGCAAGAAGAAAACCGTAAACACCAGTTTACACTATTGCGCAAGTGCGGACTGAATAAGAAACAGCAACAAAAAACGACTATGAGTGTCGTGTTATGGAAGCGTATGGGGCAAAAAACAATGCGATATTATATGTATGTATGTATAAACTTGGTACGATGCTATAAGAAGGAATGTCCATGGACGCAAATCAAACATTTACATCTTCCGATTTTACCTGAAATAATGTAGCTTCTTTACCACGTGTACTGGGATATAATGCGTAATTATAAGACATTAATGATGGCAAATTATTTGTGCGAGTTAACAAGTCGTTTATCATATCGCTGTTACATACATACATACTATACATACACGTGTATGTATACGTAGAGGTAGCCATGATAAGCCATTGTGAAAGTTTAAATACGTTCTAGATTACCACAGTGTCTTCTGTTAGGCACTCGTTTTATACATAGAATAATAACTGTTACATTTATTATAACGAATATTATAGCATAATCGATTACGTCGTTAGGCTTGTTACTAGTATACTACAGAAAATTAGTCGTTTCCCCTTTCAATAAAATAGTTGGAACGCAAGCAAGAGGTGTTCGTTCAAAAGTTTTTGTGTGAGACAGCATTTTTACGAGTATAAATTTATTAGTGTTATTTTGATTTAAAATGGAATTAAAATGAAACGTGAAAACAATAAGATTCCTCGCTTCTATTTTTCACCTTTGAAAATTGTCTTTATTAACGGTAATTGTTAAATATAACAACATATAGAAATACTGAACTTTTTGTAACAACAAAGTGCTTGGCATAATTTCTACATTTGTACATTTCGTGCTAATTTGCTTCGAGGAATATTCTACGAAATTATTGGGCAGATTTTATAAGAATATTGTTACCGTTATATAATTACTTTTGTTATTTACTATTAGTATTTGTTATCAAAAATACTGAATATAAAAATTGATTACGCCATTACATTGTTTATGAACGACAGTATCACTATCCTTTTTCATGTTTTTCCGTATAATTAGCATTTACGAGCAAAGTGCTGGCTAGCTTTGATCGGTGATTATTAGTGTACGTCACGGAAATAATCAAATTGATACTACTTTTTTTTGCAACATACTTCGAACCTATTCTTTTTATTTCAACGTTGTCAATCTTCTGTAACGTCTTTGACGCAGAAAAACGTATTCTTCAATGCGAACGTCTTATTTTTTATGTTATGAAATAATTTTGTCGTATTACGTATACTAGTTTTACAACATTGTATACTGCGTTTACACTATTCAGTATAAACAGACGGCCTTCATTTTTTTTCATTTTCTATCAAAACTGAAATGTTTCTCCATGAACTTGTCGATACGCAATATCGACAATGTAATTGGCGTTCAGTACAGACCACATTTTCTTTTGTATAAAAAGAAGAAGATGATGATTCAGCAGAGAGAAAAGTTGACTTCGATGAAGAAGTCATTCAGTGCAAGAGTCTGCGAAGAGTCATTTTGCAAAGTGTGAGTACAGAGCATTAAAGTGAAGGTCATATCGAGAACAAATGTGAAGAACATATTGACCATATCATCTGTATCGTTAGAAAATATATTTTTTAAATAAAAGTGATCTATTTTAATTGCTATAATTATTCAATTATATACCTAAAAATCCAAAAATACTAAAATACCTAAAAATCTGAACTGGTTAATTGTTAAACGATGAATTTTCAAAAATAAATTCATTCCCTTTGTTAGGACACATTTTTAGTAAAAATTATATTTTGTCAACTTGATTATTCCACCATGATTGCATTAATACAACTTCTACAAGTAACTTACTAGTTAATAACTATTCTACTTTTATCCAAATAGCATACAGGGCGAGTCATTTAACTGTACTATCTAACATTTTAAAAATGTTTTAAACAAGAGTTGTTCGATATTAAACAGAACATACAATACAGTAATTATTATTTTGATGTTTCTTTTTTTTCATTAAGATATGAATTTTGACGTATTGACTTTTTTTTACCATATGTAGTGTGTAATATTTGACATCACGATTCGAAAAAATGTTAAATATCGAATGAAAGCCTATTAAGATATGCATACAGTACATAATACATACATACTATAGCAGTTCTTTTTTAGTTAATTTTTTATTTAAAATTCGAAAATACTTGAGCACGCGTCTGCCATTCCTAATGATCGTCTAAAAAGTAAATTGGACAATATGTCAATAAATATTAATATTTTATTCCCATATACTTTAATAGTCTTTTTTACACAGTCTACAGTTTTAAATCACAAGGTCAAACACTATATATTGCAATAAAAAATCTCAACAACCACAAAATGTATTTTATGCTTTGCTTGATACCAAACAATTTTCACTTGAACATTTCTGTAAACAACAATTTTCAAAAAATTTTAGACGGCTCAGTCGAATGACTCACTCTGTATGTAAATTTCCGCAGAGATGGCAGAATATCATTAATAATAATGCTGAATATTTCGGTGATTGAACTAGCACAACATTATCAAAGAAAAATCAACCATTTTCATGTATACCATCGTTCAAAAGTTTGGAAGCAGTTACATATTTTAGTTAAACGACTAATATTGTCTTAATATACTAAAACTATAAAATGTACTATAACGAGACTACGGATCTTTATGCAAAATAAAAATGTTCTGCATTTATTGTGGGAAGCAAGAATAAAATAAATACATTAAAAATAAGATTACAATATTCTTGATTATTATTAATCTTTTACTGTTTTATGTTTGATCCAACCAATTTCTTCATAAATGCATGAAGATCCGCAGTCTAATTACCAAATAAAAGTGTTTGATAATGCTTGACAGGTCCATGTATACATATCCAAATGGAACCATATTGTTTTATAAAACTAATAAATCTCGATATTGGGACGCTGCCAAAAACATGTTGTGGTCATATTTCGATCAGGCCAGAATTTAGTAATATTTTAATTGGTTGCGTATAACTTGATTCTCTTACGTATAATGCATGCACATATTTATCACTGCAATATACATTAAAATTGTTAGTAAGATAAACAATCTGTACCCGATCTATTCAAAATTTTGTTGAACTGCCTCGAAACTTTTGAACATGTAGCGTATCTCTAATAGAAACAGAAAATAAATGAATTTTCACTGAAGGAGCGTGTGAGGGTTAATTTAGCAAAGGCAAATCGTCGTGGAAAAGATCAAACAATAGAAGTGTAAAAAAAGTTTCATAAGATTCTGACAGGAACTGCCGTAAAGTCGTAATTGGTTAGATTTGTAGCCAGGTGCTCGCATTAGGGTTAAAGACGCTAATCTACGGGTTTTTTTTTTCTCTCGTGCGAAAGAGATTAGAATTCTATTAAGAGTGTCGAGGAAATAGATTTGTATCGTGGGCTGACGGTCGTTTGGTCTTCGGCCGGCTGGCATGGAATAAAAGTCGCATTATTCTTTTCGCGAGGAGGGAAGAAAAGTCAAAGACCACGATCGTATCTGTCAGATGGTATTGCGGGACAAGCCGCGACGTTGGAAAAGCACAAGTTCATGCAGCCACTATTATTTATCGCATAGAGAGGGTATCCTAGACTTCGTACTTCCACGAAGGTTCCAGTAGATCGAGCACGCATTGTTACGTTATACTTTTGTCGGCGATCGTATTTCGCTTATACATAGTAGCCCGGCAGGGGATACAGTGATTTGCACTTATTGATTAATAAATCAATGCCCCGCGATTGTACTTACCATTCACAGTCGACTTTTTTTCGTCCCGACTTCTTTCGGGAAAAGTAGTTTGTAACAGACTGCGTTCATAACCGAGTACGTCTTCATACTCTCCATCTTGTATTACCTACAAAAAATTCGACGACACACAGTGGTCCTAATCGATCAACTGGCTGTTCATTTGCTAAAAAATCAACTTTGTTATATCGACTTTCATCAAATTGCATATTATTTTATAAATGTTCAGCATTTTTCAAAACGATGAAATCAACTGAATTTTTTCAAAATTGTATTCAGACAAAGCGATTAAATATGAACATAAACACCATTTTTTCACCGTGAAAATGACTCGCATTCTTAATGATACCATCGAGAACCTATTTAATAATATTGGTCTACTTTTTTTTTATCAATAGTATATGTATTTCTCGTACTTAAGGATGCTGTTGTCTATAAGAAACATTGCTTATAATTTATTTATAAATGAATATTCAATTCAGATCGAAACGTTTTATACATATTAATTGACAATGAATATCTTTTAAGTCCCAAGCAGTCCCGCCTTCTTTCAAAGTAGAATGTTTCCAACATACTTTTGTCTGTCTAATCAAACCAATACCACGTCCATCGTTGTCCATCAAAAAAATCATTAGACTGCGGATCTTTATGCATTTATGGCTTCTGAAAATTTTCACAAAATGCTAGAATATAACATTCGACAGATTTTAGTACGATTTTGATTTATTTCAGATCTACAAAGGCTACTACCACAGAAAATAATATTTTATTGAGTTCCTCCTTTTTAAAATTCCTCTAGAAAAATTGCAAATTGCATAAACATCCGCAGTCTAGTTATCATTGTTTAAAGACGCCTATGTGGCCGGAACCGCACATAGCGTTGAGAGTTATGCACCTAACAAAGGATATTATTTTATTTATGATTTGTTATTTAAAAACATATGTGTATTAAATGAATAAAGTTTATATTTTGTCGAACTACGATGTTCGCATTAATTCACGATACAACGATTACCCCGTTGACATTAAAAAATGTTTTGAACAAAAATTAAACAGTAATCACTCTTCTATAAAGTTCAATATAAAAAATTGAAACATTTTTTTTTTTTAATGAAAAATTAATCTCATCTCGATTTGTTGATTGTCACTATATATTTTTTATTTAATAATGTTATAACTGACGTCGAGACCAATCCAATTACATACTTTACTAAGGCTTTAAGTCTTGAAACAATGCTAAAATCTTTGTGAACAGCTAATTCGTCGACTGGGACACGAGTGTTCACACAAGTTCACACCTCTCCCATTCATTAAAGCGATCTAAAACTAATAACTAAATTGCAGATTTTGTGCATTCACAACAAAACCAACTGAAGAACATGGAAGACTAGAAAGGGATTTAATAGTATCGACATATTGACCTACTCAAACGATTTATGGCAGAAACAAATTTTTATTTCATTCCAGTAGCTTGCAATTAATGTAGAAAATTTGTACTTTGCATAAAGATCCGTTGTCCAATAATAACAATTGGAAGTTACTTGATAATGAAATTCTCACATTGCACTAAATATAATACATATAGTTAATCTCAGCTTTAATGAATTCAGCGACATTAATTTAATGACAATAATTTTTAAGTAAGTAAATAACGCGGTTAAACAATTGAGAAAGCTTAGGTAATTATGAAACGTTAACAAGAAAATGATCGAGCTATTTATGCAAATGTTATTGTAGGAAGTAGGAGCGAAATAAACATTTTTTTTTAATAATTTTAACAAGTTGGAAATAGTATGTCGATATTCCACAATGATTTTCCTTTCTCTTCGGTTTGAAATAGTCCCTACTGATTTTTGTCGTAGTAATTACATAATACGTGTATATGTTTCCTTACTTTTGTTAACTAGCTGTGAAAGAATTGCTTTACAATACAAATACGAGTTTAACCCAAATAGCACTGAGACATCTCCTGAGCATTGTTTCTTGGGAAACGGTACGTCTTTAAGACGTCTCTGACAGGTCTGTTAGACGTCTTTTTTTATTTTTCTTATTTTGTTTTATTTTTATTTTATATTTTTTTTTACTTAAAAAAAGTAAACGTATGTGGGGTGCGAACCTAGTATTAGCAGGTCCACAGTCGAACAGAGCTGATTGAAACATTAATAATAGTAATGCACTGACGTAATAGAAATACTAATTAAGTCGATTTCATATTTAAATTTTTCCTATGTGATGTTCAAGGTTTATCAGGTCCTAATAGACTTATAGAATAAATAAAACGAAACAATTTCAAGGTTAGTTTAGTTTTTTGCGCAGAAAACGCCGAAAACGCGGTTTTTTTTAAAATATCGATTTTTATCGGATTATAAAACTCGGTTTTTAATTTTTTTTAAATCTGAAAAAAATTCATAAACGATACTTATAACAATATATCGGTATTATAAAAATCTAGAGATTGTCACGCTAGAACTTCCATGTGAAATCTGCATCTTTAAGACATCTGGTTTCAAATGTTCAAACACGGCGTATCTAAAAAGACGTCTTATTTCAGACGTTAAAACGACGTCTCGAAAAGATGTCTCTAAGACATCTGAAAAATATGTCGTTTTTACGTCTGAAAAAGACGACTTTAAGACGTCGCGTGCTATCTGGGAAATACATTCATATACCTGAGGAGTTAAATTATAATAACATAGTTACAAATGTCTTATGGTTCACTTTTGTCCTAAAAAAATGGTGATTGAGTGTCATCGACTTGGACCTAATCATTAACTGACCCATGAACAAAATGATTATAAGAAAAGTTGCAAGTGATCTTGGAAAATTTTTTAATAAAATATGGTCCTATTATAATATATTAAAGATCTATTTAAAGTATATCACGTATAATGAAAAATAACAAGAGTGATAGGATTATGGGGTTTATTCAAATTACTTTATTAATAGAATTAATCTGATACACCATGGACATCCTGAACAAAGTTCGAATGAGAGTGACGATACATGAATAAAAGGTATCGATAGAACAGGCATTTGACAGGATTTAGATAGCATCGTAACAGCATCGGTTTACAACCTTTATCGTCTGTTCAGTGTAACCCAGACCTACTGGTTAGCACGGAGAATCGCTAGTCACTGTTAGGATCAACAAAATATATTTATAAGTACGTTGTGCTCCTTCTATTCTGTTCCTGGGAACAATATGCAACGCGTTCTGGTCATTCATCGTATCAAATGCAAAAACAATCTTTTCTTTTAATTGGTTGATGCTTGTATCACTGATTTGATACTCCATACATACAGTGACTGCCACTAATATTCGGACACTCTTAAAAAGGCGATAACTTTTTTAATATTGAACCATACGACTTGGATTTTTTTGAATGGTTAAAATAATTTGTTTGTTACATAACGTGCAAAGAATTTTTGAAAAAATTGCAATTGGTTGGAATTGCAGAGAAAGTACTAAAATTTCGAAAACACGTTTCGTAGATCTGTATCAATTAAACATATTCTGAAAATTTCATCGAAATCGGTCAACGTTGCAATTAGCTGCAAACGTTTAAGGATGGTAAAAATTGCAGTTCACGATTTTCGGCCTCTAACTGCAATAAGTCTGAGGGTTCTTACATCTCTCAATGCTTGTCGTTTTTTCTCGCATCAACCGATTTCGATGAAACCTTCACAATGCATACGTATAATTGACACTGATCTACAAAACGCATTTTGTAAATTTTCAATATAGAACCACATAGAAAAGTTGTAAAACGCAACTTTTCATATTTTCTCTACAATTCCAACCAATCACAATTTTTTCAAAAATTTCTATTCACAGCATGTAATGTGCTCCATCTTCTCGAAAAAGTTCAAATCGTATGGACGAATGTCAAAGAAGTATACTATAGGTAAAAATGTGGAGAATTTAAACCATAAGATTATCCGAAAACAGAGCATCAGATAAAAACATTTCATTTCTTTCTTTTCGACTTGTTTTACTCGTAGATCGAATTGTTCAAATCGTCTTGTCTCCCAAGCGACTCGAATACATGGAGCTCCACTGTTCAGAATTCAGACATCAAAAACTTATGGCTGTGTGACTCCAAAATCGCATAGTGTTCCAGAGAATCAAAAATCGGACCTTCCTCGTGTAACGACCTGGTAGTACCGTTAACACTAAACCTTCTAGAGCCGGTCAAATGACCGGTTTTATATTTTTCATTTTAAACTAGTTGAAATTATAAAGTTACTTGTATGGAAATTAATTGGATAAATTTTTTTATCCAAGCAGATATTGAAATAAAAATTGCACAAAATCTAAATAAATAAAGCCTCGTCATTTTTAGAAGCTAAAACATTTTAATCGCATTTCTTGCTCGGTACGGTTAGTGTTAACAGGCCTTAGTCCCTCTCTAGGATTAGAAATTAAGGGATTGTTCTACTGGCCAAAAAAATTGGGCTACAATTTTCCACGTCTTCCGAGTTTTTATTAAACTTGAAAGGCCTGCACCGAATGTAATTACTAGACAGCGGATCTTTATGCAAAATAAAAATTTTCAACCTAAATTGCAACAAACTGGAGTGAACTAGAAATTAATTTTCTATCTTAATATGTTTAATACGTCAAAAATAGTGTAACAATATTTTTAAATTCTTCCAATGTTTTTACTGTTATCAAATGTTAATGTTATATTGATCGTAAATTGTTTTACAATACATGGTATGAAATTTTTGGCGCACGGTTCGATCAGTTAATACAATAAAATAGCTATTTTTATGGAAACTTTTAAACGTTAACAATTCGGGTTTGAATCCATTAACGTCATTTAGCCACGTTTTGCTAAAAATTGTTTTACTGTTATATCTATTAATTACATTTTTGTCATAAATGCATAAAATCCGCTGACTAGTAATTACTTAATTACATTACTTATTTTATTCTATTAACTGTCACAGCATTGTGTTCGTGCATATTAATAATTTAAACATGCAAAAAAATTCCTGCACTCCATTGGCCGGGCAGCTCTCGGGATCTCGACATGAATCCCATTGAAACCGTCAGGAGTTTACTCCAAATCCTTGTAGTATGTATGTACGTATTTGTCACCAGAATAGACGATTTCAAAAGAAATTTTGGATATTTGACAAAATCATTTCAAAATAATAGGTACCATAAAACAATGTATAAAGAGTCCGCCGGGAAACACAAATTATAAATACATTTCTGTCTCGAGAAGCTACACCAATGCTTGGGGATAGGAAATTTCTATCGACTCTTCTTCTTTTGAAGTTGTATGTCATATTCTATCCTTCTGCAACAAAAGATATCTTGCTGATTGGTCGACAACTTCATGAGATGAACTGTCGGTCCACTCAAGAACAAAGGCAAGCCGAACGGGTACCCTGATTCGAGGAACGGCAGATTCCGAACCACTGCCTGAGACAAAACTGTATTCATCTATCTACTTATTCCGCGTGTAGTTTAGTAGCTAATAAAAATTATTATTAAATTACGTGTTCTGGCTTGTTTAATTCAATGATTCCGAACCACTGCCTGAGACAAAACTGTATTCATCTATCTACTTATTCCGCGTGTAGTTTAGCAGCTAATAAAAGTTATTATTAAATTACGTGTTCTGGCTTGTTTAATTCAACGACTACCGCGAAAAATTTGTAAAATAATAAATGTCCCTAATCTTTCGGACAGTAGAGCCTCAAAGATCGTACATTTCGCGTGTAACAATCTATTTAGTAGAAAGAAATTCAGCTATTAACAGGTCTCAGTGCCCACGGAACGGCTCTCCCCGTCCCTCATCCAGGATCGTTCCTACGTGTATAGTATGCGTATGTATGTACGTGTATAACACGTATCAAAGTCGGGGGAATGGCCTTGATTGGTCGGTTGATTTCGATTCGGCTGTAGTAGAACTCAACCCCAGCTAAGCTCGTATACGTCGGCCGATCAAGGCTCGGTACATGCTCCCTGCTCTCAGTGGGGAGCCGGGAGAATGGCATTACGGCTAGAAAGAGAGAAAGAGAGAGTGAGAGAGGGAGAGGGAGAGAGAGCGCGCTCGAGGGAAAGAGAGAGAGAAAGAGGGAGAGAAAGAGGGAGAAACCGTTCCCTCCCTTCTCTCGCAGCCTCTAGCGCGCATTGTCTGGCAGCCATATTGGAATAACAGCCAACCCCGTCGTGATTGGTCCGTTTTTTAACGGGAGAAGCCCGTCGCTCGGCACAAAACTTGTCGTGGACGTGGTTAAGCAATGCCTTGCTACGCGATAGACTATCAGTCGACTTCATGCTGTGCTTGCATCAAAGTCATCTGGCACTGACCGCTGTTATGATTTTCCTCGAGGTCGGAGCATAAGCCAGCCACCACGAGCATGACCGTGTTACCATGATCGAAAAACCACCGTTCGACTGGTTCTCCTGCGGTTCCGCTGCGTTTCCGGGACTCTTGCATGTCGATGGCGTTTCCGGTTCCCAGCCAGACCACACGGAGCTCTTCGATCGCTAGCAGCATCTCTCTCTCTCTCTCTCTCTCTCCCTTTCTCGCTCGTTCGCTCGCTCTCTCGTTCTCGGATATCGTTGAGAATCGATGCCCTCTGTTCGCCTAATCGCTGCTTGAACACCAACAGCAACACTCCAGTTCATTCTTGAGACAAAGTGCGACCGATTTTGGTGCGACGTGGAGATTCGGTCCGATCCCTGAGCCGAGGTCCTGGCACGCTCACAGTTTGCTGCCAGTTCATTCCGAGTGTTGTGTAAATATCTACAGTGCAACAACAACAACTTTTGTCGCTGGTTTTCGGCCTGCCTGTTTTTCGTGATCCGCGCGTAAAACTGTGATCCGCTTTTTCTGTGAATCGTTGTTCGTTTATCGCCGTTGTGTGGATTACATGTGCCACGGATTGCAATCGCTGAGGTATGCCGACGGAAACACTATAATTTCCTTGTAGCAATAGCGTAATAACGATTGATACCGCGCGTTCACGATTGTGTAACGAGGTGCTTAACCCTTTGCTTCCGAGATCTTCCGCGAGACTACTTTCATCGGAGAGTATGTAATTCATGGGGAAAAGGAATTCTATGCTTATTTTAAGTGTAGATGTAGTTGAAAGCTTTCGTATTAATGTAAACCATAATCGATCTAACGAATGAAAATTATTTTTTCAATTACACATCGTTTGCTAAGTCGACATTTGTATTATCATAGCACATATCTAACTGGGTGTTGTTGGCAAGGGGTTAAATATGATACATAATAGATGTCTGAAGTTTTTGAAAGTATTCGATAACATGGTTTCGAGTTTTTTAAGCTAGGAATAATTTTACACCACATTATTTGATCTATTTTGCGGTCAGACTTGAGTCTTGATAATTATCGGATCGATCCGACGGAAATAATGGCCACATTATTATGCGGTGTAATTTTGAGTACTAATAAGACAGCATTCACATACATGCACCGAATATTTAATTTTGTCAGAACTCATTTCCTACGACTATTTTCATTTTGATTTCTATTAATAACAGTCCGAATACTTCCTCTTTACTATCTTGTACTTATAACGCGTCTAACGAAAGATTCACTTTTGTTGTTCGATTGTTCTGAAATCCTAACATGTAAATGAGGTTCGTCTGCGTCTCTACGCAGTAGATTACAGATTGCTCATGATCGAGAAGTCAAGACAATTAAATACAAGTGGAGTGATATTTGCAAATTGATAAAATTAAAGTAAATGTGCGTGTTAATTGTATCCTCGAATACAATGAACTTTATTATTGTTATAAAATAGTATAGGAGTGCATTAATTAAGGATTTAACTGGAGCGAAAAAAGCTAGGACCTCGTTGAAGCGATTTAGGAAATAATCTTATCATTTTTATCGACAGATTTAGTTACTTGTCACGAAAAGATTATTACGAGAATTATCTCTGGGAAAACTAAAGTAAAATCATCATTGCTGCAGAACGTGGACTCGCAGACATTTTTTGCCTAAGCGCCGCTCCGTAACAGATGTTCAAAATGGCGTTCATCGAGAGATTCGCGTTCCTCGATGTTGCCTTCTCGATTCAATTTTAAGTTGCTTTCACGATGTTTAATTGGAAAAATATATATCTATACCTTGTATTTTTTGACATTGCAATTTCACATAAGCCATATAAACAATTCATAATAGTACTGAAAACTGGTTTCAATTTATAAAACGGAAGTTTGAAAATTCTTAGCCCACCCTTACCTTGTAATATTATATTAAAATCGCAGTGAAAATTTAAAACTCGAAGTGAATATCTTATTTTGAGTATTATTGTTTTGCGATCTATTACTATTATTTACGGATGAGACACACTGAGGAAGTAACATAAACATTTTTATGAAACCAACGACCATTTATCTTAAACCTGAATAAAGATTTTTTAAGAGTTAAGAGTTCTTAAAGAATAAGAATTAAAATAATAGTTCACTGTTAGCAACATTAAACTCTCCATGGAAATGTGAATTTAAAACGTAGATACGTCAAATTCCTTTTCCTTACAATAAAATTATTAATTGCGAAAAAAATCATAGTTTAAGGTATTAGCATAAAAGATTCTATAAAATCAACGATTCTTTACTTCGAATTTAGACAAGTGTTATCTAAATGAAATATCAGGCTGATACAAAATTAATTGTAATGTGGAAGCACAATATTTATGTGTACGGATAAGAACCATTTGCATTTGCAAAAGATAATCAACAAGTCTATTTATTCTGTTGACATAGATTTTTGAAGATATCAAATGATTCATAATTCAAAAACATTTTTAGACGCATCTTATTTAAAATCTTCTGATATAAGAACCTGTAAGAGTGCGTCGATCGGTTGACAGTGGTACTTTTGTATCTCATTTCGAACGGATTCAACAAAATCAAGACAACATTGCAACCCATTTAATCAAATTAATAAAATGAAGTATGCGCTGCCCGATGGTACACCGCACGAACATATTCAAGTAACAATTTATCTTAGCACGTGTCCGATCGACATTTTTTCTCCGTTCCTGTTCTTTCATATAATTTCTGATAAATTATAACTCCATGTTTCGTCAACGTTCATGGCTTCTTTTAATGTATTTCGATCGAACGCTAAACCTGTCGAGCCTTAGAAGTCACCGATGTACATTATGAAATTTAGATTTTGAGGGAATTTTACCAGAACATGCTCCTAAATAAAGAAATCTGTTCAACAATTTTTTGCGAAACCATCTTTGTGATATCAATAATCAGAAAATAAAAAATTTTAAATCGGTCGTTTAATCGGCGGTAGAAAATTTAATGTTAAAGAAACTGCGTTCATTCGTTTACTGTACATATTAAAGATTTGAAGAATATTAGTAATTTGATCGACGGTGATTGGCGGTACAATACCAGAGTTTTAGTCATGCGGTCGTGTATGTCTTAGAATAAACGTGAAACGACGTTAAAACGACGAAAAACGAAATTAGTCCCATCTAATGAATTATGAACAATCGATCAGCCTTGTCGAGTGCAGTCGCGAAAGAAATAAACCAAAAGGTGTAAACATAACGGAGACTCTATAAATTTGTCAACGATTCCTTATATCCGAAGCTCGTGGAATGGCTGTCGAGATCAGTTTCGACCATCTCGGTCAATTTATTCTGTTAAACGAGGCCCAACGAAGCCTTCGACCACCGGTTCGCGGCAACAATGACCGTAGAAGCAAGAATCAATGATCGCAATCATGACTGAAACTGTAACCGTGCTAAATTATGTACCTAGAACTACATACAAAGGGTGACCAAATCATTAAAGCGACAGTGCAAAAAATATTTTATCATCCAGGTGATGGATAATGTTACCTACATTGTTACTAAATGCATGTTTGCAGTTTACAAACATCGATGTTTCATAAAAGAATGATAAGAATTTGCTACAACTACACTTGCATTTGAAGATTCACTGTTTTATGTAAACTCGTGCATGTAAACCGACTCATATATTATACATAATATTTGTGTATGTACAACACTATTCATTGTAAAGATTTAATTCGCAGTAAAAGTTCAATTTAACACTGTAAATACATAACTTTTCTATTATAACCGAAGATTCATATTCCTCTGGCTATATCATGAATTAAAGAAGTAAATACGATCCAAATTGTGTCATGTTTCGCGTCATTTTAATCAGGAGAATATCACAAATATGTTAATAAAAGGTTCATATAAAAACAATTAGAGACAAAAATGTTTTATAGAATAATGTCTGCACGTGTACATAATTGTATAAGTGAAATTTTTCACAGTCCGTTACATAATTTTAACACTTTGAACCACAATAACTTTGTTACGAATAGACCAAACGACTTTAGTTTTTCTGCCAAGCTAGAAGGATTAGCTTACAAGACGATATGCAATGATAATTTTGGAGAAATTTCGTTTCGTCGGAATTAGGAACGAAAATTTAAAGAAATTCATTTTCTACATTTATAAGTTATTATTAGACAGCGGATCTTTATGCAAAATAAAATTTTTTTATGTCAATTACAATAAATTGGAGTGAAATAGGAATTTATTTCCTTTCTTAATATGTTTAATAGGTCGAAAATAATATTGGAGTATCATTAAATTTTTCCAATATTTTTACTGTTTCAAATTATACCCACTAATTTTTGCCATAAATGCATAAACATCCGCTGTCTAGTCATTATACATGCTCAAAATTTCATCGAAATCGGTAAATTGGTTTACGAGTTATTGAAAATAGCAAAAATCATCGAATAATGGAATGAAATGGCAAAAATAGACTGAAAATCTCGAAAAATTGTAATCATCACTATTTTTAATCGTTCATAACTCCTAAGCCAATTAACCAATTAACCACACACATACAATTTTCGTTAGCTGTCCAATGAAGAAGTTTTAAAAAGCAGCTTTTACTATTTCTTCCGTAATTCCGACTAAATTTTTCAAAATGTTCGCTACACATTATCTAGTGAACTAATCCGTCCAGCTTGTCGATGCTGAAGTCGTTTGGTGCATTCATGAGAACGTTATTCTGGTACAAAGTGTGTGCCAGCTATTCTGTGACTGACTGTACGTATCCAATATACATACGGAGATATTATTGCAATTGCAATTGAATACTTGATAAAGCGCTCTATGAAAGTGATAAGAATTCAGTCCAGCGTAACTGGAGTTCGATTTAAAAACTAATTATTTAAACATAAACTCGTGGATGTACATATGAAAGTGGTTCTAGTAATTCGATCAGCCACTGTAAATACGTGCACCGTCTGACAGCAGAGGCAATCGTGGAAATGAGATGTCAAACGACATTATGGAGCGTGTCGGTGCAGGGCCCGTTGGTAGCCAACTGTCAAGGGCTGCAAATAAGATTTGCCTCGACATATTTATCATCCGGGGATAGGACAATCGTGCTGGCGCATTCGTGACGGAGGATTCTTTCCTTTCCGTTTCGTATCGGAACGTTCTCTCCGGTGCACGAGGCCCAGCTATACTACGTATACATACATGTGCGTATAGTACATAGTATAATACATAGTATAGGAAGTGGATGGCATTAGAGAGAGAGAGAGGGAGAGAGAGGGGGAGGGAGAGAGGGAGAGAGAGAAGTCGCAGGCGTTCTCTGGGCACTCTGGTGCCTTTTTGGATGGTTCGTTCGGAGGGTCATCGGGTCCGAAAATTTTGTCGAGTAACGCAGGAATTATTATTATCCGGGGAAAGGGCCGCGGCGGGACAGGGAGCCTCTGAAGAAAAGAAAATGGTCGTTAGGCGCGCGCGAAATGTGAGAAATGATCTGTCGACGTTCCCGTGTTCCGTGAAAAAGCCAGCCCGCGAGTTCAAAGAAGCCGTGGAATCAAAAAAGATCGAGAACCGTGTGCCATTAGATGCACCGTGATCGAGCGAATTCCCTTGCGGAAGAGATTCATCCCCGAGAGACGTTTGCTTTTCGCTTAGCAGTTTTGAAAGTATGCAACAGCCCCGGAACGTTCCGCAGAGAAAAGAAACTGCTCCGCAGAATAATGCTCTCTGTCGATCGTCGGATTAGATGTAGAGTAGTTTTCAACTTTTGTTCCTGTTCCTGTTCCTGTAAAGCTGTGTCCACGTTCACGTCCACGTCCACGACCAAGTTCACACTGAAGCTGCAACGAGCAACGTTTAGTTGGCGTTGCACGTATCTTGAAAAAGCCGATCTATGTTGTTTCAGTGTGGGCACAGCTTAACGGGTCTGGCTTGATTTTAACGTTAAAGAGCACTGAACTGTCTAATATGTATTACCTAAAAAAAATGTGGATCTGTTTGAATAAACAAATCTGTAAAATCAGTTTCGATGGGAACATCTTTTTAATTTCAATAATTATTATTTATTTATTACTTTAAACCATATAAGGTTTATACATATAGCATATACATTACAAATTATACAATATATGATTATGTTGGAATATGACTTAGTGTATAACTTACAATTAGTTTACATTAGTTTTGCTAGGATAAAACTACCTCACTGAAATTCAATTTTAATTGAGCATAACTCAATGAAATTAAAAATAATTTTCATGCCTCTAATATCTGGGCCGCTTACAAAGAAATGGATAGAAATCGGGAAACAGTATTGGAAAAGCGTGTCACGATCAACTTGATAGATTCGGCATTGCCAAATGACGTGATTTAGATCTTGCAATTCAGCACCACACTCGCAAGCACTGTTCAAAATAAAATTAACTCTGGCTAACGAATCGTTTAAATTGTAATGATTAGAGCGGCAGCTATTAACAACGCTATTACATAGTTTGTAGGAAACCCACGCTCAGTAAACCATGGCTTACCATCATCCTTACGGGAAAAGTCGGATGTACTCCTTTCCCTTGAGTACACCCTGCTCTTTAACTAAGTTGTTAGTAGATATTCGTGTTTGAATTTTAAAATCGCTGAGAAAATGTTTGTTGCTTCTTTCGCAAGTAGATCTACCTTCTCATTACGAATGAATTTCAATAATTGTGTAATAAAGAAATGGTCATTTGAGCGGCGATGCGATGGTAGCTTTAGAGTCATCGATATGTGACGTCTACAATATTATACTTAAAGATAGTCAAATTAATTTTATATGTATACATATGCAGTTTGTTGGTATCTAAAGTCATAAGTACATTGCGGGCTTTTATGCAAAGTTGCGATTCCTTGAAACAATTTAAAGAAGTAGGAGGCACATGGAAGTCTGCTTCTGTTCTCAACAAAAAGCCTGTCAATAGGCTTTTTAACACTAAACCTGTACCGAGCATTAAAAATGACTGCTTTGTAAGAAAGAGTTTACCTGAACTTTTCACTGTTGTAATTATAATATGTTTGAATTAACAGATGTATTCAATCATGTTCCGCGAAAGAGTCTTTACGATTTCAACAATTTTAAAATAAAGAATTGGAGACCTATCATTTAACCGGCGCTGGTAGGTTCAATATTAACGACTGAGTTGTATGTAAAAGAAGTTCGATAATTTTCTTTCGAATAATAATTCCTGAAGTTGTTGCACTATATTAATGTTCCTTACTTATACATATTATATTAATTCTACTTGAATTGTGAATGAGAGTTTTATTGAGAGAGATTTTATGAGAGAGATTTATTGAGAAATTCTCAACTGTTGATCTTTGCCTTTAGGGAAAACTATTAGAAAATACAGGAAGTAAAATAGTGAGAAGTAAATAAAAAATGAAATTATTAAATTCTTCTGACATATTTTCTATTTCATATTACAAACACTCGAATGTATCATCATAAAATCTGCTGTCTAGCTCTAGTACACATATTCAGATATTCCACTACTTTTTTGCTGCTATATTGTTTATTACAACAGTTAAAATATTAATTTTATGGAGAACGTATGTTACATTTGCTTAAATATTTTCACAATAATGGCGAGCAACGAAACAAATGTTAGTATGCGAACATGCTGAACCCTCGCTCCGTGATCCCTTTCGCAACTGCGCTTGTCAAAAGTTACTTCATCGCGAATAATTTACTGCAAAAAGTATAGTTTCTAGGTTCATGGTGAGTCTATATTCCCTCCAACATTTAAATGTTAATGGCAGAAAGATATTGTCTTATTTGTACTCAGTAGAGCCGAATGATAGTCATACGTATAGGATCTCCAGTAATTATACAATACGTAAGTGTGTGCTACAATGTTTGTGTGGTATACTTAATACTAATACATATAAACCATCAAAATACAATAATACAATTGCTATTACACATTTGCAGAAATATGAATGATACGGAAACTAATTGCTTGGCTAAATTTGAGGCAGAAAAAATGCATTTGTCGAAATTAGGCAAAGAAACAAAGTTCTAATAATCTTTTCAAATGCAAACATGAATTTAGATATACCTCGGGTTTAAATGTGTGGTATACCTTTTTAACAAGTTTGTTCTTAATAAGCTGTGGGACATCGTCTAAGTTGGACTCTGTTTCAGTTTAACATAATAATATTGTAAAGCAAGAACAGTAAATCTCAATAATTAGTATCATTTTTATAGTATATTGTAAACTATTTTAAACAATTTTGAAGTTGAAGCAAAATTTGTCTTACTACGTTAAAAAATACTTACGGTATGTAAATAGATATTTTCCGAATTGAATGTTAGTGAAGATTGTAAGCAAGTCGAAAATTTGTTTAAAATCTTACTAGTTTAACATGATATAACAAGATAAATAGATATTGGTTGATTTGATTAGAAATCATCGATGATAGTCATACTTCAAGTGGAAAAGTTGTAGCTCCTATTCTTTATTGTTATTAGATAATATAACAAGCTTCAAAATTTTGTAGATTCAATTAAATGTTATTCAAAGTAACTATATTGCAACTTGAAATAATTGATATACATTGATTTTGTCTGTGTTTCAACAAAAATGTCCAAAATCTCTATTACAGTCACTGTAATTATTAATTAAAACATTCAAAACATTAACTGAGTACTCGAACGAAATAATTCTTGAGATTAATACAAAGTCAAAATGTGTCAAAATGTCTTTCTTCGGACGAAATTCCCGAGATATTGATATTGCAATGGATTCGAATAAAAAACGTTAAAAATATAAAATAAAAATGAGCAATAAAAAAGCCAGAAGAGGAAGAACATTCTGTATCGTTAAATCGTTAAATCGTTCAGAGATCACTTTAATTATTTCCACATTACGTCTCCGTTCTCCATCTCTCGTCCTTTTTATCGTGGATTTTACACTCTGCCTCTCACGATTAAAACGGCTCTCGAAAAGGCAGTTGAAAATTTCTTGTGCCTTTTTCAAAATGAAATCTCCGCGCCTTCTACGGACGGGAATGCTGGGAGTTCCCAAATTAAAGGCAGCCATTATCGCGCGGTCGGCCCCGCATTTGGACCAGACAATGGCCGCCACTACTAGTTAATGTAATAGCCATTCCAAAGGTGTGATCCTCCTTTCTCAAGATACCGCACTGACGACCAGCAAAAGAACCAAAAACCTCTTCTCCTTTTGTCGACCCGCCTGTCGTTTAGTTTGACCGACCTGTCCGCATCCGAACGGCCTTCTAAGAGTTATTATTTTATGAGATTGTTATCTCTAATAACATCGTACTGCAAGGGAAAAAGGAAAAAAGGAAAAAAGGAAAACGATCATCCCGATCGCGTCGAAATTTCTGAGACCTTCTTAAGTTATTTTTTCCTTCTGCTCTAAGATCAATCTAATTAACTGGATGTTCACGGAAGGTCGTTGACAAAAATATTCTCGATTTTGTTTAAATAAGTGATTAATCCCTTGTCGCATTATTTATTTTATTATTTATTTATTTCATCGTATGTCTACAGTTACTTTAATGCCGTGCGATATTGCTCACGGAACAATGGAATTGTATTTCGGTTTAAAAGAAATTAATAACTCTCATATATTTAGTAGATCTTGTTTGAAATTTTGAGCACGAACCTGTCTCGATATTACACGGCAAGGGATTAACCCTTGATATTGTTATTGTGATTTCTGAACTCTAATTTATTGTGCCGTTACGCATTATTTTCCCACTTTTATCGAAATTAACTATTCAGGCCGATTGGATTAATTTAGTTAAAGTAAAACTTTATTTAATTAATGAATAAACTGCGAATTTTAAGCATTCGTAGCAAAAGTAAAATGCGAAACAGTGAAAACATTAGAACAGTTTAAGACTATTGTTATACTATTTTCGGCTTATTCAAATTTTTAAAAGATAAAATTAATATTTATTTAGCTTCTTTATAATCAACTTGTAGTTAATCATACTGGGTTAATAATAACAATAGCGCTTAGATTTCTACATATTCCGCTATCGTTGAAAATATTATAGAATTAAAACCTCGGTAAAGTTTTAATGGTAAAAAGATTTTTAGTCTTCGGCGTTCGAAAGTACTATACATATTATTAGCAGACTACGGCTCTGTATGTAAACTAAAAAGTTGTTCTATTAGGAGATAGGTACAGTGTGTATTTGTAATCGCAATGTGTCCAAAATAATAGAACAGTATTCTGAAATACTTTGGATACTTTTACAATTTTGCACTTGATCTATTTTATTATAGCTCTATCCTAAACATTAGGTGTCCTAAAAGTTTCTTTCACTACATGTACATTCCATATTGTTAGATAACACCAGCATACACGAACAACAGAATCTTCTGTTCGTTAATGTTTTATTATTCATTAAGTTTCCCCTTTCTTAAGCATGCCATTCGTTTTCTTAAAAACTACTCTGAATTTGCATCGAGCACATTATTGAAAAACGAAACGAACTTTTGGGGACAACCTAATTACATAAAATATACAGTGTAATTATTAGATATGTATTTCTTTGTTTTAAAAATTATTATTAGCTAAAATAATTCACAATTAAATTATTTCTGCAACGAAATTAAGAATTGCATAGTTAAAAACAGAAAGTATTGAACATAACATAAAATAATTGTAAAGTCCACATTTCTGCTTTGTTGCGACGCAAAATGTCATTCTATACAAAATTAAAATAACAATAAAGTTTCAACGCTCGAAAGACGCGTCTAGTCTTCAGCGTTTAAATATTTTATCACGGAATTGTTTGTTTTAAAAATAGTTTACAGTGTATGGGGTCGAAAGAGTGCAAAATAACACATTATAAATACATATCGATAAAGTTTCGATGGTAGGAAGTCACTTAAGATTGTTAACGGTCGAAAAATATTTTATTACAGAGCTATATTCGTTCGTTTAAACACTATGTAAAATGGACAGGATCGTGACACAGTCGTAACAATAAGAGTAAAATTGAAATTTTTGTTTCGTTGCGGAGCAAAAGTACAGTGACTCCTACTAAGATTCAGACACTGTTAAAAAGACGATAACTTTTTAAATATTGGATCATATGACTTGGATTTTGTTGAGAAGTTACAACAATTGGTTTGGTACGTAATGAGAAAAGAATTGTTGAGAAAAATTGCAATTGGCTGGAATTACAGAGAAAATACTAAAAGTTGTATTTTGCAACTTTTTGTGTGAGCTTATATTGAAAATTTAGAAAACACGTTTCGTAGATCTGTATCAATGAAACATATTCTGAAAAGTTCGTCGAAATCGATCAACGTTGCAATTAGCTACAAACATTTAAAGATGGTAAAAATTGCAGTTCTTCACGATTCTTACACATTTCAATGCTTGTCGTTTTTTCCCGTATCAACCGATTTCGATGAAACTTTCGAAATGCAAGCAATTATGATACAGATTTATAAAACGTATTTTGTAAATTTTCAATACAAACCCACATGAAAAAGTTGTAAAATGCAACTTTTAGTATTTTTCTGTACAATTCCGAGCAATTGTAATTTCTGAAAAAATTTCTTTTCACATCATGTAGTAA
Source organism: Lasioglossum leucozonium (assembly GCA_028454225.1). Classification (NCBI taxonomy): domain Eukaryota; kingdom Metazoa; phylum Arthropoda; class Insecta; order Hymenoptera; family Halictidae; genus Lasioglossum; species Lasioglossum leucozonium. Next base: position 13,942,384 of record CM052218.1, on the reverse strand, counting down.
AATAATTGCTTTAACTTCTGAAAAAAGTTGAAATCGTCTAGTCCAATATCACAAAAAGTTATCGCTTTTTTAAGAGCATGCGAATATTAGTAGAAGAGGCTGTATGTATAATTAAAATCTGGATAAAGTTTAAACGTTAGAAGGACGCTTACAATGTTCAGCGTTTAAATATTTTATTACAGAATTGTTCGTTTTAAAGATCGTTTAAAATGCGTGAGGTTGAAAGGGTTAGTTTTTGGCGGTTGGAAAATATTTTCTTACGAAATGATTGATTTGTATGAAAAATTGTTTAAACTTGCTGGGGTTTAAAGAGTTAACAATAGAGGTAGAACTGCCACGGAGAGATCGCGTTGCGTGTTCGGAGAGCGACGGAGAGGCGAACGAACCAGCCAGGACGTGTTCGGAGCGTGCGTGAGGGATGAAGTAGGGTAGAAACGGGGACGCGCGATTGGCCGTGGGGCGGGAACATTGGGGGGTTGTTCAGACCAGCAGGTGGATCTTCAACAACACCCCTTTGTCCCTCAATTAGTTACGTTTTTTCCTTTCCTGTCCCTCCTCCAAAATTTTACCTGTCCGTCGGCCGCAGTCAGTTCTCAAGTGCTGCGGCTCGGGATGGACAGCTTTAGTCGAGTCACAGTGAATCCGGTTTAGTCGAATCATCCTCGAATGATTTTCATCCGAAAATTTTCTGCCCGTGTTCGAGGCTGATGCATAACAGATTCGTCAGAAAAGTTTCGCGTTTTTAAAGACTACCGTGCCAGTTCGATCGATCGATTTATGATAACTGTCGATGATCCGCGTGCTGTGCCGTGCCGTGCCGTGCCGATGACGCGACGTGCGACTGCAACTTGTGACTTTGTGTGCTACCCAGTGGAAAATATTCGTGCGACGTCGCGCCGTGGCAAGGATACGATTTGACACATCGGTAGAAAATCTTCGAGTCGGAATCGTAGAATTTCGAGTGCGTGAACACGAACGTTTTTACAGAGAAACCGGCGGAAATAGTTGTCATCGAAGAAGCCTGTCGAAGAAGATTTCGGAAAACGTAATGCGTTTTAGCAACCGCCTTAGAAACGTCGCTGCCGTGTGAATTTCGTGTACCGGTAATGCTATGATGTTCCGTTTTTCCACAAAGACCGGAATATTCGTATTGGAATAATTCTTAATGACGGTGTGCGTGTAAAATTGCGGAGTTTAATAGCCGACAATCGGAGAACGTAGTTCATCGCGTGACATACTGTCTCAGAAACAATTAAATGGATTTAAATGATCCTCGTGAATCATAGTTGCGCACGCGAACCTGTTTACGCTTACTTACGTCTTATCAACCAATAATTTATCCGTGCGCATCCCCTCCGCGAGTTATACAACGAAACAGGGCCGCTCGCTCGCTGGTTTCGAAAATAGAAATTGTAGCGATCGAATTTTCCAGCAATAATTTTTGAAAATCCGTTCGATTGCGTTCACGTGTGCTTCGATGTGTTACAGGCGAATATATCCTGAATTCTGGCAGTCAAGCTGGAAGAGGAAGCAACGCGGCCGACGAGGACGATCCCCTGCTAAGAGACGCGTCGCTGGATTTAGACAATCATCCTTTAGTGGGTTTAACCGATGATTCTTTGGGATTAACCGACACCTTAGAGCTCGAGAATGATTTCCCCTCGGACCTACTCGGAGGTGGACTCTTAGGAAGTGCCGGCGTCGACGGTCTCCTCAACAACGACACCCTCGAATTTACCGACGGATTCAATCTCGAAGAAGCGCTCCAGCTTGTTGACCTCGATGAAGCTCAAACAAAGGTTCGTTACACTTTTCGTCTGCATACAGTTACTCCACTATCGACGCGTTCAACGTACCGCGTATTTTGTGCGTTTCACACAGCTTCAGATTTCGTCGACAGTGGATCCAAAAAGTATTTAAACACTAAACTTCCTATTCTAAATATTTCTATCCTAAAATATAGTACAATAATAAATTTCGACTCATTTGAAGCTCGAAGCCTCTACTTTTGAAGACCATGGTTCAGTTTTTTGTAAAATATTTTATTTATATTAATTATTTTTCGTGAAAAATTGGGGACACGATTTTAGTCGAGAATGGTACATATTAAATTATACGTAAAAACATAAACAAATTTTTCCTGAATGTTTCTATTACTATTATTCTATTATTGTAACGGCTGCGTTGTAAGGCCTTCACAGTCTTCCGTATATGTATTAAAAATATTATTGCGAAGATTGCAGTGCAGCTTTCACTGAAAGCTCGATAGATAGAGTAGAAAAAATCGTAAATCGGTTTAAGTATCCGTTGAAAAAAGGGAAGTTTCGATCTTTAAATCTACGGTGATTTCGGTCACGAGCAAAATTGTTCAATGTTTCCACCGACGCGACGTTTAAATTTGTCACATTTTGGAGCAAAAACACTGTATCATGCAAAAGCTAGACAAAAATGAACGATGAATGGAAAAAGTAGAGGCTTCGAGCTTTAAAATCTGTCCAATTGTGTTGTACTATTTTTTAACAAAATTGCCAGTTTAAATATCAACAATTTCGCAAAAATGGGATATTTGTATCCATCGTAGTCAACTAAATCAATAATTATTTTTTCCTTATTGTTTTGTTCATTTCTGTAAACAAAAATTATTCTTGACGCTTAAGAGACATACTGCACACTTAAATATTTGTCCTTATGCCGCATACAAGATTAAGAAAAGTTGTTAGTTACTTAATACTGAAGCTTTTACCTTATACTATAATCTGATTAATTTCAATATTAATAATATTGATATTTATTATTTCATGAAATCCGTTAATATTCGAACACTCTCTGAAACAGATGCACAATTGAATTAGCCGACATGAAATTTTGATGTAGTTGGAAGGATTAGTTTACTAGATAATGCGTAAAAGAAATATTTTAAAAATTGTAGTTTATCGTATTCGCGGAGACAATATTAAATATAAATATGTTTAGCAGATTTATACATAATACGTAGAAATTTCGGCGAAATCTACATAGCAGAAATATTAGACTTACAATTCGAATGTTGTGAAAAATTGCAATCTCCACCATCTTTAACCTTTCGCAATTTACTTTAGGATATTTTAGATTTTAGATTTATTATTTTAGAATTTCAATGAAATTTTTAAACGTATGAAACGTATTATATATTTCAGAATTATAATAATAATACTGAGGTGCCATTCAAAGTTGTCATACTATAATTAAAAATAATTTTTATAGTATTGACGCCTACAATGATTAGAACTTCTTTGTCCTTAATTTCCTAGACGAGGAAGAAAATTTATGTTTATTGTCTTATTTACTCCGCTGCTTAAATATCGATAACAAAGGTATAGAATTTTATTTCGACTTATAAAAATGAAGAACATTCATACACGACAGTTTTGCTTGGAATCATCGTCACGAGCCGCACTCGATATTACATAGCAAAGAGTTTTTATTAGCAATTATTAAATCGCTGTGATATGGAGCAACTGTACACAATCTCGTATGCGTTCAATGAAAAGAATTATGTATAGTGGAAATTTCTGTTGTGAAATTTAAGTATTTTTGATTGCAAAGAGTTAACAGATTTTTAATAAGTAGGTAAATAATTACAACTGGGCAATGTAATGACAGCCTTAAACTATAAAATCTAATTAAAAAGGGGTATTTAACATTTTTTGACGTTTTCTTAAGATAGAATGTCTTCAAATTATTATTACAAGTATTAAAAAATTAGCAAAGTTACAAGCGCATAAACTACATATAAATACTATGAAGTTGACGAAGTCAGAAACGTTTGAACTATGGCTCCGAACATACGCTTTAGTATACTCCGAGTATTTCTAAGGCGTATTTCTCGAAACCAAATTTCTAAAACAGCAACCACGATATCGCAACAACCATTATGATCAAAAATGAAAAATTCGTTGAAAAGGTGAGAACAGAAAAATCATCTAATCGTTGTTCACTTCTTTATACTCTGACATGTATAATATGTATATGTATTTTTCATTTTCGTTTGTACTTTTTATAGAATTATTTTACTATTGCGTTGAATGTATACAAGGTGACCCAAAATTCCTTCAACTCCCGGAAATGGGAGGATCCTGAGGTGGTTTACAGCAACATTTTCCTTTGCAAAAATGGCCGCCGCGGCTTCGTTTGGGAGTTATTAACGAAAAAGAAAAACACGGACCAATCAGAGCGCAGCTACAGCGGACGGACTTTGGCTCGTCCAACGGCAACGCGACGCTCAATGGGACCTGGCCACTTTTGCAAAGGAAATTATTGCTACAAATCACTTCAGGAACATTTCCAAGAGTTGAAGGAATTTTATCTCTTTATCCTTTCAATCAGAAAATTCTCACAAATACGTTGATAATTAGCAACGATACTTAGATACGATGTTATTGGATGAAGTTTTCATATTAAATTGCAAATACCAATTTCCTGTTTCTCATAGAAAATGATAAATGGCAAAGAAATGCTAATGATAGTATAGCTATAAAACAAATCACAAGGCAAGGGGTTCGATTCAGATAATACCTGAATGACTTGAAACCAATGTTGTTTCATGATGATTCCAGTATAACCCGATCAAAAAATTGTTTTAAAAAACTGTATACGTATACAAATCAAGCTCATAATTGATGGCACACACTTTAAATTAGAATAACTTTTTTATAAGTGAGCGAAACGACTCCATTTTTTTCTACAGAACAAGATGGGTTAGTTTACTAGATAATGGTACGTAAATTTTTAAAAAATTTTATTTAGTTGTAATTATGAAAAGATAGTAAAAATTACTTTCTACAGCTTTTTTATTTGGACTTGTAACAAAAATCTAAAATATCTTCTTTCTTTACCTATCTTCATTATTTACGTCACCAACATGTGTTTTTGTGTACCAATTCTCTGCTACACACCATATTCGTTAGTAGTTACACTTGTTTCTTATTTAAAATTTTACGAGGATTGCGATGGTTCAATTTAAATTTAGTTTAAGCTGTCAGGAGCAGAGATATAAGTATGCATTTCGCAAATATATGTAAATATGTATTCGTAAATATATAAATATGTATAAATTATATACATTCTGAAAATTTATGAACATTAACATTACCGAATAGTAGAATAAAACGGCAAAAATAGACTAAAAATCCTGAAAAATTGTAACTATCGCCACTGAATAATTATCAACCTACAAAACACATTCTCTAAAATCTCGTTACAAGTCCAAATAAAAGAGCTGTACAAAGCATCTTTTACTATTCATAATTTATACGAATGAAAGGAAAAGTGCTAAGTTGCCTGGATCTTTACGTATTCTGTTAGGCTCTGAGGAGTATATCGCCGGTCTTGCACAGTATATCAAATATACTAAAATATATAAAATATTGTAAGATAATGTACCGTGTTGCTAATGACCCTGGATGTTGAAGCAACATTAAATAAATAAATTGTAGTAGTAGTAGTAAACGCAATTTTTCCAAAATTTTAATTACGTACCCTCTAGTAAACTAATCTACCCAGTTTGGATAACTAAACGTACCACTGTCGATCAAACGGCCGATTTTATATTTTTCATTTTTACAATTATTGAAATGACGAAGTTACTTACATGGAAATTGATACGATAAATTTTTTTATCGAAGCACATATTGAAATAAAGTAGAGCCCGGTCATTTTTGTAAGCTAAAACATTTTAATCGCTTTTAGTGCTCGGTAGGTTCAGTGTTAAAGTGTGTGCTAACAATTATGAGACTGACCGTATATGCACTACCCTGTTTAAAAAGTTCCAGTATAGTCTCGTTTACAAGAAACCGTGCCATGCTATATCTCGTACTTTTATTCTACATATGTAGTTACTACACTTGTTTAAAACATATTTGCGTTGCCAACTTCGGATCAGTCGAATAGTTTATAAACAGCAGTTGATTTTGTCAATTGAGATTTGAACGAGCGGCGATTTTCATAATGTTAAAATTCATTGAGCAACTTTTTGGCTAAAAACTCAACGAATCTCCTTCCTCAGGCACCGTCATCGTATTTTACTTTATTCACGATTAAAACAACAACTAAGATTAGAAATAATCCTGGAGATTAGAATTAAATACCGTCACAGAAATTTAATATGTATTTGGAATGTTTTGAAGAGTGGCAAAAACGTTGGCAAAAATGTATTATGAGGATTATTTTGGAGGCGACAAAATAGAAATTGTTAAATAAATGATAGCACCTGTATTATTTGACTTGTCCTGGAACTTTTTGAACATGCTAGTACACATATTTTACGTGACAGTAAGTGTACAGTCTATGTATAAAGAATTATTTAAAAAGACTCTAGACACCTACTAGCATATACATAAAGTCTTTTTTCAAACAATTCTTCGATCGTGTTACACGTACGTCTACTGGAAAATGAAGCGAGGAACTCGTGAAGCTTCTGGTGGATAGTTATCGGTGACAAGGATGCACCGCTGTGGTCGATGATTACAATAAAAAGGATGGTTGCGTAGGAAACGAAGCCGGAAGTGAAGAAGAAGAAAGAGGAGGACACCGCTGAAGAGTCCGAGAACGCGAAGGGTGAAACGGCTATTACTACCTCGAGCAACGTCGAGGTCGCGAAGTCATCCAGGTGCGAGGATCCTGAGACTGGCGACATGATTCACACACCACAATTTCATCATCCTCATCATCCGCACCATCGTTCCTTCCAGGTATGTATACATACATAGAATAGTAGTACTACACACGAACACTCGTCTGATTGTCTCTGGATGATCACCCCCGGCAGAATTTCTGGAATGCTTATTATTCCATGCAGCGCGGAAACCACCGCTACCACCGTCATAACCTCTTAATTGAATATTAAACATGCCGGTTAATGAGAGAAGATACGCTAGGCTAATCAGCGCCGGTATTCATGACGCCTGGTTTATGAATTTATTAAATCCGCTCGCCTTGATTTCCCCGACAGTCGGACTATTTAAATGATCGACATAGAAGCATGCAAGGTGATATAACAAAAAAAAAGAACGAAAAAACGCATTTGAATAAGAATATCTTAGTTAATATACGCCGGAAATTTTATAAAACACCGACAACTGACCGTACACACTTTTAATTCGCTATCTACATTCTACACTCTACGTAGAAGTATTCAACGCGGAGAAAAAACAAAGGAAAGACGAATTTTTTTGTGGATCTTGCACGCCTGCGATATCTTCCTGCAAATTACGTTCCGCGGCGCTTGATCATAATATGTATCGTTGCCAACTAAAAATAGATCATTGGTACTTAGCTGATTTTGACAAAATTTGTCATTCGTGACAAAAATTAGTAGGTGTAATTCGAAACAGTAAAAACAAAAATAATTTAAATATGCTGTTATATTATTTTCAACCTATTAAAAATATTTAGGAAAAAAATTAAGTTCTATTTCACTCCAATTTGTTTCAGTTCATGTAGACAATTTTTATTCTGTATAAAGATCCGCTGCTTAGTTATTAATGAACAAAGTTAAGCACTTGAAACAGTTGTGCATTTTTAGGATAGTAGTTGTAGTGCTCGAAATAATACTCAGCAGAAAGTTTTATGTGTGCTTTGAAAAATTGGAAATAGGTTTTGTTAGGAACTATTGATTGCATCAAAATTTTATTATGTACTCTCTCTCTCTCTTTCTCTCTCTCTCTCTCTTAAAAAATAAAACTTATATGTGTAGGTGCATGCACAAAATATTCACTGAAAAAGTACAGTTAGGAAATAACAATGATGTTTTTAGTAGGAAAGATATTAATTTTTGAATAGTAATTTTCAATTAGAAAACGTTAATATTGTACGTTGTAATTATTTTATTTGCTATACTTTCAATCTACTATTTCAAGATCAAAAAATTATACGGACGACTAGACTTGGAAGTTTTGATAGCAAGGGGGAGCAAGCATAAGAAAAGTTTAGAAATAGTTCATGGTACACTAATCAGTGCGGATCTTTATGCATGTATGGCTTCTGAAAATTTTCAAGAAATGCTAATGCACAGAATTTAGTATGATTTTTATCTATCTCAGATCCACAAAGGTTATTACCACTGAAAATAAGATTTTACATGATTCCACTTCCTTAAAATGTCATACAAAAATTGAAAATTGCATAAACATTCGCAGTCTACTGATCAGGTTCACTTTAAAACAATGTATATCTTTGCAGTCTTCCATGAAATACTTATAATTTTCACAATTTAACATTGACTGTTTACAAAAGTCGCGCGACCCACCGCACCGGTTAAAATTTGGTAGTCTTGCATCAACAAATACGAATACGAATGAATTTCTCCAGAATTAAAAAAAAACAATTTAAAGCCAACGCATAGCACATTGAAATTGATTGTTACCGAAGTACAATTATGTGATAATATAAATATGTCATTAATAGACAGCCGATCTTTATGCAAAATAAAAATTGTCTGCATCGATTGCAAGAAATAGAAACTAAATTGAATGTTATTTCTTCCCTTAACGGTTTTAATACAGAAAAAATCATATATTGACAACTTCAATTTTTTGAATTTTCCAATAATTTTGAATTTCTTTTGCTTAATTTTCCTATAAATGTATAAAAATCCGCTGTCTAGTCATTAAAAACTGTACGAAGACTTTAGAAATTCGGAAAAAACCTCCAACGAATGAAGATTTTGAATCATACTGCTTTGAATCAAAAACTTCGGCTTGGTACATTTTTTTAATGTGAGTGTTAGTAACAAAGATATTCAAATGGTCAAGCGGTTGAGCAGCCTATAAAAATAAGAAGGCTCCACTTATTTAAATATGTAAGTTTCATTTCAATATGTGCTTAGTTAAAAAAATGTATCGAATCAATATCCATATGTAAGTAACTTCATAATTTCAATAAAAAATATAAATGAAAAATATAAAACCGGTCATTTGACCGGCGGTAGTAAGTTTAGCATTAAAGAGCATGAAATTCTGCAGTGCATCAACTTTTACATAGTTATAATTTTTACATAATAACAGCACAGTAGCGAAACATATACTTTTTACTATTTCAATTCCACGACTTTAATTCTTTTTAAACATAATCTTTAATTCAATGTTACCATTAATCAGAGACATTTTACATACCTTTTCATTAATATGTTAACTTACGCTATACATATGTTCCCTAAAACCTGTCGCGACTAATGGGACATAGTATGTACTACATACTGTTCACAGCTACTAGATATGCGTATGCATACAATTTACAAAAATAATTAGCAGAAATGATTGCACCTTTGATTTTAACGTATATGTCTAACATAAATTATCAGGTCGTCAAGGATGAAATTTGTAATTTTTAATTCCTACAAATTTCATCCTTGACGACCTGATAATTTGTGTTAGACATATACGTTAAAATCAAAGGTGCAATCATTTCTGCTAATTATTTTTGTAAATTGTATGCATACGCATATCTTAAATGTAATTTAATTTCTACAAATTTCATCCTTGCCAACCTAATAGGAGAAATTCGCCTAACGCAGACCAACATTTTACGTCGAACACTCGCGTTTTACACTTACGTTAAACATTTGAAGCGTAACGGAAAAATTGATATTACCAATGAATCCAATAAAACCTATCTAATTCTTAAAAATTAAAGAATATGGGTGGATTAAAAAAAGAAAATTCTGCCCTATAAGTTGGAACACCTCATAAACTCTGAAAAGTATTGAAATGAAGTCAAAACGCCTTATATTCAATGTTTATTGAGTATTTATTTCTTAGATCATGATTCGCCACAAAAAACATTGTTCATTTAATAATAACCGGCTTAATCGTCTGATTCACTTTCACAATGTTTACATGTGAAATGACTTGCACGCATATTCATTGCGCGCATTTCAAGTGCACAGCTCCATTGCAGGTGTTACATTCGATGGAGTTCGAGAGACTCAAATTCTTTGACATATTCTTCACACAGACGATACAAAAATCTATATCTCCTGAAGTAGATGAATCCGAAGAATCAGATGAAACTGACAATTTCCGCTTCGCTCGTTTTGCTGCCGACGGTTTTCATCTTTTCGATGGTGCTTTTTTCAGTGCCGATCTTTTCGGTGTTGCTTGTTTTTCTCTTCATTGGCAGATATCTCCTTCGCAACAGCGCTTTTTGCTTGTTTTTCTCTTGATATCGAAAGATTATCTGGCGTAGTCAAAATAGCATTTTTCATCGGCTGTCGTCCGCGATTGGACTTTTTGATCGTCTCGACACAGTCTTTGCCTTAACAATTTGCTTATTTTACATAATAACATTTAAAACATGATTTCCATTGAGCAAAATGACGTCTACATGCAAAAGAAAGAAAAAAAGTTTGTGTCCCAACTTACACGGCACGAGTAATGTTCCTGATTTCTCAACATTTTTCATTTCTCGAGAAATGAGAAATAAGGCTATATTTCTCGAAAATTCTCGAGAATTTTTAATAAAATAGAAATATATTGGAAAACTTATGATATTTGGAATATCGTTGATAATATTTATCGAAAGCGCAAAAAACTTTGACTCAATGTTTATTCCTGTACTATATGTACATAATTTTAAAAACAAGGTAAAATTTATTTAAAACCAAACTTTTATAAAGTGAAACATTACGCTTTTGTTTTGAAATGACTTCTTAAGAAGCATAATGCGTCTAATGTAGAATCAGACAATGTACTTCTTTTTTTTATAACAAAATCTGTAGCCGTACAAAAGTTTAATTCATTTTGTGTGGATGTTGGCTTTATTGTATGTACAACATCCAAGTTGTTGCAGATTGGGTGTACTTTTTTCCAGTGGACTAAAAAATCTGGAATTCCTTTGTTAGAGTCCGGAATTTATTTTCTTCAGACGCTCTTGACACTAAATTCTTTAAGGCTATCTGCAATTTATAATTGTTTTTTCAGTGATTGTTCCGAATCTGAAAGTTTTTCATTATTTTCATAAGAATCATTATCATTGTTATATTTTCCGAGAAGCCTGCTTAGAATTTATTTTGCCATTTTATACATATCTGCCTTGGATGTTCATTATAATAAATTATCACATTGCAAACATGCATACGTAGGCATCGATATGCTGCTTGTAGATATGCTTATACGTACGCGATTGATTAGTATAATATGCAATTTGAGTTAACTAAAAATTCATTTCCGAAAATATGTTATGAAATAAATGAGATTGATAAGAATTTTCCTTGATTTAAATTTCTCGAGAAATGAGAAATAACCAATTATAAAGTTTCTGGAGAAATTCTCGAGAAAGAATTCTCTAGGCACGAGACAAAAAAACGCCATTTCGAAACACTAAAAAAAAAACAAATTCACATCGCGATAAGTGCACAATTCTTTTTACACATTTAAACTACATTTCCAAGAAATAGATATATTAAAAATAAATATATTTAAGCAGAGTTGAAAAATTGTCAGTTGAAAACGAATCAATAAGAAACACGATAAAACTTTTCAGGACATATTTTTAGCTTTTGCTTGGCACAGCTACACTGAATGCGACTTGTTGCTTCTAAAAGCCCATGAAAAGTTTGTTTATAAACAGGAATAAAGTTGACAGTCTTGACACCGGTGTTTCCAGTGCGACAATTTGGAAAAAAGCAATGTCCCAACTTACACGGTGTCCCAACATTTACGACAGTCTCTTACATGTTGCGATTCAGATTTCAAATGAATTTTCCCAAGAGTAGGAAGATGACTCTAAAGCTAGCCCATTAAACCGCGAAGTTTAAGATGACAAAACGAATCGGCGGCGGAGCGGCACGGTGGGGTTAAAGACCAGTAGTCTCGAAAATGCCGAGTACATGAATTCCGGCTTCTGTCACATTTCTTTGAACCCACTGACACACATAGTCCGCTCGCGCTGTCCAAGATAGCATCGCTTAATGCGATCGACGTCTGTCCTCCGTATGACCAGTCCGCGAAATTGCACTTGCAGATGCCGGGTTGGGAGCAAGACGCAAGACCAAGACGAAGACACCTTCGTCCCCGTCGCGGTAAAATAAACATTTCACTGTGCTGTTCAGAGTAGATTTGTTCGCGCCCTCCTCTGGAAACTCGGCTCTCTCGCGGCGGCTAGGCGCGAGAGAGAATCGTCGCGCGTTTCCCGGTGCGGCGCGGCGCGGCTCGCCGCGAGAAGTCGCGTCGTTAGACGAGAAGACGATCGTGACAATGACCTACCGAGATAGTCCTCGACGACCAGTCAGACGTGACGTAACGCGTACGTGCAGAGGGCTCGCATGCACGTGGAGAAATACACCTGAAATGTTCCGCCAATGGGGGAATCCGCGGACCCCTTCCATGATCCTTACCGGGCACGATCACGATCACGATCGCGTTGTATTCCTGGCAACGCGGCTACCACTGACACTCGTTGACGACACGCGGTTCGAGATAAACGTCAACTTCGCTGAACACATTTCTATTAGCCACTGTCCCAAAAGATCTTACGGTTCCTCGTAATTCCGAAGACAGTGCCAGTATTACGTTCAACTTCGCTGACACACACTTTTATTCTCCAGTCTCCGAAAAATCTCGCCTCGAACAGGCCTGATTCAGGCATAGTTGAAAGACAGTGTGCAGTGCTACGAACGAATCGCTTGGTCGCTAAACGGCCAAGAACCTGACTTCGTCGCGGTGCATCGTTGAACGTCAGTTTGCACAGTGCCGAACGCTTCTTATCGTTCGGGTTTGATAAAATTGTTTGGTGGAGTCTCGGGAGGAAAGTGTGTCAAGAATCCGTGTGCGCACGTGGGGAGCTTGTTGCGTGCGAGCACTGGTCGCAGAGTGCTGAACCCGCTATCGGTTTGATGATACGTGTGGCTGTTCGCGATGAGGGAACTCTGAAGAGAAAGATCATCCACCTGAGATGGCTATCTTCTAGCTGGCCGCTTCGCCGAGTTTTATGCGTATGTTTCCCTAGAGCAGGCTAAGGAACGCGCTCGACTTCCCCTGAAACAGACATTTTACGTGTCATCGCAATCTAAATTTCGTGTGCTCGTGTCCTCGTGCTCGGCGAGTTCCTGCACGATTGTTCGATGGCGTCCAGTTCGTTTTTGCTGCAACACCAGTGAACGGTTTTTTCGTCGGCTACGAGAGAGACACACATGAATGACGCGCAGCAGTTTGTCGTTAAATGCCACACGCAGAACATCGAGCAACAGTGCCAAGTCAATTCAGAATGTTGGAATCTGGTTGTGGACGAAGGTCTTTTTCAGGTACACGCTTGTACACAGTCTATCGTAGCGCGTTATCGTATGCCAAAGCGAATAATTATGTATAATGATGCAACGTTACGGAGCAGGGAAATGTCGATTCGCCAGGGATTAAACATTCAAAGATTGAAAAGTGGTATAACGATCTTCGACGCGTAAATTACACGTTCGACGATAGTAATGAACGTTCTTTTTGTTTTTTTTTTCGTAGACGTTGCGTATTTAATATCGCGTGGATTTCTGATCGAATCGGTTAGAATTGTTGCAACTTTTCTGCCAGACATTTTCAATCGAGCTTTTCGCTGATTCTCTTCGATGTTAAATCGTTTGAACGGTATTCGTTCGGTTGCATATTATGACATTTTTCATTTCAGCCGGTTGTGGATCGGTTAACGCTAAACCTACCACAGCCGGTAAAATCACCGGTTTTATACTTTTCATTTTACAATTATCAAATATACGAAGTTGCTTACATGGAAATTGATCCGACAAATTTTTTTATTCAAGCGCATATTGAGATAAATATTGCACGAAATCTAAATAAGTAGAACCTTGTCATTTTTACAAGTTGAAACATATTAATCGCTTTCAGTGCTCGGTAGGTTTAGTGTCAAAGTGCCCCGATATTATTCGAATTTGTGTATTTTTTATTCTAAAGTAAATCGATACTGAAGTCTAATGTTTTTCATGGCCGAACCCCTGAAATAAACAATTAGTTATCATTGAGCTATTGCAATTTTGAACTAAATATTTTTCGTTACGATACTTGCTAATAAGAGATCGGTAACGAAAAAGCACAGGTAACGAAAAAACCGATTTCTTAGCAAAACATTTTGTTTTTGTAGTCGCGTATTAACACGTACTCGTCAACAACGCATATTGTCTTCATAGTTACATGTTTGTTTCATAAATTTTATACTTCCCTGAAACGATTGATCCCTGAAACCGTTTCAAGTAACTTTTTCCTTTGTGAAAATGTTTCCTACGGCTTTGTTCAGGAGTTATTAACAAAAAACACGGACCAATCGGAGCGTGGCTACAGCGGACGGATTCTGGCTCGGCCATTGTTAACGCTACACTCGATAGAACTTGTCGAGCCGGAATCCCTCCACTGTAGCCGCGCTCTGATTGGTCCGTGCTTTTTGTTAATAACTTCTAAAGAAAGCCGCGGAGAACATTTTCACACAGGAAAAACATCCTCCAAATGGCCTCAGGGATCAGCCGTTTCAAGGAAGTACAATATTTTTCGGACACCCTGTATACAAACTCAACTTTCAAAGAGGAATAAAATGCAAAAATTACCCATTGCAGATTTAATCTTTTACGCAAGTATAAAACATACCCTAGTAGCACAAAAATATTGGATCTTTTTCAAATATTGAAAAAATATTTTTTAAACCACATTTTGCTCATATAAAATAAATATTGGATCTAAATATTGTATACATGTACAAGAAATGTAAATCGAATGTTTAGAAAATATAAGCTAAATATTCACAGAATATAAACTAGATATTTAAAAAATATAAAGTAAATATCTTCAAATTTTAAAAAAAGTTATAACAAAAATTAGAAATTATTCATATACTGTATATGTATACTTTCTATGCACCGCTTGAGGGAATATTCCAATTTGTCTTCGAAAGGACCTTATTACAATTCAGAAATTTTTATGCAGTTGGCGGGATTCGAACTCGGGGACTTACCGTTTACTTGATAATGTGCTCCTAGCTGAGCCATGCGAACCTATTGTTACATTCATTACTTCTTATTTTTATAAAGATTCAAACCATATCAAATCATATAATTCGAAGAGATAAACTTCTATTAAAAAATTCTTTTAGGTAAAAATCTAACTTTTTCATAATACGAAATGAATATTATCTGTATATTAGGAAAAAATATTCTGTTTCCAATATTAAATAAAGATTCATTTTATAATGAGAAAAAAATGTTTTTTTCATAATAAGAAAAAAAATATTATCTGTATATTAGGAAAAAAATATTCCATTTCTAATATTAAATAAAGATTCATTTTATATTTAGAAAAAAATATTTTTCTCGTAACATAAAATAGATATTTCCTGCATATTTAAAAAAAATATGTTTTTACTTAATGTAAAATAAATATTGTGAGTATATTCGAATGTTAAAAACAGATTGAATCGCTTTTTAATATTATATGAATGTGTATACAACATTCTGTGCTACTAGAGTAACGGTATAGTAATTAGAATTAGAAACAAAGTGAAACATATTAAAAATAAAATATCTGCTCCAAATACAAATGGTTCATCTGCAGATTTATCTTCTCTGTACGTATTGCATATCACACTTTGATTGCCACCAATTCTTATTATACAATGTTTATGTTGGTTTCAACGATTATAGGTAATTACTTGTGTATTTTAAACATTTCTAAGAACTAGCTCATTTATCGATCATGTTAATGTTTTGCTGTTTATGATAATTATAGAACCTGTTGAGACGCATGAATTCATTACAAATCCGATTTCACCTAACGCTAGCTAAAGATAAGATGCGGCAAGATTTAGAGTATTAATAGGCAATAAACTATCGTAATATCCTAAATAACGATTATTAAAAAAAAACTTTTATCTTAAAAGATTTGAATGTGTCGTATTCCATCAATCAATTAAATTAATTATACAAATATAAAAATATCATTCTTGTGATGTCTTTAAATAAAACTTCTTTTATAGTAACTAACTATACAATATAGAGATTAAAAAGAAGTGCAAAATTATAGTAATTTACAAACTCCTTTTTCGATAAATTATTTAGTAATCCTAAATACTAAAATTAGTAAAATTAATAAAATTAATAAAATTAGTACTAAACATACTACTGCAAACCAAAAATATCGATTTCAGAATTTTTACTTTACAATTGTTGAAATTTCTTTCTTCATACACACATTATTATAAAAATTGTAAAGTATATAATTGAATATTTTCAGAAAAAATATGATATTCATAAATAAATTAGGCGAATTAATGGCGTCGAGTAGCACCGAAGAAAAAAGGAAAGATGAGCTTAAAGATAAAATCAATACTTTTAATTTCTACAAAATAACAAATACCAGTCACTTTTAGTAGATACTCGTTACGTTCGGTGTTAATGGGCCTGGAAAACAATAATTGTGCGCTTCGATGAAAAAAAGAAGAAAAGGTTCGTCTCGAAACGGTTAACTGCAAGACGTGAAAGGAAGCGGAAGATTATAGTCACGATGATATCTTCGAGACACAAATGTTTCTCAGACTGGGATGCAACAAGCGCATTCTCGGGCAACGGTGCTAGAGTTTGTTGCACGCTCATCAATTGTCACCCGTCAGCTCGCTGCAATTGGAAAGCTGAAAAAAATATTGTATAAGTGGATTCCGTGGAAGATAACCACGCAGAACCGGTAGCACCATTGCGATAGTTAATTCGCACTACTTCTATCTGCGCGATCGAAACAATTCTCGATTGTGTCGAAGTGATCGGAGAATAGCAGTTGTGCGACAATGTGAAAGACGTTCGGGGATCACTATGTTACCGGGACGAAAAATTCAAGGAATTTACCACCTGCCGAGCCTTGAACTTCTATGCAACCGGTAGGGGCAAACTTGTTTCGATGTTGGTAGAAATGATTAACGTAGTCGTTGTTGCAATTAGAAATAATCTCTCTAATGCAAAATGTCGCTTCGGCTTCTTACATCTATCTGAAGTTCAACTTTCTAGGTCGTCCCGAATGTCTCTGTTACTGTAAAGTCACGTATGGAATGTTGCAAAGAACAGTTTACTTTCGAAAAATAGTTTATTTTACTTGTTAAACCTTATTTAAGCTTGAAACGCGCAATCCTAGACAATTCCAACCCGTTGTAACTTTTGACAACTACATGCTAGCTTTTGGAATATGTAAAAGTTATTACAACATTGTAGTAACAACCCTATAAACATCTTGACAGTTGATGTACAAGTTATTTAAAACAATAAAACGTATCAGGAAATTTTCTTTGCAGTTTCTCTAGGATTTTAGGTCTTCGATGGTTCTACATATGTATACATTCTGAAATTCTTTTCGAAAACACTTTTTTACTGAACAAATGGATGCCGCAATGTTGTTTGGGTATTGGTGATTCGTTGTCACTAATCTTCGGGAAAGCTAGAACCGAGAGAATTCTTTCTCTTCAAAAAATTTCTAATCAATTGCTATGATCGAATGCAGTTCAGTATAACGTGTGGCTTTTTTATGAGGAATGACGCTCAAGTGAAAAAAGTACCATAAAATGTAATCTTCTATTATACAAAGAAACAAAGTAATTTTCTATTATGCAAATAAATAAAATAATTTTCTAATACATATTGTTTTGATAAAGTAAAAGAAAATTTTAGATGTTAGTATCCTTTAGTAACAGCGTTATTAACAATGTTTTTAAATGTGTTTATAAATTTCTAAAGTATTATTCTTAGAACTTATTTATTTGCATACTTGAAACCTGTTCTACATGGATATGGTAATTAAAACCATTTTGTTGTCAACAATGTTCTATATGGAGGAGAAAATTTATATTCATCGTATACCTACATTTAATCTAATGGTAAAATATTGATAACAGAAACAGTTCGAAACCTTCACCGTGAGTCTGGCACATTAAAAAATCTCCTTTTAAATAATAATCCTCAAAAACCTAATTACATTATGTTATTAGAAGAGGCTTGTAAATTCACAATCAAAATTGATATCGCTACCGAGCGATTCATTAAAAAGGCCTTGGCTGTGAATCTCAGACTTTTTAACCTTTTAGAGATGAATCCGAAGTTATAAACAAATAATTCAATTATTTGAATTACAAACTCTCAAGATCCTCTATAAGATTTTAATATAATATGGTCTAAATCTCTGAGAAAAATATTTTTGACGACTCAAAAAATCTTCGCGAACGATTGTTAAATACGAAATAACCTTTAGTAATATGTTAGTAAGCTCTTGACCCGCTTTTTATTATTTATATTCAACACTGTTCAATGGGCATTCCAATAAAATCCTTGTTCATGACAATGGCACGAATATTAATCATACATTTACTATTTAATTTTGTAAGAGAGGAAGAACTACAATATTTCTCCTTGTTTTTGTTTCTATTTTATTTAAATTTTTTTTTACTTCAAATTAATTTATTTGATTTTATTATAATATTATTGTCAATTCTATCGTGCTTCTATACAATAGTACAATGTCTGTGTGTAAGGACATGCAAATAGTATGTAAAACGAAGTCCTATTTTTAGGCCACAAGGCTGAAATGAAGTATTATAATTAAGACTATAATTGCAAATTCGTATAAGTGAGCAACAACGTCCCGACAACAATGTATTAACTAGACATCCTAGCAAAATCCTTGTTGATGATGGTTACACGAATCTAGTGGGCCTCTTGATCAACGACACATCGTGGTCACCACAAACTTTAGACATTTTTCTGATGACATGCTGCCATCAACTGCCCTCGTCCTCCCTAGCTGAACGTCTTTATCAAAACTCGTGAAGAACCTTCCCTTTTTAATGCGAATTTGAATTTCACACACCTCGAAAACATCGATTTCGCAATTTCGATGTAGACTACTACATGCGTAACGTCGAAAATTATGCAGTCGTCCTAAATCTTGAAAACATTGCCAAAAACCTGAAATCATGCTTCAATGTAATCGAAGAAGAGTATTCTGTGTTTTCTGGGGTTACTACTGATTACTATAATACGGATCTTTATACAAAATAAAAGTCGTCTGTCAATTTAGAAAAAAAACGGAAAATAAATAAAAAATTTCCTGCAAATTATAACAGGCGAACCAAGCAGAATAATGTTTAGTAAACTTCAAAGTTTCGTTTAAAAAACAAATTACTGCTTGATCTCGATTGATGGACAACTATTTCATTGGAGAAACATAGAATTTAGGTGCATCTCGTATTTTTAGTTGTCATAGCTGTAGTAAATCAAATAGACTAATAAAATCAAGATAAATATTAATTTAAAACATAATTAAGTAATATTAACAATGTCAGACAAACTCGCATACCTGATAACAAATCGCACAGCTATTTTTAAGTATGGCTGGAAAACCCAATGATTTTTCGTGAGTGGACACGTAAAGGTCACATAAAGGTCAACTTTGTTTTTTTAAATGGAATGTGAGGTATTTTTTAACTGAACATTCGTTATAAAAAAGGGAGGTATTCCAATTGAAATTATTTAAATTCTTAAGCAATCATTACTGCCGCACCATTCCTATAAATAAACGCTAACGTCTTAGTAATACAGTAATGGTGTTTTAGAATTGCTTTAATTGAAATATCTCCTGAACTACTAACTTTTCGACATACATAGGTTAGTACTTTTTTATAATGTCCAGCTGCATCGATCGATGTATTAAAAGATATCTCGTTCCATTTAAAAAAACCAAGTTGACCTTTACGCGTGCATTCATGAAAAAACTAATAACATCAGAATATTCTCCACTAGATACCATTTCAAGTCTCCGCTGAAACATTTTTTTGCTATGAGTAACAATAGCGAGAAAATCAAGACGTCAAAATCGGGTGGGACACCTTGTAAAGAGCCCGCAGAAAAAGATGATTTTTAAGGTTCTGCCTACATTTTGGCAATTTGAAACCAGGTCGAAAATTGTTCGTAGACCTTCACAGATACCGTGTCCAAAAATGCCTAAGTCGTTGCATAATAAGTCGGCCCTGCTAGCGACCTTGTCTCCGGCGTAGAAGTGTGTAAAGCAGTGATTACGAAGGTTACGAAGATGTAATACCCAGTGCTTGGACGTCCGCGGCTCTCTCAATACGTAATGAACACATTAAATTAATACATATACACATACTGTTCGAAGAGAAGGATGCACGGCGCTTATTGTACAGAGGAATTATGTAAGAAAACACGGTGTCGCCGTTCGCGAACCGTATCATTTTTGGAACTCTTCTCTCACGCGACTGTCGTATTAACACTGACCTCGGTCACCTGTAATTGCTATGCATTACCGTATGCTAAGATATAGACGACGCACGTAATACAGCCTATTATGCCCGCAGCAGCTCGCTACGATATGTTCTTACGTATCGTCGGATTTTTATTGCGAGTGATGCTACTAGATGAACCTTGAACAAGTCGCGTCACCTTTGGTCCCAGGATAATCTGTTGTGCTCGCGATCTACCGATCGATCGATCCTCTTCTTTCTTTGCGCGGTAAGTCGCGTTTCCTCGTTGAACAACCTGCGAACACACTATACGCATAGTCGAACCGCGATTATTCCGATTTTACAAAGTAAGCAGCACCATCGAGAGTCCTACAGAATCGAGAAAATTCATCTGCTGACACCCGAACTGTACAGTTCAAATTCATCCTGTTGACTACTGCTCTAGTCTTCTTCCCTGGTGAGAGTACACTTTATTTCGGATGGCAGGGCTCAAGACTTTTATCATATCACATATCTACCGATGCGCAGAACATGATTCAGATCGAGGACACTAGTTCGAGCTGCTCCTCAATCGAAAATATTAGGTTGTCCGGAAAGTTCTTTTCGCGTTCGCCGCTCGGGGCCTTAGCTCGTCCTGCTTAACCCGGCTACGCTTTAAAAAAGGCACTTAATAAGTTGTTTGTATTTATTTAATGTTTAGCTATAAAATGTTTTAAAATGTTTTATTTATCTGTTGTTATTAACGTAAATTACATACTAATTAAAAATTACATTCGTAAACGTAAATTACATACGTAATTAAATTAACTTATTCGGAGTCTCTTGTACAATCTATGCAAAGTGAGGCTCTATGCTCTTTACAAATGAATTTTGAACAGTTGGTACAATATACATCGTATTCGTGATCTTTTTTATTGGTCTCACTGCAAAAAGTACACAGTCCTCTGACCTTTTTTTATGGTTGTGCAATATCTTCAGTTCTTGTTCGTCGCTTGTTATGGTCACGAATGTGGTGACCATAATAAAAACACGTATGGCGTTAGGGGTCTAAATGGACCATGTGTGTAACAATTTCTATTACAAGTATTTCAAAAAGGACTTTAAATATTTTTTTTTAAGTGGAAGAAAGATTTTAATAAATTATTCTCCGCCAAGAAATTTCAGACTCGTCGGTCATTCCGTTTGGAAGTTACAAGCGTGCAAAGAATGCTTCGGGTCCAAATGGACCCAATAAGCGTAGCCGGGTTAAGTAAACGAACAACCAGATCACTCTACCGTCAATTGTGTGGTCACTAGTTATCCTCTGGCAAGGCAAGAGAACAGTTCTCCACGTCAGCAGAAAGTGTATCGTGTGTTTCTTGCGTTGTGAAAGATGGAAGACCAAAAGATGCATTTGCGTCACGTTACGTTTCACTATTTTCAAAAAGGCAGTACGCCTAAAAACACTGCAAAGGAGATTTGTGACGTTTATTGTGACCGGTCTATAACTGTTCAAACAGTCCGGAATTGGTTTAGGAAGTTTCGAGCCGGAAATTTTAATCTTAAAGATGAAGATCGCAGCGGACGTCCATCCACCACTGATATCGATCTTATTAAGGGCTACCTCGATGAAAACCCAAGGTCTAGTGTTCGTAAGATAGCAGATGCTTTAAACATTCCGCGAACAACGATTCATGCACATTTAAGAAAGCTTGGATACGTTCATCGCTACGAAGTGTGGGTCCCCCATGACAACGCGGGGCCACACGTTTCTTTAGCGGTGCAAACGAAACTTTTAGAGCTTGATTGGGATGTCCTACCACATCTTCCATACTCTCCAGACCTTGCACCTCCGGACTATTATTTATTCCTCTCCTTAAAAAATTTTCTTCGCAATAGAAAATTCAAATCAATAAATGAAGTAAAAAACGGTCTCGAACAATATTTTAATACTAAGCCAAGAGAATTGTGGAAAAATGGCATTACGAGGCTCCCGGAGAGATGGCAAAAGGTGATAGAAGAGAACCGATCATACATTATTTAAGAAAGGTACACAGAAGGCAATATATTTTATACTTAACTTCTATTAAAAAAACGAAAAGAACTTTCCGGACAACCTAATACTACCCTCTCTACATTATTAATTTCATTCTAAGCGTGCGCGACATTACAGCGTTAATCTTTATTTTTAACTTTCTCAAAAAATGTAAGATTAGTGTATTTAGCGTCTATCGTTTATGTTAATTTAGCTTAGTGTAACAATATACATATATTAGGTGGACCGGAAAGTAATGTCGTTTCTTTACATTAAATTCAAACAAATACTTCTTGCAGCAGAGCGAAAGGAAATAAACAAATTGTTGACAAGTCACAAGTTAGCAGCAGAGTGACAAACGTTGTATTTAAATTTTTATTTTCTAGTAGCCAGATCAAATCATTAGCTAGTTTTCTTTCGATACGAGACAATAAATACCAAATCAGCTTGACATTGTTCTTGAGTCAACTGATAGTTTATGGGACCCATAAAGTTGTCCGACAGACCATAAAGTGGTCGGCCGAGCAGCGATATCTTTCGTGGGAAAAGGATAGAATATGACATATCCTCTGGTTCTAGCTCTAACAATAAGCAGTGTCGAGCGGACAGCTTCGCATTCTCTGAAGAATGGATAAAGATTTTCTCGTTGTGAAAAAAACATCGTCGTCCTATATCGAAAGAAAACTGTATTTGTAAAAAATGTATACCGTGACTCCCACTAATATTCGGACAATCTGAAAAAGACGATAACTTTTTTAATATTGGACCATACGATTTGGTTTTTTTTTAAAGTTAGAACAATTGGTTTGTTATGTAACAGGAAAAAAATTTTTGATAAAATTACAATTGGTCGGAATTGCAGAGAAAATACTAAAAGTTGTATTTTGCAATTTTTTTATGTGGGCTTATATCGAAAATTTCGGAAACACGTTTCATAGATCTGTATCGATTAAACATATCCTGAAAATTTCATCGAAATCGGCGAACGTTCCGATGAGCTATAAACGTTTAATGATAAAAATTGCAGTTTTTCACAATTTTCGGTCTTTAACTGCAATAAATCTAAGAATTCTTACATCTTTCAATGCTAGTCGTTTTTTCTCGCATCAACCGATTTCGATGAAGCTTTCACAATGCATACGTATAATTGACTTAGAAAAAATTTCTTTTCGCATCGTGTAGTAAACTAATTGCTCTCAAAAAAGTTATCGTTTTTTAAGAGCGCCCGAATATTAATGGGAGTCACTGTATGTAATGATTTGAATAGATCTAGTTATGATTGCATTAACCAGTTAACTGCGTTCGACGTGTATAAGCGCCAATCCAAATTTCTGTCTCTATTTTCAAGAATGAATTGTTAATTTTTTTCAAATGAAAATGTAATCCTTCCTTGTTTTTCGTAAAATTTATAATAGCACCATTTGCCCTGCGTTCGAAATGTATACTCGTCATTCCTTGATTTTAATTCCACATTCTTTGGGGGATTTTTAAAAGTAAATTCCGCGGTTAAGAGGTTAAAATCGTGGGAAACATCCACTTTGCGAGGATTAAAAAATAAGATTGTGAATGAAACACGAGTAGTTGAATTAAAATGTAAAACGGAAATAGACGACGACTCCAGGTGTTGATCGTAGTAACTGCTAGTTTCGCCTACTTGTGCTTCGTACATTTTAATGAGGTACAGCTTATTCGTTGATTGCTATGATGACAATTTTTTAAACTTGGACAAAAAATGTGACGCAGCTCTGTGAAAGTGATGAAGAGAATAATCGTTTAAGTTATCGAGGAACAAGCGTATGTTGCTGTCTTTTATAGTGCGATGGTGCAATGAAAAATTCTCAGTTCTTTTACGTCGATAAAATAGTGTAAGGTCCTCGTACTGATAGTTTCTGTTTAAACAGACTTATTTTTGCTTCGCTGGAAATTATGAACATATTTTAATTAACAAGACTAGAGGGGAATGCATTTTCATGTGCATTGTATCTTCTTTATATTATTTCAGGAGGGACTCGGTTAGAGGGCGTGTATGTAGAAGGTTTGAGCTGTGTAAAAGCAGCATTGAGTGTATTGCTTGTAAGATAAAATGGTTTCGCGTGGTTCTAAGTAACCAATGAATTTGTCTAACAAAAGTATGAATTAATTTATTTATTTCTCTTCAGCTCAATCAAACTCACGCGTATTGGTAAAAGCCAATTTCTGATACAGTGTGCGATGCCTTCGAATGAATAATAGAGTACATACCGCTTGCAGAGAATTAATCGAATTCTTATATGATCATTAATTCCGGTAACGGCACATTAACAGGCACTATGCATGGACAATGGATACTATTCTCTACTATACGGGGTGGGTGAAAGAAAATTTTACAAACTGGATCTTCAACACCATAACGTTCATTTCATTTTTTACATTAATAAATGTTACCCTACTTACTTTAGGTAAATACTATTCTATTTAACACATGCAATATCAATATATTTTTTTTATTTTGGTTTTTAGTCATTTTGTTTCTCTTAAGAACCCGACGAAGGTCTCTATTTTGACTTCTTTAAAAAATAGAAATAGTTGAGTTATACAATTTGTATGCACAACGTTGGTATAATGTTTTATTAGGTTGTTGAATATGAAACGTTCGATTTCAGAATGCAAATCTTATAAAACGTTTTGATCAAGAAGCACTACTACTACAGGTTTATTATAAACTTTGAGGTACAAAACTAATCCTTAATACTCTACGCTCAATTTTAATTTAGATGTATAATTTTAGTTTTAAATAAAGTTTATTTCAACGTCAATCAATGCGACTTTCGTGTATTCCTTTCATATTTTTGGTCAGAATGTAATGATTAATTAATGTACTATTCGTTGATGGTAAAAAGGTCTATAAAATGGAGATAAGAATTTTGTAACGGAAGAACGTGTATAAGTAAAAAAATCAATGTTTACCATAATACAATCAAGAAACTTGAAATTCATTGATAAAATACGTTGATTACAATGGTGCTCACTTTGATCAAATAGTTCATTTAATGAAAAAGTTGCGTTTGTTTCACTACTTTTTACTATTAAAAATTGGACATTTCATATGCAACAATCTACATAAAGCGAATCAGAAAGAAAAACTAGATTTAGATAATTGATGGTTAAAGGTGGAAGGTTGGAGTTGATCACAATAAGTAATTTTTTTTAATCATTCCGCCTGTTAAAACTTCAATTAAAATTTAGTTTTCTCGGATATTTCACGATAGAAATTAATTTCCATGTCTGATCGAAAAGTAGTATCACCCATAAACGACTGGAGTAGCAATGAACGTGTTAAAGAAATAGTAAATATCTAATAAAGGATATTAGCTACGAAAATAAAAATAAAAATCAATATTCTCCTTCATTAAAGAAGAAAAATCAATATAACCCTATTTCTCTCCTTAGCAATTAATTAAAAAATATCGACAGTGCACAAAATGATTTTCTACGTCATTCGTAAGACATTTAGCACAGCCTGTACACGGTTGCTTTCAAATATCCGCAATTTCTTCTTTCTACTATAGAGGCTTAACCGCAGAAGAAACCCTCCGCAAGGTGCAGGTACGAACTGCAAAGGATTCGACAGGTACCTCTCGTGGCTCTTCGGTTGAAATATTCGAATCGTAGCCCCTAAAAGCTTAAAAGCCTACGCCTCCAGTGGTCATAGTTTTGACAGGGGAAAGACCTCCCGCCGTTTAAGTCGTAATTAAGCGGGCAATCTTTACGACTCGCCACGGATTTTTCTTTGTTCGCAGCTACTTTCGCCTTTGTGTCCCAGAAGCGGTAAGAACGGCGACATCAATTTGTCTTCTGGTAATTCGCAGTTTCCGTAAGCATAACGACCTGTTCCCAGCATCCCGAAGCGACAATATAAAAGACTTGACCACTTGTGTCTCCGCAAAGATCAATACAGGTGGAATCGATATTTCACGCTAGCGCTACCGAGTGAATTAAGCTGCTCATTCACCAAAATGGTTAACTGCAGAAAATAAAATTTAGAGAAAACCGATGAAAAAAGGTACAATCATTTTCAAACTTTTTCCAGTGTCGTTGTCATTCGATTATCAACCCCTTGCCGCAAGTACATTTTAATAACGAGTCATCTAAACAAATTTTTGTTTACGCATTCTCTAGCAAACTAGTCGGTCTAACATCTTAAAAAAATTCGAGTCGTTTGGACCAATTTTAAAAAAGTTATGCGATTTTTAGAGTGTTCACTTAATATTGCCGCCACCTGTATGTGTATAGTATGAATCGTCAATTGGAAATGCTCCAAATCATGTGTATGTCATGTTTGATCTCATTATTATTTGGTAAATATAATTGGTAAAAATATCATGGAAAAACTAGTTAAAGGTAGCTAGCGCTACCGAGTGAATTAAGCTGCTCATTCACCAAAATGGTTAACTGCAGAAAATCAAATTTAGAGAAAACCGATGAAAAAAGGTACAATCATTTCCAAACTTTTTCCAGTGTCGTTGTCATTCGATTATCAACCTCTTGCCGCAAGTACATTTTAATAACGAGTCAGACTCACGACGAAGATTTTAAAAAAAAATCTACTACTTTGCATATTTAATTAGTACTATATCTATGGAGCACTAAAAATTCACTTATCATTACCTTATAAAAATGACAAGGATGTATTTATTCAAAACTGGTGGCATTTTTTATCAAAGTGTATGTAGGTATGTGCAATATGTATACATACAATATTCAAAGAAAGAAATTTATTGAATAATTCTAGTGTTTAAGAAGCTTCATTATACAGTCAAATAATTACAAAACAATAGTAGATACAGTTATGCATATCGCATTCTTGCGACAAAAGTGATACAAATAAAAAAACCAGATTTTTCAGTTATTACCATGAATGAATTCTGTAAATATTATTTCATAAGTCGTCAAAAGCGTATTAACTTAAATTCATTGTACAGCTGCCAGGTGGCATTGTGTCATTTTTCATGTTCCAATGTATGCTTAAATGTGCATAGCAAAGTGCTGTATCAGATACAAATAAAAAACGTCACAAGTCAAAATGGTTGTTTTTAAGGGTTATACGACTAAAATAAAATTATATTGTCATTGTTTATTTCAAGATTATATTCTGTCTAACAATAGCTTTTGACGCCTCTACAATATTCTAAACAGTTTTTCGCTGTTTCCGAAAAATGTAAAGTGTAAAACAAAACCGTGGTAATGTGTCGCTCCCGTGTTACGAGATGGAATTGCAGGGTTCAGCTTACAGCTTACAGTTGTTCCGCATGATTAATGAAAGTAGGTGTGTACTAAGTAACATGAAACAGGAAATAGAGAAAATTTCGTACATAATTAAGGAAATTATATCTATATTCTTCTGAAGATGTTATTCAAAAGAAAATTCTTTTCGATACAGCTCATTGTTAATTCTTAAAAAGTATATTGAACACGCGCGAGCTATCTTTTCAACTGGGATTGTAGATGTATGTACTTTTCTATACAACGATCCCACTTAGTGCTATTAACCATACGTTTCTAAGTCACCGCTTAGCCAGTTCGGTTATTTTATGAACAGACCTCGTGTTACATTTGTCTACTGAAATTTATATTGTTAAAGAAGCTATGGACTACATAATTTACATAATTTAAAAATCCATTTAGTAATGAGGTAATTTTCGGATCGAGAAAATTATGTTTGGCATCTCTGCAATGCATGAAAACACACATCATCGAGGAATGACAAATTCTGCATAAGGATTTTCAGACTTCTGTAATTGAAAATCTTTTCTTACATTCTGGACCATATACCTGAAAGAACTAAACTTCGATTTCCAAATAAATATCAGATAGTGATATCATTGCAACAAATTTTACATATTTGCAAACTATTCGGTAAGTTCGAACAAACTTATAGTAAAATTAATAATACAAATAAAAATGATTAGATGCAGAATTTCTTTCGCTTAATAACATACATTTTTACGTAATTGTAGGCTATACATTTTATCAAATTTGATGTGAACATAAAGCACATAATAATAACAAAGCGAATTTCACCATTATAAAAACTACAAGGTTAAGGTAAAGCTTTAAATTCGTCGAACAATGTATCGTAGATTTACATTATTCCAGGGAAAACATGTTTCAGTAGTATCATGCTAAAGGGTTCTAAAATCAGGGTAAAAAACCTAGATTACTTAATTATTCAATCAATGAACGTTAATACTACGTCGTATGACGTTTTCTCTTTATGTTTACGTTACAGTTTTCGGCAGTCTCGTATTTGACTACTGATAATTCAGTCATGCTGAAAGTAAAGGCATAGTTTGCCTAACTTCGGGCTCCGAAATATTATTTGTTCCCGTCCACAAATTTACAGTATACGAAATAAGTATACCACATGTAGAATAAAGTATTTTTACGTTATCGTTAACCAATGTGTTGGTGGGGAGTGTACAGTGACTCCCATTAATATTCGTACGCTCTTTAAAAAACGATAAATTTGTTCATATTTGTCCATACGACTTGAACTTTTCCGAGAAATTGGAGCAACTAGTTTACTGCATGATGTGAAAAGAAATTTTTGAAAAAATTGCTATTAGTCGGAATTTTAGGGAAACTAATAGTGGGTCTATATTAAAAATTCTTTAATTACATTTTGTAGATCTGTGTTAATAATGTATATTGTGAAAGTTTCATCGAAATTGATGCGAGAAAAAAACGACAGTCATTGAAAGATGTAAGAATCCTTAGATTTATTGCAATTAGAGACCGAAAATCGTAAAAAATTGCAATTTTTATCATCTTTAAACGTTTGTAGTTTGTTGCAACGTTGACCGATTTCGATAAAATTTTTAGAATACGTTTAATCGATACAGATCTACGAAACGTGTTTTCTAAATTTTCAATATAAGTCCACATAAAGAAGTTGCAAAATTCAACTTTTAGTATTTTCTCTTAATTTCGGGCCAATTGCAATTTTTCTCAAAAATTCTTTCCACGTTACGTAACAAACCGATTGTTTTAACTTCTCAAAAAATCCAAGTCTGATATATATTAATTAGTGGGAGTCACTGTATGTACAATAGAACAGAGTAAATTTGTACTGTATAAGGATAACGTCCGGATATCGGAACGAGGAAGTGGACGGCTAATTATACCGAAGACTGCGTGCTCGTTGAACATGCCAGAAATACTTCTGATAAAATAGACGTTTTTAGGACGGTGTTCAACCGAATACAGTAATCAAGGTGCGGCGCGGTAGCTATCGACAAAACAGAAGTAATCAAAGACATGCGGCGCGGCGCGGCGCGGCTCTACGCGACGCGACTCGAGGAAACCATGCGCATTACCAATGGTCTCTCGGCGGCAAACTCTCCCGGCTAATGGGCCGCGATATTAATTATGATTCATTCAGATAGTCATCAGATTAATGTACGCTGGCACGGGTTACCGCGGAGGGTTCTCGCCAGGTCCTTCAAGTATCGCCACAAGTGCATCCTAATGCCGCTGGTCGGTCTTCGTCTTTCCCCGGTCGCTCATTTCCATATTACATACCTCGTTTCTCTTATTAATTTCGTCTTACGAGGTGTACGCGATCGCGATCCAGCACGCTCAGCCTCTATCTCCTCTGCACGGTTCTGCGGCGCGCCGGAGATCGGCCTCTCTCACGATCTCGATGTCTTTTCTTTTCCTTTATCCTCCTCTATCGCGATCTTTGTACCCACGGGCTTTTCTTTTCTCTCCTCAATGGTAACTCGATGTTGCGTGTAAATATTATGGAAAGTCCAAGGATACTTTGAGGGCTCTTCTACG
Organism: Lasioglossum leucozonium; assembly: GCA_028454225.1. NCBI lineage: Eukaryota > Metazoa > Arthropoda > Insecta > Hymenoptera > Halictidae > Lasioglossum > Lasioglossum leucozonium. The sequence continues at coordinate 13,912,296 of CM052218.1, read as the reverse complement.
GCGCTCAAGGTTTCAAGGAAATATCCAAGTGGCATGGCAAATAACAAATAACGCGCTATCGCACGCTGCCTTGCGGATCCCTTGTGTAAAGAGATGCGTACAGGTCTGTCACTCATGCCCGAAAATTCGATCGTTGATCCTATTCGATTGTTTAACACATTCAGTCATTGGTGAAAGTCATGCCACCGAATGCCAATTTAATAATACTGAAATTCGCTAAGATTATACATATGTACAGTGAATCACGATAATGTTCGAACACTTTTAAAAAGACTTTTTTAATCACTTTTTTAACATCGGATTTTTGAGGAAATTTTAGTTGGCCGGAAATACAGAGAAAATACTGGAAATTGTTTACAACCGTTTTATATGAGCATATATTGAAAATTTAAAAAACACGTTTTGCAGAGCTGTGTTAATTATACATATTCTGAAAATTCTTTAAAAATCGTTCAACTTTGCAATGTTCTAGAAACGTTAAAAGATGGTGAATATTGCAGTTTTTTACGATTTTCAGAATATGTATAATTGATGAAATTTTCAGAATATGTATAATTTACGTAGAGTAAAAAATTTTATTTTTAAAATTTTCAATACAGACCCACATACAAAAGTTGTAAACAGCAAATTGCAATTTTTTCAAAATTTTGTTTTGGAAAAATAATTCAAGTCGTATAGTCCAATATTAAAAAATTTATCGTCCGAATATTACTGTGATTCACTGTATGTACTGTAAGGTCGAACTTCATTATCAGGTAACTAACAATTTTTATTAATAAAGCCAATCGCTCCTATGAATAAAATTGGTGAAAAGGTAGTCAGCCGGATAAGGAAGTCGACCAAAGTCGTACCAAATCGATCTTTCTTTATTGTACTTTATATTATTCGATAGGGCTCCCAAAGAAAACCCTCTGTGGCAAGTTTCGTGCCAGTAACCCTACACCAAGAGTAGTTGTAAGGTGAGCACGGTGTAATTAATTATGCTCCATTACTTCTGTTCTGCGTAACAAAAAATCACGAAGAAATTCATGAATGTTCTACCCGCTAGCACACCCGACTATGAATTTTCTCCTAATTATTGATTGCAAAAACGATTTTTAAAAAATCCGAGAAACTTAAAATTGCTAATTTTATATTAAAGTTGTCGGATGACCACGTTTATATTATCACGGTAGCAAAATGTCTTGTTATGCTTATTAACGTGAAATTTTTGATCAAAAATCCGAAAAAGTAGATATTTTTCATTTTTTGAGATAGCAAGATATTTCAGAAATTTTAGAGATTTTATGACTTTTTTTTAAGTGCATTGTAGTTATTATAGTGTTCCTTCTCGAGAATTCTTTCTGGAGAAATTCTCGAGAAATTTTATTATTGGAAATTTAAATCAATGAAAATTCTTATGAATCTCATTTATTTCATAACATATTTTCGGAAAAGAATTTTTAGCTAATTCAAATTGCATATTATACTAATCAATCACGTACATATAAGCATATCTACAAGCAGCATATCGATGCCTACGTATGGGTGTCTGTAATGTGATAATTTATCATAATGAACAACCAAGGCAGATATTTATAAAATGACAAAACAAATTCTAAGCAGGCTTCTCGGAAAATATAACAATGATAATGATTCTTATGAAAATAGTGAAAAACTTTCAGATTCACAGAATGAGGAACAATCACTGAAAAAACAATTAGAAATTGCAGATAGCCTTAAAGAATTTAGTTTCAAGAGTTTAGCGTCTGAAGAAAATCAATTCCGGCCTCTAACCAAAATGAAAGAAACTTTTTTACGGCTACAGATTTTGTTACAAAAAAAAAGAAGTAGATTGTCTGATTCTACGTTAGACACATTATGCTTCTTAAGAAGTCATTTCAACACAAAATCTTCACTTTACAAAAGTTTGGTTTTAAATAAATTTTATCGGTTATATTAAGCGTCCATTTTTTCCTTGTTTTTAAAGTTATGGACATATTAGACAGGAATAAACATTGAGTTAAAGTTTGTTGCGCTTTGCTTCCAAATATCATAAGTTTTCCAATATTTTTTTATTTTATTAATAATATTAATATTAATACTAATATCGAGAATTCTCGAGAAATATAGCCTTATTTCTCATTTCTCGAGAAATGAAAAATGTTGAGAAGTCAGGAACACTAATTGTAGTTGATAAAATAAACGATCGTTACACACCCAAGAGGTTAATCGAAAATAGTAAATCTTTTAACATAGTAAAGGATCCGCTTTAATCTAAATTATTCGGCGCATTTTTCGCGAAGCGTGACGGTGTCGTAAGAAAAATTCAATTCTTAACGTGTTCACGACGAACATTTGTTTCTATACGCGTACTCGCCGTCCGAGCAATTTTCACCAAGAACCAAGAAATGCGACGAGACGTTACACTCCGTTCCGTTTGTCAGAGAATCCAAGCAGCTGTTGGACTTATGCACTGTGAAATGCATAATGCGCGGCAGTACGGACTATCTAGGATGTGTGAAACGAATTTACCTCTTTGTACGATCATCAGGCTTCTGCATTGCTTTGAACGATCAAGATAATTCCAGACTCGATAGTACCGAAATTACAGTATAATTAATGCTGTGTCCATTTTATCGGGTATCATTGAATTCTATTATTTCGTTGTAATTCCGGATAGGATCATTGACCTCTAACAGCAATGTGCGGATATATACAAATATTCGGACGATCATTAAAAAATGGATAACTTTTTAACACTAAACCTACCGAGCACTAAAAGCGACAAAAATGTTTTAACTTATAAAAATGACAAGGCTCTATTTATTTAGATTTTGTGTATTTTTGAACACAATATGTGCTTCTTTATATTTTTATGTAAAAAATATAAAGAAGATAAAGAATAATACAAGCAACTTTATATTTTTTATTAATTCTAAAATGAAGAATATAAAAGGGATCATTTTGACCACACGTGGTAGGTTTAGTGTTAAATATTGGACTATATGACTTGTATTTTTTTTTTTGAGAACTTAGAGCAATTAGTTTATACTACATGATGTGACAAGAATTTTTTTGAAAAATTGCAATTGGTCGGAATTATGTGAGTCTATATTGAAAATTTAAAAAATACGTTTTGCAGATCACAGTCAATTATATGCATTGTGAAAGTTTCATCGAAATTGGGTGATTCGAGTCATTGTAAGATGTAAGAATCTTTAGATTCATTGCAGTTAAAGGCTGAAAATCGTGAAAAACTGTAATTTAACCGCAACGTTGACCGATTTCGATGAAATTTTTAAAATACGTTTAATTGATACAGCTCTACGAAACGTGTTTTCTAAATTTTCAATTTCACTTTTTTAAAAAATTCTTTTCACGTTACTTACCAAACCATTAATATTAAAAAAATATTAAATATTAAAAAATTAAATATAAATATTAATTTACAATATTAAAAAAAATTATCGTTTTTTTTAAGGGCGTCCGAATACACTGTCCAATAGCTAAAACATTTTGTTCGATTCTTTCTCAATTTTTCTCAATCTCTTTTTGTTCGAGATCAGTTCGATTTTCCGATCGTTTAAACATGTTTAAACAATCATAATGTATTCATATTGGATATCACTGTATTCAGGAAAGTCTAAGGAATCTTTTGCTGTAAAGATCAATTCAATATCTTTTATAATAACATCACAATATTTGTTCAAAGTTGAAAAATATGTCTTTTCTTCGAACTCAAACTCAAAAACTGTGCGTCTAGGAGAAACATTAAGGACAGATTCGGAATCAGCGCAAAAAACTCTATAAGAATTGCATAGTGAGAATCGAAATCCTCAAAAAAAGTTGAAATTTGTTGGACAGTCATTATATCGAACCTACATGCAAAATCTTTATCTCAAAATTAATGTTGCCGCATATCTTCCGATACATTTTCATTTGAAGAAATCTTTATAATCTGGATTTAATTGATATTATAATCTGAAACTTCATAATCTGAATTTACATATCTAAACGATCATTGAGCTCTTAAACTCCAATTTCCTGTGAAATTATTCAATAATAAACGTGAGAACGATTACATACAAAGTAAAGTTTTCAATGTCGGATCAAAATTAATCAGTTGAATTTATTTGACAGTACGCTGATAACGACTCTGCAAATTTGATGCCTGTACGATTTTCTAAAATTCCATGCTCTTAAAAGCTTAATAAATTCGAACGATGTCTCTTTATCTTATCTCGAGTTTAAAATAATATTAAAGTAAATTAAATTTCTGGTGCGATTATCGACTAATGAACATGAGAACAATCACATGCAAAGTGAAATCTACATTATCAGACTTCCTGCAATGATAGCGTGCCTACGCGATTCTCAATAGTTAATTTTGAAGGATCTCGTTATTTCATTTCAAATCTAATAGCAACTTTCACATTAGAAGCATCAAGAGGTTTTAGTGATTTTACGCTGGGTTTTATTGTAACATTAGTCCAAATGAGTAAACTTGTTTAATAACTATAGAAATGCTGTGATATCCATATGTAAAAATGTCGGGACCAAACGGTCATTTACAATCGTGTAATCGGTGAAACGTATCGGTGAAACAATACTAATCCAGTGATAAAACTTTTCGTTCTCAATAATTTTTTTTTATAAAACTTTCACCAACATATTCATGACACTTTTCTGATTGACGTAACATCAAAATAACGACCAAATTTGGAACTTATACGTATACCTGTTTAATTCACGAGGCAATAGAACCTCGATTATCCGTACTCATCAATGGAACACGAGTGTTCGGATAATAAAATAATTACATAGCTACAGTACTAGATTAAATGAATTGTACATAGATTGCTTTAGATGAATTATACAGGTGGCGGCAATATTAAGTGGACACTCTTAAAAATCGCATGACTTTTTTCAAATTGGTTCAAACGACTTGAATTTTTTTAGGATGTTAGACCGACTAGTTTGCTAGAGAATGAATAAACAAAAATTTGTTTAGATTGCAAATGGTAGGAATCATAAAAAAATTAAAAAATAATGTTTTTACAACTTTTTTATCTAAGCCTGTAACGATAATTTAAACAATTCGTTTTGTAGATTTCGGTCACTTGTATCCATACAGAAAATTTCATCGTATACGGTGAACGTTGCAATGAGCTATAAGCGATTAAATTTGGCCGAAAATCTGCGACTTTCACATTTAAACTCTCATCTTTTTACATTTGTAGCTCATTGCAATGTTGACTGATTTTGATAAAATTTTCAGTATCCATATAAGTTACCGAAATCGACAAAACGCATTTTTTAAATTATCGTTACAGGCTCAGACAAAAAAATTGAGGAAACGTCATTTAAAAATTTTTTTATCATTCCTACCATTTGCAATCTAAACAAATTTTTGTTTACGCATTCTCTAGCAAACTAGTCGGTCTAACATCTTAAAAAAATTCGAGTCGTTTGGACCAATTTTAAAAAAGTTATGCGATTTTTAGAGTGTTCACTTAATATTGCCGCCACCTGTATGTGTATAGTATGAATCGTCAATTGAAAATGCTCCAAATCATGTGTATGTCATGTTTGATCACATTATTATTTGGTAAATATAATTGGTAAAAATATCATGGAAAAACTAGTTAAAAATAAGTAAGTTTCGTTATTAAATTGGTATATTGTCTCAATGCTATATCATATCGTATTATCTGTGAGGGAATATTAGTGTTAGTAAGGATCAATTTTTCGAAAATATTGTGCACATTTCTAGCACAATTACAATTTTGATCATTACAAAATGAAATCTGCAAGAGGTCATTACGTAGTTACGCAGCTACGTAATACGTATTACGCTGGCCTCTGCGTGCTAGAAAAACGTCATATCTCTAACTCCTAATTGAACCGCTAGAGGGCATTTATGTCAGTTTCCTTTTTGAGCTAGTTCATATTTGCAGTGGGAAGAACAATGTCACTTTACAGCAGGCTTGAGCGAAACTTATTTCAAACAATAATTTGTAAATAAATTCTAGAAATAATGTTCTTTAGTAATTGACAAGTAATGTATTTCAATCGATTATATGTATCTCATTTGGTTAATTGAAAGAATTTGAAACTGTGCAAATAATTGGAAAAATAATGAATTATAGTACTGATTTTTTGAAAGATTAATGTGTAATTGTTTATCGAGAAATTATCTCTGAAATGACATTCAGAATAAATGTCAATGAAATCAAAATACTGTTTATATATTTATAAATAATATCAGTCATATCTTGTACAAATAATATCAAATGTCAAAAAAGATGATAATAATCAGTGAAAATAAAAATAACAAACAACTTATTTTTAAAATTAAAAATAAAAATAAAAATTAAAAAATGCTTAAAATTTTGTTATTAGAAAAATAGATTGTTTCTGAAATAACTTTAAAAAGTAATTTAAGAATAAATGTTATTTAAAAATTTTGCTAAACGATTAGGTCTGCTTTAGGATTGATGGAGACATCCATACTATTATTTTATGTAGAGCCTAATCTACGTTCAAAAATATTTTTCTGAAAGATCAAGACGTCTATTTCGATGGAAATAATATAATTTTCTTAGAAACGTTATTGGGAAAATAGTGCATTTTTAGTAATGTCGCTGATCTTGCCGGAGTGCGATATCATTTTGACTCGAATTTGTCTAAATTTCTGCAGACAAATTGACATCTGCATAGAAAGTCCCAGTCTACTTATTGGTTTAACGTGAATTTGTCTGGTTAGTGTAAACAGTATCGCCGTGTGAAGAGAAATGATGGGGATATGGGACGCAATATTTTTTTTATAGCCCGTTACGAGCGAGAGATTGAACCGGGCATCATTCAATATTTTGATTCACAACTTTCGTGATGGAAACGAGCTTTACCGGCAGTCACGTACGAAAACACGCGCGATGCCACGGGGTGGAAAGTAGGTAAGCGATCGAGTGACGTTTGGTTAAACGTTAAACGTCGCAGTCAGGTATCACACCAGCAGCTGGTTGATCAATGTCGCGCGGGATTCGATCTGAATCGGCTACGCTAGTCGAGGTTTCAGAAAAAAAAAGAATTACGTGGACCCACAAAGGAACACTAGCATCGGACGAAGCAGGTTTCTCACATCCACTTTACATTAGGTTGTTGCATAGGAAACGTCCGATTTCAGAAACGTTTTGATCAAGGAATGCTATTACTACAGGTTTATTATACGCTTAATTTAAATTTAGATGTCTAATTTTAGTTTTAAATAGAGTTTATGTCAACGTCAATTAATGCGATTTTCGTATAGTCCTTTCATATTTGTGGAAAAATAACTTATTTGTACAGGGTGTCTCAAAAGTCCTTCAACTCCCGGAAATGGGAGGTTCCTGAGGTGATTTGAAGCAACATTTTCCATTGCAAACATGACCGTCGCGGTTGCATTTTCGAGTTATTAACAAAAAACACGGACCAATCAGAGCGCGGCTACAGCGGACGGACTCTGGCTCGTCCAATGGCAACGCGACGCTCAGCGGGACCTGTCCAGAATCCGTTCACTGTAGCTGCGCTCTGATTGATCCGTGTTTTTCGTTAACAAGTTGAAGGAATTTTGGGACACTCTGTATGATTTTTGGTCAGAATGTGATGAGTAAGTAACGTACTATTCGTTGATGGCAAAAAGGTCTATAAAATGAAGATAACAATCTTGTAAATGAAGAACGCGAATAAGAAAAAAATCAATGTTTACCATAATACAATCAAGAAGCTTGAAATTCATTGAAAAAATACATTGATTACAATGGTACTCACTTTAATCAATAAGTTGATTTAGGGGAAAAGTTGCGTTTGTTTAGTGTTACTGTTAAAAATCGGACATTTCATATGCAGCAACCTAATACATACCGGCAAAAGCTGATGGAGCGTGTTAAATATGTATTTAATTAATAAAACGTAGTATCAACTACCCGACAAACCTTAAAAATTCCCACAAAACCAAATAACTTAATTAATTAACCGAAACGGTTACTTTTTGCGTTCCAAAAATGTTAATGAAATTTAGTTTATCCGAATATATCGCAGTAATGTCGCACACATATAGCATTTAATGTGTTAAGACCAGAAACTTAGTTAACAGAAAGTTAGTTAAAATTAATGATCAACAATAAGAAGTAATCGCATAGATACGCTTGTTTTCTTCATTCTGACCTTAAAGCATCTGCGTGATTTTCTAAAAAACAGTGTAATCGACATCTAATTTCTGGCATTTGAATAAAGACATTTTACTTTGGCGCTTAAAAATTCCTTAATAACAAGTTAATAAAGAAAACAAGTCATGAGTCAATGACTCTGTTAATTCAAAATGACAAAGTATTTTCTAATAAACTGTCGCAATACTCTAAAATATTTTAAATCATGCAATATGTATATTACATATATTACGTAACATTAAATTCAATATTTGTAACACGAACCTTTCAAAATGGTTTCGTAATAAGTAAGATTTTATCAAAAAATTGAAATGTTAGACTCAAAGTCAATGTCATAGCTGGACTGCGGATCTTTATACAAAATAAAAATTGTCTGCATTAATTGCACGACACAGAATCCAAATTTAATGTTATTTCTTCCCTTAATGATTTTAATAGAGGAGAAATCATATGTTCACAACTTGAATTTTTTTAATTTTCCAAAAATTTTAAATTTCATCTACTTAATTTTGCTATAAATGTATAAAGATCCGCAGTCTAGTCATAACACATAGATTTTCATCCATTCGCAGCACTATTTCATTAGTATACTGTATACAAAATAGTGCAAAATTTGTTCATCTTTTTCCTCTTAATAATGTGCATTAATTATGAGTAATTAAGAATAAGAGAGACTGGGGCTGGTGGACTAATTGTTTTTAAATTTTATATCATACAATTTCGAGTTTTAAATGTTCGTCATAAGTGTATATGTATAATGCGTTACGGAGACATAAATTTGCCTCTCATACCAGTGAGAAAAAAAACATAACCACGATCTAAAAGCCGGACAAGATGGTGACTCGACGTGGTTTTAAACAAATTGGAGAACTTTTGTCAGCTGAGAAAGGGACACTCGTAACTCTTGCAGTATCCGCAAGTGTAAATACATACCCTGGATAACTTATCGAGATCATTTTATCTGACAATGAGATGCATCCGCCGGAAGCTTGGATGATGCCAATCCATCTGGATGGATGGAGGAACAACATTTTCTTTTACTTACAAACATTTCGGCCCTTACAGAAAATGTTTACCTCATGCTTTTGCTCCTTGATAATTATGATTTCCACCTTTCGATAACAACATTGCACACATACTTACAAAGAAAATGACTTCACGGTTCCGTCGTTTTCTCCGCACTGTTCGCACAAGTTGGCACAGCTATTACGAGTATTTATGGAGCACTGAAAAAATATTGTAATTCTGCTATTGTTGAATAGATGGTAAACAATCTTGGCAATACATACCTGCAATTATAAAAACTGTCTTTTAGCTGTTACATCAGCTAATAAACCTCTGAAACAACTGAAATGTCTCATTTTAATAAAAATATTTGTCTTGATAGCGATTTCCTAAATTTATACAAATAACAGATAAACTTGCTCCCATTAATGAAAATACAGATTTAGTAATCAGTGACTCTTACTAATTACGGACACTTTGAAAAAGACGATAACTTTTTTAATATTGGTCCATACGACTTGTTTTTTTTCGAGAAGTTAGAACAATTGATTTGTTATATAACAGGAAAATAATTTTTGATAAAATTGCAATCGGTCGGAATTGCAGGGAAAATACTAAAAATTGTATTTTGCAATTTTTTTATGTGGGCTTATATTGAAAATTTAGAAAACACGTCTGCATCGATTAAACATATTCTGAAAATTTCATCAGAATCGGTCAACGTTGCAATGAGCTACAAGCGTCTAAAGATGGTAAAAATCGCAGGTTTTCTCGATTTTCGGACTTCTAACTGCAATAAATCTTTCAATGTCTGTCGTTTTTTCCCACATCAAAAGATTTCAATGAAACTTTTACAATGCATACAATTATGACACAGATATACGATAAAACGTATTTCGTTCAATATAAACCCACATGAAAAAGTTGTACAACCTTCAGTATTTTCTCTACAATTCCGACCAATTGTAATTTCTGAAAAAATTTCTTTTTACATCATGTAGTAAACTAATTGGTGTAACTTCTAAAAAAATTTCAAATCGTACGGTCGAATATCAGACAAGTTATCGTTTTTTTAAGAGCGTTCGAATAATAGTGGGAGTGACTGTAGGTACAATTAGTGTCCGCAACCACCGAAAACGTTTTTTTCTATCAATCTTCTGGAGGATTTCGAGCAAATTGTCCATCGCGCGGCGTGCTCGATCAGGCGAATCGGGCACGCGTCATCAAATAATAACGCGCAATAAAATGTGGGAGGTTTTATCGAAAGGATAAGGAAAGACGTCTCTCGCCGACGAGCGGTGACCGCGCGTAAGTGTGGTAGTAGCCGGTGGCGCTTAATGCGAGGCTGGTATTGTCGCTAATGCGTTTGGTCGCAAGAAGAAGATGAATAGGGAAGATGGCGGGTACCTTGGATCCGGCGCGATTGTTGTTCGGCCAGCATCAATCAGTCGTCGGTGCAATCTGTCGAGCGCGAACCTTTAAGGTGATTCTTGCTTGTCAGCGCATCTGTCGGCCGTAAGTCGCGAAATGTAGGACGAGACGTTTGTTCCGCGGCGATTTGTCCTGTTCCGAGCGTGCGTTTCTAATAGCGAGGCTTTACGCTCGTCCTGTTTCGACGGGACACGCTCATGATTGAGTCTCCGTGCAGAAAAACCCGCGCCGCATTTACACCGTTTCTAAGAACGGCACAGAGTATTCGACCGGTAGCGCAGCGCAGCGTATCTACACGCGGTGACCAGTTTACCATGCTCGAAGAATGTATGTACCGGCACGGCGAGGCGCAAATGGCCCGTTGTTTAGTTTTCCAGATCTGCGATGCTCGCTCCCGACAACCACTTATTGCACTCGCCAACATTTTCTCCTCTTAACCCATTGTCCAGCGATGTCTGCGACAACCGCACTCGGTCCTTGCTTTATCGCAATACTCTATTACATATTATTATTTATTTATTGCTTTAAACCATATAAGGTTTATATAGCATACACCAGAGGTGGGGAGCGCACGGCCTCCGTGAGTTACTTGCGCGGTCTTCGTAAAAGCTAGCTGTTGAATTAATTAATATTTAAGGTAATTATTTACATTAGGGGCTTCCTCACCGATTTTGATAACCTTGAAATATGTTGTCAAGGTCATCATTCTGAACAACTTTTTCTTATACATGTTACCGCCGCTCAGCTTTAGTTTCCGAAATATTCGCAAAAAAATTTCAACATCTCCAAAAAATGATCGGAGTAGGTCTGGGTTAGATTTGAAATTGTCACAACTTAAAACGCCTTCAATCAGTTGGAGACCCACTTCCTTGTCTGTTTATGTTTACGAACTGAAAAGTGAAATGAATCGTTTCGAACGCGAACTCATTTCATTGTCAGCTGTGTTACCATACAGAGTATTAAGCATGAAACTATACGAATTCTTGGATATCTGCAACAATCAAGAAAAGTTGATAGATTTTTTAGTTAACAGTAAAGTGATTCGTGGCACGATGAATTGTATCAAGTGCAACGAAAATATGCTACTTGATCGCGAAAACTTAATTTTTAGATGCCATAATACTAGTTACATTAGAAATCGAAACAAAAGACGTATCAAAACACAATGTAATTTCAAAATTAGTGTTCATAAGGACAGTTGGTTTGATAATATACGTCTTCCCATACAAATTGCTTGCCGTTTCATTGCATATCGTACAATGCTGAGAGCACCTCGACAAGAATTTATTATGAACTAACTATGCATTTCCTCGAAAACATGTGTCTATCCCTAATCTGTTCATGTCCCTAATATCTGAGCCGCATTATAAAGGAATGGATAGAAATCGGGAGACAGAGTACTTGTATCGCAAAAGTGCTGATAAAAGTGTGTCACGCTCAACTTCATTGTCAAATGAAATGATTTAGATTTATTGATTCAGTACCACGTTTACAAGCACTGTTAAAAATAACTCTGGCTAACGAAGCGTTTAAATTGTAATTATTAGAGCGGCACCTATTAACAAAAGTTACAAAGTTTCTAGGAAGCCCACGATTAGTAAACCATGGCTTATCAACATCCTTCTGGAAAAATCGGATGTACACAGGATAACATTAGAGGAGGATTACCATTACAATATATGTTCGCAGAATGAAGGTTAACATTTAAAATTTAGATTAATTATTTTTCACTTTATTTTGGTTCCTAATATTATTAATTTATAAATGAAGTGAAAGAAACGTAAGCAAAGTATTATATTTTCTCATTTCAACTCAGATAACGAGTGTAACTAATATTCTATTTATATGGGTGACAATGACACTTCGAATCAAATGCTTTACGTATTACTAGCTAATTGTAAGTGTGTAGATGCCTGAAACATTGGAAGAAAGTTACTTTCAATAACAAATATAATAATAAATAACAAAACATTAAGTAGGTACTTTACCATGGATACAATTGAGACGTTGAATGAAAATTGGATGGGAGAGAGAGAGAAGTCTCGGCACTTCAATCACTAGTTCTTCAACTAGATCTTGAGGAAGATGTATTTGAAAAGTACCTCAGCAAAAAGAGGACTGCACATTATCTGTATAGCATGGAAACAAGTATCAAGATCGAGATCAAGGACTACACGTTCTGGGTGCAACAAAGGAATATATGGCGAATGTTTTCACCGTCATTTGTGTAACAATAATTAGCTGGAGGCTTTGCGTTTATTGTTTTGTCTTAAAAAGACATTTACTTTCTTGTATTTTATAAAAAATACCTCGAACTGTAGCAGCAAAGTATAGCATATAATAGACTCACAAATAACAGTACATTTTTCGATTATTTTTGCTAAAAGTCGTTGAAGTTCGAGCGAATAAAAGTATTATTTAGAAAAATTATTAAATGTTGAATTTTCGTATTCGGGGTTGATTTGTCGACTTCGATCTGCACAGATAAGAAAATGAGATGTTACGTAAGTAATCTCTGTCATATTTTTGTCAAAGTCCATGTTCAAACACTGAATATTTAGGGGGAAAAAATGTAAATTTCAAAAGCTCGTGGCCTTATAAAGACAATTAAAGGTAATTTATAGCGCGTTGAAGATAACCACACGAAATACGACAGAAATTATGCAACAAGCTAATAGATAGTGTACGGACTATCGCAGAATAATTTGTGTAATGCATCTGAATGGAGGATCGTCTGGAAATTGTTACTTGTTTTTTCATAGAGTGAGATCTCGTATGTAGTTTTTAAATATTTTCCACGACTACAATTGACGAAAGAGAATTTTAACTTCTTCACGTGGCTTATATTCGTTTTTTATCAAAAATAATGAGATTTTTATCTAAACTTTCCACGATTTTGATTGTATGCATCTCAAAGAATAAAATTGTTCGATAATTTCCTAGAGAAGCATCTACTGTATATCATTTCAATAACTGTAAAATAAGAACCTTAATTAAACCAGTCGATTTAGCCGGTAGAACTAATATTAAATAATTTTAAAAAATATAAAGTAATTTCGAGATCTGAAATTTAGTGTGCAATTGTTTTCTAAAAGACGTTAAGTCTTAAATATATTACTCAAAGTTCACTGATGTCAGCAAATCATTTTGGTAATATGGTCCATGATCACGAAATCGATGGTGATTGTTTATTACAATATGTATATTTAACTTGTAATTCGTTGTACTTCCATGTGTAAGTGTACACTTTTGCAATGTACTTATGTATGTAGTGTAAAAAAAAGTTAGAAAATCGTTAATTTTCGAATTTTGGTAACGATCAAAATCGCACCCATTGTAAATATTGAAATTGTTATAAATTTAACACTAAACCTACTAGTGCTGGTTAAATGACCGGTTTTATATTTTTCATTTTAAAATTATTGAAATAAAAATTGCACAAAATCTAAATAAGTAGAGCCTTGCAGTTTTATAAAAGCTGAAACATTTTAATCGCTTTTAGTGCCCGATAGGTTTAATGTTAATAATAAAATAAGTAAAATTTATGAGAATACTTTAATAACAAAGAAATTTAACAGAATATACATATAGTTCAATAATAAACTAAGTGAAATTTATAAAAGTACTTTAATAGTAAAGTCTATACATAAGTAAAAGTTATACCATTGTAGATATCATCGAGGAATAGCTTATCGTACTGTATACACGACCTTTTTCTCGTTTTTGTGATTTCCATAATTTGATTCGAAACCCGAGATTCGATCGTAATCGGTGCGCATCGTTATTCGTGGCACAAAATACTTTTGACACGAGGTACCAAAGTCATTAATATCGGGGAGGCCTTTACACGCGGGCAACGCCTATGCAACCAGCAGGGTTTCTGTCTTGGAATCCGAACATCCACTAGTTGACATTTGACAGGTTTGATAGCCACGGGATTCCTCAGACGTGTCACTCCGTAGACAGACATGGTCCCATAACGATACAATGATGCTTCCTTGCTTCGCTCATCCTTCGAACCTCCTCATTTTCAATTCGGCATTGCCACGAATTTCGCGAAAGATTGCAACAAAACGGACATACAATGTAGTCTTCAACAAACAAAATTGTAATCTTTATCATATATTATTTATTTTCACCTTCGTCAAATAATTTCCATTGCGTCAGTGTGGTGTTCTATAAAAATAAAACCGAACACGACTATGTAGTGACAAATGTACATAGAAATATGTAGAAACATTTTGTCCGTCGTAATTAGTGTTCCTGATTTCTCGACATTTTTCATTTCTCGAGAAATGAGAAATAAGGCTATATTTCTCGAGAATTCTCGAGAATATTATTAATAAAATAAAAAAATATTGGAAAACTTATGATATTTGGAATATCGTCGATAATATTTATCGAAAGCGCAACAAACTTTAACTCAAAGTTTATTCCTGTCTAATATGTACATAACTTTAAAAACAAGGAAAAAATGGACGCTTAATATAACCGATAAAATTTATTTAAAACCAAACTTTTGTAAAGTGAAGATTTTGTGTTGAAATGACTTCTTAAGAAGCATAATGTGTCTAACGTAGAATCAGACAATGTTTTTTTTTTAACAAAATCTGTAGCCGTAGAAAAATTTCTTTCATTTTGTGTGGATGTTGGCTTTATTGTATGTAGAACAATTTTTTTCCAGTGGACTAAGAAATCTGGAATTCCTTAGTTAGAGTCCGGAATTGATTTTCTTCTGACGCTAAACTCTTGACACTAAATTCTTTAAGGCTATCTGCAATTTATAATTGTTGTTTCAGTGATTGTTCCTCATTCTGTCAATCTGAAAGTTTTTCACTATTTTCATAAGAATCATTATCATTGTCATATGTATTTTCCGAGAAGCCTGCATAGAATTTGTTTTGCCATTTTATACATATCTGCCTTGGATGTTAATTATAATAAATTATCATTGCAAACATACATACGTAGGCATCGATATGCTGCTTGTAGATATACTTATACGTACGCGATTGATTAGTATAATATGCAATTTGAGTTAACTAAAAATTCATTTCCGAAAATATGTTATGAAATAAATGAGATTGATAAGAATTTTCCTTGATTTAAATTTCTCGAGAAATGAGAAATAACCAATTATAAAATTTCTCGAGAAGGAACACTAGTCGTAATCCAAACAGTGGTATATTATTTAAAAAATAAAATGAAACTGTGCTCTCTTATAGTTGTAGTACTTGTTTAAAGAATACTTATGTTTCATCATACATACATATAATGCAACTTAATTTCAAATACTTAACATACTAACACTTAACATCAAATAAATGATACTTATATACAACAAAAAAATTTGTGTAGCAATCAAAATGCAGTAGTTTTATTGTTATAAAAATATATACGCATACTGTAACTATTTATATGTATGCTCGTCGCAATATGTTTACAATTAATAAAACTTTTCTTTGTTACACGAATCTTGAGTGTTGCACATTAATATATACATATACCATGTATTTTATTCATAAGAGTGGTAAAAGTCAACAATAATCGTTGATAAACGATTCCGTAATAGTCATTGTATTAATGTGTGTATATTACCATAAGTTGATTTCATATTTTTTAAGATTAAAGATCATCAAAATAAGATACATACTGTTATGTGTATGTACATATGTACTAGGGTGTCTCTTATTTTCAACTTTTGAAAGCCTTTGTTCGCACCCCCCTGGATTGTTCCAAATAATTACACAAAAATCTGTGCAAAATTTGAACTCGATCGGATAACGAAATAGGAGCCCAAAAGGCCGTTAAACATTAAAATAATTAATGCTCATAAAATCGTTTTTTCGAATAACTTCTAAACTATTTACCGCGGTGAATGATATGTTAGACAAAACTTGTAGATCCGGACAGGCTGCGTCTTTTATGTTGTATTACCTTTTTTAGTAAAATAAACGGTTTTCAAAAAAATTGAGAAAAACCGACCAAAATCCAAAAATTTCTTCTGAAATTTGAAAATTGAAGTGTGGTTTCATTATCTTGTACCAATAGACATTAGCTAAAAATGTATTTTTTATTTTTTGAACTTGCGGAACTTTTTTTTTTAATTACAGATTATTTTGCAGGAAATCGCATACATTTTTTTCTTTTTTGGGTTCTTTAAGACTTTTGAAGTCTTAAAAATTTTTGGGTTCGACTTATAAAGAAAGCTGCGTTTAGAAAAATCTTCTAAAATAAATCATGAAATAAATATGCGCAAATCCGTGGGACGTCATACATAATAACGCATTGGTCGGCCGAACAACGCGACGCGACGCGACGCGCGACGCCCGGTCAACTGAGCCGCCGCGCGGACCAGCGCGTTATGGCATTGCTTATCTCGCCCGACCGATTCAGAGATGCGCCCCACGGATTTGTTCATATTTATTTAACGGTTCATTTTAGAGGATTTTTCTATACGCTGCTTCCTTTATAAGACGTCGACTCTTTTTTAAAAAATTTTTAAAACTTCAAAAGAAAAAAATATATGCAATTTCCTGCAAAATAATCTGCAATTAAAAAAATGAGTTCCGCCAGTTCAAAAAATAAAAAACACATTTTTCGCTAATATCTATTGATAAAAGATAATGAAACCACACTTCAATATTCAAATTTCAGAAAAAATTTTTGGATTTTGGTCGGATGTGTTACGGAAAAAAGTAACAGGACATAAAAGACGCAGCCTGTCCCGATCTATCATATTTTTCGACGCGGTAAACATTTTAGAAGCTATTCGAGAAAAACGATTTTATGAGCATAAAATTAATTATGTTAATGTTGAACGGCCTTGGGGCTCCTTTTCCCGTTATCGAGTTCAAACTTTGCACAGATTTTTGTCTAATTATTTGGAACAATCCTGGGGGAGGGAATGCCAATAAAACATTTTTCAGGAAAATTTTGGACAAGAGTAAACAGGAGCCACCCTAGTACATATGTAATATCGCCCATGCATAAGAAAAACGTTACAACTAAAAATTTCATAGTTTTCGTTTTATTCCATTAAAATACTCGTCAGAAATCATTATGTCTAATTTAGAAAATCGTGACAATTAGGTTTTATTTGTTTTGACTTATAGCCACAGCTACTTAAACTATCAAAGGACTCTCTTGTAAAATTTGTATCTTTTTAGTTGTGACGTTTTCCTTATGTATGAGCGATATGTTAATGAAGACAGTAAAGACAATTTGTATTTCTTTAAAGAGAATAATGATCGTCTCGGAAAATTTCGGAAGGAAATGGTTATTAATTTTAATTGCTGTTTTTTTATGTTTTAGGGTCGCATGCCATTCGTGCGTGCAATGAGCATGGAACAACGGTGGCAAGATTTGGCATCCCTTTTATCACTACCTGGTGCACCAGACCATTTTGCACATCCTGCACATCCTGGGTACCCAGGGCACGGTATAAGTCACAGTCATTATGAGGCGCAGCGTAATGTACTGCTTCATAATGCCACTTTGGCACCACCCGTGGGTGATCTTAATTCCACGAGCCCCTACCATAACGTGGGTGAGTACATAATCACTTTAATTGCACAAATGTCAAACAAAAAAATATAAGATGTACGCAACGAGTGACTCATCTTGTATTTTTTATAATTGGGTAAGAACCTTGTATTTCCTTTACTTGCTTGCGGGACACTGGCGGAACTACACATCCCCCCATCCCCCGCAAAATATAATTTTGGTCCCCCAGAAGAAAAACAATTTATATTATGTAGAGATAGGAAACTCATATTACATAAAAAAAATTAGGGATAATTTTAGTAACATTATATTGATATAGGATTGTTATAGGACAATCTTTTGTTATGAGATCATCATGCGCCAAATGATCAGTAGTCTGAGGATTTTATGCAATTTATGATTATGACAAAAATGGATCAATCAAACGGGAAACAGCAAAAAGATTTAAGAAATTTAACAATACTGTTGTGTTGTTTTCAGCTCAATAAAATTATTAAGAAAAGAAACTGAAATGTAGTTCCTGTGTCTTGTACTTAATACAGACAATTTTTATTTGGCATAAAAATCCACAGTTTAGAGATCACGCTTGATTTTTAATTTCACGCACAATTTTTAATTTCCTAGTATTGCTTAACTTTCTAAGTTATAACAGCCGAAAGGTCAGCATCAACTTTTTCTAAACACATAGCTTGAACGGTGTTACAGATACTTTGAAATTGAATTTGAAAGATACTATTTATTCCATAAAAATCCATGCAGTGTATATTAAACGTTGATCAGCCATTGTTAGCGATGAATATATTGCATTAACTTTTTAGCATTTGCGTCCAGATTAGAAATCTTTGCAGTAACTGATGTTGATCCCTTTGCTTAAAAAAAAAACCGGCAAAAATTAGGGTAGACTGGTACCCAAATATTTGGGTTCGGGTTGGGACCCAAAGTGAAATTTCAATTCATTTTTCTTCATTTCAAACTAATTGTGCTTTCTCTACGTACAACTTCTTCGTTCGATAGTTAACGACGTACTAATGAACAGAAGTGAAAAGAAAACGGACCTACGATCACCATAAAAATTCGTTGGAACGCACGCGTCTACCTACATATGTATACCTTGTCCAACGAGACGAAGCAGTAAACGTAAACACAGCCACTCATGCTAGTACTTCATTGCTTCATCTTGCTGGACAAGGTATAGACCAGAGGTGGTGAGGAACATACGGCCTTCGTGAGTTTTTTAAGCTAGCTCTTGTATTAATTAATATTTGATTATATGGGTTACGACAATTTGAAAATTAATGGAATAAAAATACCAACAGTGAAATATAAAAAACTCTAGCGGCCTCCTTTATTACTGCCTAATTTAAATGTGGTTTCTAATGGTAAAAAGGTTCCCCACCTCTGGTACAGACGTAGACGCAAGCGGATCGAGGTCCGAGGATCGCAAAACGCAGTGTTGCGTCGTGACGCGCCTAGGAAATCCCCGATAAATCATTCAGACTACCCGAAACAGTCGGGTTACCCGAGTATTTGTATGTTACGGGTGTCCGCCCAACTTCCTCCGGCCCGACGCGACGCATTTGACAGCCATCACACTTCTAGTGACAACTAATTATACGTATTATGAACAGTATAAGTAGATAGTACAGTGTGACAAAATATCGTCTAAAAAAGACAAGAAAAATAATTTTAGAAAGCACTTTTTATCTAACTAAAATGGTTACCTTATGAAACTCAACTAAAAAATGAATACTTTTACATAATCTTAATACTACTTCAAGCAATATTCTCAGCCTTTTAGAATGAATTCAATAAAAAATTGTTTAACTACTAGACAGCGGATTTTTATGCAAAATCACATGTTCTACCTGAATTGTAACAAACTGAAATGAAATAGAAATAAATTTTTTTTCTTAATATATTTAATAGGTTGAAAATAATATAACAATATTCTTAAATTCTTCGAATATTTTTACTGTTTCAAATTACACCTACTCATTTTTGTCATAAATGCATAAAATCTGCTGTCTAATGATAACCAAGAAAAAATACTTCTCACTCCAAATTCTGAAAAAGTGAACTAATGGTAATGGCAATCTTAGGCATTATTAAATGTAAAATAATATATTATCTTATTTGGCTACGTGCCATTTGAAATAATCATATATTAGTTTGTTTGAACAGCCAAATAATTTTTCATTTGATCAAATGATTCATAATTTCCAAATTCTATTTATTTCGTGTACTGAAGGACAATTTTAAAAGCGAATACGGCTAAACTTTAATCATTAAACTACAAAAATTAGCATATCTAAATTTCATAATTAATTTACAGTTACTTCAATAACCTCTTCTTGAGGTGAAATTATTTATTGTCTTATTTGAGCAACCCAATTGAAATAAAATATTATTTGAAAATAATTTATTTGATTTAAACGTCGAATGAAAATAAAAAAAAATGTTTATGTTATTGGTAAAATACAAATAATAAATAAAATAATTCATTATGTCAAATGATTATTTGTTATCTGATTTCAAATGAAATGTTTCCAACCCTGTATTAAAATATAAAGATATTAACCCCTTGACATACAATGACCAGTTTGGGTCGTCATTCATTTCATTGCCACTGTAGACTTTGACCAGTCTAACTCGTCAAAAGCTGTTTTCAACGGCAGTATATTAGAGCGAAATGAAATTGTATTTTTCGGACGTATCAAATTCAGTTTTATTTCTACGTCAAGGGGTTAAGATGTATTTTATATTCTGTTTAGTATTATTCTTAAAAATAGAGATGTAAGTAAAGCATAATATTTGTCGTCTAATCATTTCAAACTAAAATATTCATTGCTATAGGTGGATCATCGAACCTGGGCTCAGCCGTGGCAACATCAATGAATTTAACAAACAGTAGCGAACCAATGGGGGCAGAGAGCGGAGCTGCATATAAATCTGAACCTGGAGATATGATGTACTACCATACACCAACCTCAGACTCGATTAATCAAACCACCGATGGTTTTCTTTCATCCCTTCTTAATGATGAGGATTTGCATCTGATGGACATGGCCATGAACGACGGTATGTACGAACATTTTTATTTTTGCATATTAGTTAAAAATTTTGTGATAAATTTAAAGTAAAAAAAAGAGTGAAATTTGAAGAGTAAATTTAAAATCAAAACAGTTTTGCTTTAATATTTTATTACAAAACGGAACGTATAAAACACTTAACATAATATTAGATAGTATCATTTTCTAAAATCAAATATGCTTTCTACGATTTTATCATCTTCTTATAACTTCTTAGAAACTAACGTTTGTACGATCGACGGAGAAGTACTACAATAATACTGCATTTTCGCATGCAGATTAAATGAGATTTCGTAAACTATATAATATGTATCTCTTAAAATTAAACCCGTCGCATCAACAAAGGTAACATTGTCCCGTTATTTTGTACTTAATCTACTTCTAAGGAGGTACACGGCACAGTCTATGTTTTATTTTTAAATACGTCATTGACTATTGTCTGAACAAATAAGAAAGAAAACAAAAATCAACTGAAACATATTATATATACTATGATACATAAACGGCCATCTGTATAGATGTACTTAGAAGAAGAACAACTTTGTACCTCTGATGAAGTGAAACGAATGGAGAAAGAACGTATAGTACCCTTTTTCTGATGCCATTACGACAGAAATTTGTAGGTGGAAGAGTAGTTTTTTACCAGCTTTCTTCTGGCTCATTGGCTACTGCAGTAGGCGCATATGATTCTTCACCGTATTTTTCACCCTCCTGATCGAACTGTAGGTAGAGAAAAATATATACATATAACACACATTTAAATAACTTTACTACTGCAATTATTTCATTATAAAATTTTATATGAATTCATATCTTTTTGGATAAAATCGAAAAAAAACTGGAATACAAATAAATTTCAGTTTCAGTAAATCTTTCGATTTACATAAATTAATTTACATAAATGCATAAACTTCCACAATCTAATTACTATTATTATTGTTGACTTACATCTCTGACATCTTCTCCTCCAAATTTGTTTCCTCTACCAGGCATAAAGCTTCGGTTTGAGTTTCCAGCTATCATCCAATCTGGAACAGGCTGATTCGCCTGTTTTAATATCCTCACAAGATCACCTCGCAGAGGTCCATCATCTTCGGGATCAAAAAATGAAGTTGCTCTTCCACGATTGCCCACACGACCAGTTCTTCCAATTCGATGAACGTATTCATCGATACTTTTTGGCAAATCAAAATTGATAACATGACAAACATTTTTTATGTCCAAGCCCCTAGCAGCAACTGCTGTAGCGACCAAAATAGCCATAGTTCCTCGTTTGAAATCATCTAATGCTTCTTCCCTTTGTCTTTGGAATCTATCGCCATGTATAGTAGTTGTAGGATAATTATTTTCAGATAGGAACACTGCTAGGAAATCAACCTTCCTTTTCATCTCTACGAATATTAATGTACCATCTAATGTACCAGCATCTCTTTCTCTCTCCAAAATATCTTTCAACATGTCTTTCTTTTTCAATCTTCCAACTTCATAAAAATTTTGTGCAACATCTGTACACGCTCCGCCTACAATGCCAACTGCAAGGAATAAGTAATTGTTTAAAAATCTCTTCGCTAAGAGCTGCACTTCATCTGGAAAAGTAGCAGAGAACATTAATGTTTGTCTTTCCTCCAAAGGAACCATTGTCTCATGATCCACAATTCTTTCTATGCTAGGTAGAAATCCCATGTCCAGCATACGATCTGCTTCGTCCAATACAAGAAATCGAACAGAAGAAAATTTGATTCTTCCTCTGTCTAGAAAATCTAACAATCTTCCAGGTGTTGCCACAAGGATGTGACAACCTGCAGCAAGTTTTGCACCTTGATGTTGAACAGATGTTCCACCATATGCAACAACAGTTTTCAAAATTGAATTGAATGAAAATTTAACAATCTGTTGCCAAATTTGTATAGTAAGCTCACGAGTAGGCGATACAATAATAACTTGCGGTTCACAATGAAATGAAGATATTTCTAAGTCCTTCGGCTTCTCCAATAATGTATTTATAATAGGAATCGCAAATGCAGCAGTTTTTCCTGAGCCTGTTTGCGCACAAGCCATTAAATCACGACCTTCCATTATAATGGGTAAAGCATGTTTCTGCACTGGAGTTGGCTTTGTATATCCTGATTTTTTAATATTTTCTAATATTATGTTTCTAAGGCCGATCGTTTCAAAACTATTTATCGGATTAGGTGTATTGTCTCCACTAACTCTAACTTCAATGTTATCATATTTATCAAAATTAATGCCAACAGCAACACTGTTCTCAAATAAACTATCATCGTTAGCCAATTCTGGTGGAATGTAAATTTCTTTAGGTTTCTGATCTGCTTCGTTGCCACCGTTTTCATCATCCTTATCAAATTTTCTTCTAGGCCTATCACCGTTGTCATCATTTCCATAATTATTTGATCGTTGGTAACCACCACCATTGTCGTCATCATCATTGTCCCTATTCCGACCTTTGTATCCACCACCTCTGCCACCACCTCTGCCACCGCCGTAGCCACCGTCATTGTCATCTCTGTTACGACCACCTCTATATCCACCTCTGCCGCCTCTGCCACCACCGTTTCCATCATCGTCGTCCCTGTTACGACCACCTCTATATCCACCTCTGCCACCTCTGCCACCACTGTTTCCATCATCATCGTTATCTCTGTTGCGGCCTCTATATCCACCTCTGCCACCGCCATTCCCATCGTCGTCGCCATCATCATCCCTATTGCGACTATGAAATCCTCCCCGACCTCCTCTACTTCCTCTTCCTCTATAATCTCCTCTACCACCTCCTCTACCAGATCTTCCAAAATTGTTGCTGTTATCATTAGATTGCCAATTATTATCATCATTAGATGGCCAATTACTATCATTATTAGATGGCCAATTATTGTCATCATTCCTATCGTCGTTGTTGGTACTTTCATTTTCAAACTGTTTATTTCCTGGTCCCCACTCATCATTGTTATTATTTTTTATTATGAATCCTCGTCCTTTTCCATAGCTACGTCCACCATCGTCAAACTGCCATTTTTACAAAAAAGACAAATAGATTAAAACATAACACATTTAAGTATCATTTGCAATTATTAAATTGTTCAATTGAAAAAAAAATATACTCACATTCTGTGAGTCTACTGCAGAAATTTGAGTATTGTCGGTACCCCAATCGTCATCCATTTTTGACCTACACAAAATTCATAATGTGATGAATCAAATTTTTAAGAAATAATTCAACCAGAAATTTATATATTTTTAAACAAATGATTTAACGTTTTTAAATACTAAATATTTGTTCATATATGACTATAAAAATAGTTACAAAAATGCTTAAAGATAATATATGTAATATTCATATTTTAACGAACAATTAATAAAAATATTTAAAAATAACTATCTACTTGTATATGTACAAGTGAAACTAATATATATTTTCTTTATTTCTCAAACATATCGAAACTATTCTATTGTATCAAAAAAAGTTCATCATTTTTTTGCATAATACAATGTATGTTTCTATGATAATATTATCTATAAATATTGCACAGTTTTATGTTAAGCTTCTGGCTTAAAATTCCAATATGATTCTTACTGTTAAACAATTCAATTGAAAATCTAATACACGACACTTGACTTTTTATCACGTAAAATATCTTTAGATTTTTTATTTCACTTCGATATGTATAAGCAAGTTACGTTAATAAACGTAATACATTAAAATATAACGATGGAAATATTTTCAATATAATAGTTAATTGTTTCACGATAATTGAATTGTCTTGGCGGTACAATTGGCATGTTAAAGTTGAATATATTATAAAGTTGAATAGTTCAGTTTAAAACAGCGTTTGCACAAATGCTTAAGAACAATGTTATTATACAGTTCAATATATGTATATACAATGTATAAGAGACTCGATACAAAGTAGTTGGAATGCAGCAAAACAGTTTTGTCTGTTGTTTTTTCTTTGACCTAGCATTATTTAGAGTTTACCTTCCAATACGACTCGCGTAAAATGTGTTACATTTATAGAACTACCAATGTTAATTTTACACACAGTATTAACCTGTATTAACGTAGAGACTAACATTTAATTTCGCTAATAACAAATGACATTCTGTACCAATTGACTGTTGAATCTTTGCTTAAATAATTCAGCGCGTAATAGATATGCACGTGCGTATCGATAAAATAAAGCATTGCGATTACCGGCAAATATGGCCGAACGGTATTGATGGAATATAAACTCGTGTTTGACAGTACTTACTTTAAAATTGTTATCTAAAGACTACGAACGAAAACAGTTGAATTGGACTGGTCGGATAGATCAGCGTGTCGTCTCGTGCTCTTCTACGATTGCCGACAGACGAATGAAATCGACTAACCGTGAGTTTAAAACTGCTGACGAATTCAACCGTCACCTCTGCGAACAAAGACCCGCAGACTAGCCAACTTGAAAGTATGCGGCAGTTGCGAATCAGCTATCGAGTTTTGATGAAAGGCGCATGCGCGTCGCGTTAAGTGGGCACAGTACCGTATCAATATGCCCCGTAGCCCATTCAATATCCATCCATGTCAACGAAAATTCAATAATTTTTTTCAACTAACGCACTTATCTCAACTGTATCATAAATTTAAATTATTTTTTTTTTAGGAAATTTCTCCTATGCATAAATAACATCACATTTCTCTTTTCTCTTAAAAATATTAGAAATTATTAATATACATATAAAGCAAATGTAATAACGTTTATTTATTGATGTAATCAATTATTTGTTATTTCATATGCGATAATCTTATTAATTGTTGTTCTGTTAAATATGAATAGCTGTTATTCATTCTAGACCAGTTGCAAAAACAAGTTTTTGGCGAACATATAGTACGCCCGTAACTGCCAACAGGACTATAGTACAAAATAACCTGAAAAGATTGCTTCGGATGAAAAACCAAGGTCAAGTTTTGAGCCTTTATGTCTAGTCATAATAGAGGCAGTCCGAATTCTTACTTTCATCAATTCCATGTATATACATAAATCTTGAAAATGATCAACTGCTAATTTTTGTATTATGTATGTTTACATAAATAATATATATTTCGCTTCTAGAATTTCGCTAAACATTTTATTGCAATAATCGCAACAATATTGTGCAGAATTATGTACAGTTGTATTTGTTTTTACAATTACAATGTTGTTTTGTCCTTATTTTGTACATTTCTGTAGTGTTTCGATTAATATCCCTTTATGTATGTTACATGAAAATTCTTTTCGAAGATAAAATTAAACGTTTTGGATAAAAGCTAAAATTTTACATGTGTAAATAACGAGAACATTTCTTTTATCTTAATTCATCATTTACACTTCGCAATTATGTAATAATAGTTTTCTAGTTATACTATTCCACATTAAATATTATTTTATATTTTTAAAGATTCTAGAAGTTTTTAAAATATAGATAACCTTGAAGTGCATATTCATATTACGAAACATCTATTATAAAATAAAAACAAATAATATCTGTTTATAGAAATGATAATATTATAAATCAAGATCTCGCAATAATGATGGAAAAAATAAAATCGTTTTGATCATTCCACGTCAGGCGTTAAAATACAGTATCCGAAACGAGTTGCTTTTAATTTGTCCTTGATTTTGTTTTAATTGAAATATTATTAACATATAATATTTCTGTCATATATCATAATATTTCTGTTATATATCATATTATTAACATATCATATTTGCTGTTTTCATCAGCAAATTTCAGAAAAATTCGCCGATATTATGACAAACAGTATGCTTTCTTTCGTAAATAATAATAATTTACAGAAATTAAATAAATTACACTTCGGGAAAGGATAACATTTTAGTATAAGAATTTTTACAATTATTTTGTCTTTTAATGGGTTCTAATACGTATGTTTCAAGCAGGTTGATATTGAATTGAAAGTTCACATTGAATGTTTACATTCAGAGGTTACTCAAACCAAATCATACCGCCTACTTCAATTTTCTCGGAACTGCAAAAACAATACAAACCTCAGTGTAACACATCTTTCTCCAAACATTCGCTTCTTATTCGTTTTAAACGTTAAAGTTATTCAAATTTTTTTGTTGCTCTTATCACAGAATATTAATATTTCTTATCTCGAATAATTTTTATTACGAATCGTTTGTTTTTTAAAGTTTAATTTTAATAACAAAGTCGCATCGATTTATTACTTTTTCAATAAAAATTACTTTTTACTGAATATCCAAATTTAAAAAAATGTTCAAATTATAGATCATTCTCTTTATAGATTTGCATGTTTAGATGTTTATAAAGCCTATAGGTTTCTTTATGACTATTAAATTACAAAAACTTAAATTATTATGGTTAGAATTTGTTTGTTCAGATCATGTTGCAGTGTTGATTTTATCCTATGATTTATAACAGTTTAATCGAACTGATATATTATCCAAACAGATTACATTTATCTAAACAGTTGCAGATTGTTCTCTCTTATGGTCTTATCATTACTAGGTAATACAATACATATATGTACATATGTACGCTGTTTACGTATATGTACCGTTTTCTACGGAGCTATTCGAGATATCGATATGAATGTTTTCCATTTGTAACATGAAACTAAGATTGTCGTAAAAGATACGTTAATGTTTTACGTAATATGTTAGAAGTGCATTATTACTATAAACATTCATTGAAATGTTAAAGTGCCTATTTATTCAACAATCAAAATTTTCACTTTATTTTTCGTACCTGCAACAACATAATACCTAACTGAAAAGAATGTTTTACTCGAAGGAACTTAAGCGTATTCGTGTATTGTATATACATTAACAATTGTTGTTTTAATATATGCTAATAATAACAACGACCTCAAAATAGTACAATGATGTGTTTGCAATTATACTGGTCTGAAAAGTATTTTTGAAATTATTAAATTTATTTCTGTACAACAACACTCGTACACTTTCAGATATTTAAATTAATCGGCGTGTACACAGACTTTAGTAGTAAATGTATAAATGTTGTTGTTATAACTATTTTATTACTATTTTACTATTTTTTACATTCTTCAATCTAAAATAGATCGTATACTATTACATATAATTTATCCAACAAACTACAAATAAATCCAACAAGCGATAGGGTGACCAAGAACGATAACGCTTTATAAGAATCGTAAATAGTGGAACTCTGATCGCATTTTCGTTATCAGATTATTCTATTGGAGTCGCATAATTCATCTCAGGGATGTGCACGTGCATTGTGACGCGTAGATAACCAATACATGTATACATTATACGTATACATACACTTTTGCAAGCATACGACACTGTCAAAGACGATAAAGAAAAGGCGAAACGAAATACAACATACACGCAGTCCAATAAAATTTTGCAAATGATCGATTCGTCCGATCAACCATGAGATCTCCGAAAGCATCGTGTGATATGCAGCTCATACTAGTGCGCGCTATTTTTCTTATTGTGCATTCGTGACTTCTAATGAAATCTTACGTATCATATTCGCTGCGTGTCGAGTGTCATGGGAATAATTGGATCTCATAGCGTTTACGTTACCGACTTCGTATCATTATTATCTCGTGAGTTGAATAATATAAAAATTTGGACTTTAACCGATTATGTTCGCGTCAAGATCGGCTGGACGTATCATATATGCAAGGTATTACTGCATGTCCGCTACATGAAATTCAATCGAACGTTCTACGTACATATGTATATGTACAATACACGTATATCAGAATGATGAAGGAGCAGACGTTTTACAGCACCAGTATCCAATGTAACTCTAAACACAATGAATCTTACCGAAATATCATTTGAAATGTAAAACATTGCTAGTATGCAGTGGATCAAAGAGTGATAATTTTATTTTAGAGTAGATAGTGCAATACATAATACATTTCGACTGATTTTAAAGCTCGAAGCCTCTACTTTCGCAGACCATCATTCATTTTTTTCTAGGATACTTGTGCACGATATAACAGGTGAAAAAACAAGAATAAATTTTTGGTAAAAAATGTTACAAATTCAATCGTCTCTGAAAGCATAAAACATTTCTTTCTGAATAGATCTATTACAAATTTCAAGATTGAATATTCCCCTTTGCAACGACTGTTTAAAATTTAATTTACGATTTTTTAGTTGTTTTACAGAACAAAAATGAGGACCAAGTTTGGTTGTGTAAGGCCTTCACGGTGTACTTTATACTACTGCAAAGATGGCAGTACACCTTTCATTCAAAGATCAATGAATCGACTAGAGAAAATCGTAACTCCATTCTTTAAATCTGCGATGGTTTCAGTCACGAGAAAATTTGACAATGTTTCTAAAGATGTTTCAATTCGTAATCGTTTGGACTGAACAAGCGTCTTCAGTTTTTCAGTAGAGGTTTCAAAGGTTTCAAATTAGTTCCAGTATGTTTTATTATTTTTTTAATGTGTTAATTCAAATACTTCTTCGATCGACTATAGTTTGAAAGTAGAACATTGTTAGTATAAATTAGCAGGATAACAATTTGATCTTTCGATGTTTTTGTTTCAAGAATACATTCTATGAATAGAAAATGGAACGAAGTTGCGTTGAATTCTATCGAAACGAATACATTACAGTTTTTTACCACAGTAATTATTTAATTATCAAATGAAAAAATACTTCTACATAACTCGTATCTAAGTACTGTTCGTATCAAAGTGTTGAAAATATTGAACAAATAGAAAATGTTTCCATGTCAACTTAATGTAACTCACAACAAATAGATAATAGTATACATTAAGATTCACATGATTTTAATTCATTTGACATTGCATTTGAAATTCGTTTTTATATAATATTTCAGGATCCGTTTAATAAAAAAAATAAAATATTTTTGCCAAAATCTAGCGGGACAAATAGATAGCACACGTGTACAGGAATTTTAAATATTCACAAATTTGCGAATGATATTTTGTATTTACTAGAATATTTTGGTACGCTCCCTTTACATTTAATGACAACAGTGGTGTTCTGTTGGATGAAGATTTGTATAATTTTATAATAGTTTTCTGAGTCAATATTTCCCACTTCCTTTCAATTCGATAAAATTTTCATAATATGTTTAATTGGTACAGATACACGAAATGTGTTCTCTAAATTTTCAATATGAGTCCACATAAAAAAGTTGCAAAATACAATTTTTAGTATTTTCTCTCCAATTCCGACTAATTGCAATTTTTTCAAAAATTATGTTCTTTTAAAAAATCGCGAAATTTACTTTTTTCTTCGCAAATGCGACCAATAACAATGCTTAAGAACACCTATTTATACATTAGCTAGTAAACTAATCCTTCTAACATCTCCAAAAAACTCAAACCCTTTTTTCCAAATTTAAAAAAGTTATTCGGTTTTAAAGAGTGTACCAACACTATTTACACTCAGTGTACATATGTATAATCACGAGCATTTGAGTTGCAATCCACGGACCATTTTTATTAATTTATTATCTTTTTTAATCAATGTAAATCACAAAATGTTATTACACATTTTTTTCTACTACGTTCCATGTTCGATACTTGTTATTCAGTTTATTATATACAACTAAGAAGCGTCGATTTTGTGCTTGTGCTATCGTCTCGTTGGCACACTAGAAAATTTACATTAGCAAGAATTTTGTCGAAGTGAATATTGTGGACAATATTGAGCATGTTGTAGGTATACATACATTCATACGTGCGTGCCAAAAACTGCCATGGAAAATGTATTTTTACCAGTTTTAATTAGAAAACTTTAAAAAACCTGAGATGTGTTATTTTTTGTCTCGGAATGTACTTACCAATAAAATATTATATTTCTTTACCTACAAATAAATTCGTTGGACCGAATTCAATACTTGGATTAATAAATAAAATCATTGAATATTATGGTAGGTAATAAAAGCAAGAATGTTCCCATGTCATCGGGCCAGGTTAATGTGAATCGCATGCTTCCGTCTTGTTAACGCCTGCGGCTGGCTGATCCCTTGCAGATCGATTAGGCTTTGTTGCGTTTGCATGCGGTGTATACAGACTTAATTTACGTGGCTCGAAGGATCAGCTCCCTTACTGCTAGAATTTATTAAGCTGGTTGTGTTTGATATGTTCATTCGACTGACAGAGATTGTGAGTGCGTGCACGTGTGTTACGAGAGTGACTGCGCGATCGAAATGCAAAAAGAATACAATGTTCTTGTTTAAATCTCATTTAAATTTGCAAACTTTTGCTTCGGAAGTAAAATTTTTGCATTACAGAGTAGCGTTTCTCTTTTGGGAATTGAGCATCAGAGCCACTGAGCTACTGAACGAATAGCACCTAATATTGAATAATTAGAATTTGAAGCACAACCTCCTAATATTACTGGAAATACTCTTATCCCCATAATTCTCAGCATAAATATAATTCTTAAATTTATAAAATAAATATTTACATAAAAAGGATAAATTAAAAATTAATCATAATATAATTGATGAAATTAATGATAATATAGGTATTAATATATAATAATTTAAATTAATTTTATCTAAATAAAATATTTCCTTATTTAATAACTGTCGAGCACAGTTCGACAAAGTAAGAAAATCGATACACATATATATGTTATGTACCTTATTTACTCTTGGCGAAAAAAATTCGAAAATTTTTCGGAACACCCTTTAGAATTGTGTCACTGGCTAAAAAAATAGTCTATCCAAAATTTTAGATCGATCGAACAATAGGAAAACACGTACCACATCGTGTTTCCATTGTAGTAATTATCGTAAATATATATATCGTGGAATTTGTTTTTCCATGCTTTATAACTATGTGCAAATAAAATACAAGGTCATCCGTAAAGAAAATTCGCAAGTTTGAAATTTCGAAAATTTCAAATTCAGGAGATTATATCACCTGTCATCTAGTCATTTTATTGTTTATTCTTTTATCGACTGAAATAGAGTTCTGCTAATTGTAAACTAAAGGCACTAAAAATGATAGGGGGAGTTTTTAATCGAGCACTACTGTATTGTATTTAAGTAAGGATTCGGCAGCATGGGCAATGAGGACATAAATAATTATTTGCAAGACTGACGTATTTATTTAGAAGACAGTTCTAGTCAACGATGACGATTACCGTCCACGAGATTGAGATTGAGGGTGATTTTTGGTCATTGTAATCCAGTTACATATCAAAAACGTAATGTATACGGTGCAATGAATATGTGGCCATCGTGCATTTCGAAATGGTGTTACAAAAAATAAGAAACTATTTCGGCTGAGTCAAGTTGTCGCGTTAACCATTCGAATTTTTAGGGTTTATTGTCTAAGGGTAAGACATCTGGCGTTTAGGCAAGGGAAAGGCGACCACCGGTACACTCATTATCACGCCCATGGAAACTGCTGTTGACCACGTGAAAACAGTAAAACCAGCGAAATGGTGGCGACGGGTCTTCTTCTTTACGGCAGGGTCATTCGGTTAAAAACTGAATGGTTTATGCTCGTTAGTCCGGTCGTTTATGATTTCGCTAGCGCTAGACGCTTAGGTAGACAAAACAACGGGATTTGCATTCACGTGACTCCTTCCGGCTTAACAGTTTTGCATATTTCGATAACATTAAATGCTACTTTGTACTATACTTGAGGTCTATCTGACTGCATATTTTCTGCGTTTACAGCATAGTAAAATATGATAAAATTACACGTATTTTGTTATTTCAATTTTTCCGAAATCGCTTCTTTTTTAAATCAACAGAGTAACTTGAAACTTTTCAAGGACTTAGGAAGATCAGATTACTGCGTGATGTGTAAAAGATATTCTGAGGAAACTCATTCGCAGGAATAACGAAAGAAGTAAAAAATACGATTCGTAGATTAATGGTAGTTCTATACACAAATAATTATACAATTAATGCCAGTGTATGCTGAAAATTTCATCGACATTAGATTGCCAAAAATTATAAACAGTTGATAACACGGTCTAACAAATTTCAACTTTTTTGGGGGATTTCGATTCTCACTATGCAATTCTTATGGAGTTTTTTGCGCTGATTCCAAATCTGTCCTTAATTTTTCTCCTAAACGCACAGTTTTTGAGAAATTTCAGTTTGAAAAAAAAACATATTTTTCAACTTTAAACAACTATTGTGATGTTACTATAAAAGATATTGAATTGATCTTTACAGCAAAAGATTCCTTAGACTTTCCCGAATACAGGGATATCCAATACATTATAATTGTTTAGACATGTTTAAACGATCATTAAAGACGGAGAGACATCACTTTTGCACCAATTTTTTACGATATTTTTGAAGTTATCTCGAAAAATAAGGGTTCAGCGGGAAATCGAATTATACCACGCGATAGAGCTGACTTTTATCTTGAAAAACCCCCCTTTGAAGTTTGAAACGTTGACGTTTTTACCGAACCAGAAAGCAAAATATCTTCTCCCGACATGAGTTTAAACAATCATAATGTATTAATATTAGTTATCACTGTATTCGGGAAAGTCTAAGGAATCTTTTGCTGTAAAGATCAATTAAATATCTTTGATAATAACATCACAATATTTGTTCAAAGTTGAAAAATATGTCTCTTTTTCAAACTGAAATTTCTCAAAAACTGTGCGTATAGGAGAAAAATTAAGGACAGATTCGGAATCTGCGCAAGAAATTCTATAAGAATTGGATAGTGAGAATCGAAAAATGTTTTGACTGTTGAACAGTGTAATTAAATGGACAGATCAAACAGTTGTAAAAATCGACTCTTTTAAAATTCAATACTATTTTCTAAGTTATTTGGATTATTAATCATTTCTTTTCGTGTCGTGGCCACGTTCATATACATCAGCTAGTAAATTAATTCTTTCCACATTCCAAAAAATAAAGCGAGTTGAATTCGTTTCGAAAAAAGTTGTTCTGTTTTAAAGTGTGTACCGAAACTTTTTTAACAATCTGTATATTCAAAGCGTGTAACAAATGGCGAGAACTGTGTATACAGAGAATCGTGGACGAGGCGATCAGGGATAAACGTCCTTCAGCGCAAGATTTTCGGCCACTTGTGCACAAGATTTATAGGAGGGTAAGCTCTGAAGAGGGTGAGACGTTGTAAACGTGGACCTTTCCCCAAACGTGTTCCTTTTTTTTCACTTTTCACTTTCTTATTGAGAGTCATTTGGGTAAAAAAAACAAACTGACTAAGAAAACTGGCCAGGTCGAAATTCCATTGGTTTCCATTTTACGCGGCATTCTTTCACGTTTACAGTTAATGGTTTTTTAACGCTAAACCAGCACTGCCGGTCAAATGGCGGGTTTTATATTTTTTATTTTACGATTATTGAAATTATGAAGTTACTTGCATGGAAATTGATTCGATAGATTCTTTTATCGAAGTACATATTGTAATAAAAATTGCACAAAATTTAAATAAATAGGTCCTTGTCATTTTTATAAGCTAAAACATTTTAATCGATTTTAGTGCTCGGTAGGTTTAGTGTTAAACTCATTTCATTCGAATTTACGTGTTTTATTTTTTATTCGCACAACTTAGTTTCAGAAGTAATCAAACAAATACATACAGCGAGTGTAAAAAGTATTCGTACACTCTTTAAAACCGAATAACTTTTTTAAAATTGGAGTTTTTTGGAAATGTTAGAAGAATTAGTTTACCAGCTAATGTGTAACTAATTGTTTTTAAAAATTGTTATTAGTCGCATTTGCGTAGGAAAAAGTAACGGTCTCGACTTTTAAATTTTTGATCTGTGTATGTAATGAAAATTTAGGTGTATTGGGTAGATCTAAGTAAGTTATGTACATGCACAAAGTTTCATCGAAATCGACCAAGGTTGTTATGAATATAGTTAATTGAAAATAGCAAAAATTTGTAGGAATCTGCGATTTAAATGAATCGCAAGCCCTAAATTCAAAGATTTTTACGTGTTTCAATACCCATAGCTGTTTTATACGTCAACCGATTTAAATGAAACTTTGTACGAGTATACAACTTATTTAAATATACAAAATAAAGATAAAAATAAAGATAAAAATAAAGATAAAAAATGTAAAAAACGCGACCTTTACATTTTCTTTGCAAATGTAATGTAAAATTATTATTGCGCGACCAATAATAATTTTTAAAAACAATTATTTACACATTAACTAATAAATTAATCCTACCGTATGGTCCAATTTTAAAAAAGTAATGCGGTTTTGGAAAGTGTACGAACACTTTTTACACCCTATAACCAAAAGCGGTGATGAATGAAATATTGATTTTTTTAGAAATTTTTCTTTCACTTTTTTTAACACGTTAACTCTTCTTTCACGCATTTGTTATACATATAAAATGTTTTTAGTGAATGTGTTTCTATACTTCAGATTGATTCGGGTATCATTTGAAGTAGTTTAATTCAAGTTTCATACATTGTTGCAAATCAATTTTTACGCGAATCGTTCTACGGTATTTCTTGCTACACAGTACGCACTCGCCGTGTAAAAAGAGAATTAGTTATATTTAAGTGCAAGAATAAGCGACAAGATACATCATTATCGGTGTAATTAGAGTAGAAGCGGTGTATACACTGATACATAAAAAGAAAATAAATATAAAGTGTATAACGTATTTTTTTATAAAAGTAAGATTTTTTAAATCCATTAGGTGGACATTTTACGGAAATGTTTTTATCGTAATCATTTTATTTTCAAATTAAACCAAAACTATTATAGACCTGATCACGATATACAAGAATTATAACAATGGCTGTAAAAGTAGTGCTTTCTTTTTACTTGATAGTTATTATATTGTTAAAAGTGGCATTTTATGTAATTTCATAACAGAAATATTTTCTGCTTTTACCATTAATATGTAGCAATATTGAATAACACAGAATGAATTTTAATAAATGCATTCACAATGAACACAGGGTTTCCGAAGTGCAGCCCGTGGGCCAATTGCGGCCCGCAAACTCTAGATATGCCGCCCACGATGTCAGACCGCCCGCGATCTTGAATTTATACGGATAATTTACATTTTTACAAAAAATAAGTACATTTTACTTTTAAGCTTATTTAGCTTATTTTTAATTTTCTCGGTTGTGTGAAAACCACACAACGAAAATTTCGATTATTACTAGAACAACGTCAAATTGGAAACTTATCTCTTTTTGAATCGAATAGAATATTAGTAACAGAAAATGCTGAAGTATTATAAAATTATTACAGAATTTGTTAGTACAATTTAGCAAACGTTTTAATGATTTTAAGAATCACGAGGAATAATTTACTTTTTCTTTCTGACCCATTTTCTTGCAGTCCTCGAAACGTTTCTGGAGATATGCAATTTGAACTGATCGATTCCTTATTTCATTATTATAAGTGATTATGAGTTGAATATTGAATATTCTTCTTTAATGCAAAAAGAAAATATTCGTTCGGTATAATCACTCGGGTGTACCACTCAATTCAAATATGTGATTTCATTAACGTGAACGAGCATTAAAATTATCGACGAGGATTAAAGTTATCCGATGACCACATCCGGTGAAATCTCGAGCCGGATTCTATTAAAATCGTGAATGCAAATATTGAACGAATTTTTTGGGTGTATATTAAATATGAATAGTAGTACAATGTACATGTTATAAGAAGTAATAATATTTTTAAAAAATGTTAATGAAATGATGAATTGTTTGGTTTTTATAAGATAGTAATTAGAACATTTCTGAATATTTCAAATGGCAAAGATGACAATAAATATTTCTATAAAAATTTTCTGAATATATAAGAACAATAATACTCTTTCTTCAATGAATATTCAATTTGTTCATTCTGTATATGTATTATGAAAAAGAAGCATATTCATTTTTATATGAATATTTTCTTCATATGTATACACATAGCAAACTTTATCATTATACTTACTCTTATCGCTAATTGAAAAACTGAAAATATGAATAATTACTTGACTTATTTGATCGAGTGATTTTTATCAGGGGTAGTAGATCGCATAAAAATTACTAGTTAGTCATCTGTAATATAAATGATAATTGTCTTTCTAAGAAGATAATTATACCAGAATAAAAAATAAATTAAGGACGCTAAATTAAATTATATTAAAATACAGAATATCATTTTGAAATACGTACCGTTTAGAGTTCCATTTTCATTCCTCCCATCTGGCGAGAGAAAACAGAAATGGATTCTGTGTATCTGTCGCGTCGGTATAACAGAAATGAGCCATCGTCCAATGATAACAATTTTGGAATCTAATCAGTTGTTCTGTATCATCTCGTTTCGGCTACGAAACCACAATATTTGATAAGAGGAGTATATTTTATAAAGATAAAGAAAAATTTCACTTGACAAAACGAAATTTATTACATTTGAAATACGTTTCGTATCATTAAAATGTTTCGACAGGCAAGTATTATCAGATCCTAGTTGTAGAAGTTCAGTCGAATCATTGAATGACCTGCATTAATAACAAAAAGTCATGTATGGGTTAGGTATATTGAAGTTTCGCCTGCAGAAAAGAAAAATATATCAAATATTAAACACATGAACAGTTACGTGAATATCATGAGTTGTAATGTTTCGGTAAACAACCACAAGGTCATCCAGTACTTGTGCCTACAGTCACAAATGAGTGTTAAACGATTGTTCAACGAATCGCAAAGAAATGCAGTTGCATCATCGTAAATGTAAATCATCACCACAGAAAGCAAGTTAAAAACTCTTTGAAATCTATTCAATCGTAAATTCATTGTGTCATTATCAAAATTTTACAATTTTTGTGTCTTCGTGTAACAAACGTCCAGCTTCTACTAATTTGCAAAACAGCTGTAATTTCCGCATAAATCGTGCAGAACTATTTGAAAGCAGTACCATAAATTCTATTTCGCATCAAATGAAAATAACCGATTCCTATGGCTTACGATCATTGTCTAATAAAATTCTTCTAAATAAATACTTATCCGGTCTTCTTCGGTATATGAAGAATATATTATCGTGTTTTCGAGGGAATTATGTTTCTAAATTTCATTAAAAATAGCTAGATTTAATAATGTTTAATAGTGTTTACGCAAAGAGTTTTTAAGTATTAATTTACAGAAACATTATACAGTAGAGTTTTACTATATATTGTTAGGTAGCGAAATATATTTTATCTATGTCTAAATTTATTTAATCGAATTCACTATAACTGCATAGGGACCCATAGATTAATATAATTTTTTTTCTAAATAACGAGCTTCGTTCAATATGATTATTTATTTCAATATTTCGGAATGCGGTTTCCAAAAATTTTTTAAATTAAACAAATATTTCTTGATGTTGATGTTCATGATCTTCCCTTTTGCTATTTGCGTGTTTAGTGTTTACAAATTTGTCCAGTTCGACTTTCGAAACTTTGTAATGTTTTTTAGCAGTATTTATCGATCTACAATACTGCGAATATGCTATACAAAGAAAAATTGCAGACATATTCTTTTGAAACCATTCGAACATCATTCTAGATTCTAGAGTGAACTCTGTTGCGCAAGTACAGAAGTGCATGTTGATTACAAAAGTGTACAGCCTTTTAAAATGGAAATGCTAATTTTTACGTCTGACGAACGGTAAACTTGAAATCCTAGCAGATTTACCGAGTTTATACTGTTGTCGTAATAATACTAAGAGATTTTTAAAAAGGCGATAACTTTTTAAATATTTGACCATGTAACTTGGATTTCTTTTGAGTAGCTAGAACAATTACTTTACTATACGACATGAAGAAGTATTGCAATTTGTCGGAATTGTAGAGAAAATACTACAAAGTTTACAAATTTACAAATTTTTTATGTGGGCCTGTATTGAAAATTTAACCGATAGGTATAGACCTTTATGGAGTATATGTATTATACATCCTGTGAGTTTCATCGAAATTGGTTGATGAGTAAAATCTGACAGTCATCAAACGATGTAAGAGTCTTTATACAGTATTTCCAATAATGATCGTGACAAGCCGAGAAAAGGTAATTGCAACGTTGCACGATTTTGATGAAATTTTCATAATCTATGTGTATATTAATTTATATGGGATCTACAAAACCTATTTTTAAAATTTAAAAAAACAACTGTTTGTATTTTCTCTGCAATTTCGTCCAATTACGCAATCTTTTCCAACATAGAGGAGTTCGTAATCGGAGGGTGCCCAAAATTTTTGCATTCATTATCTTACAATTTTGTTGTTTTTTTATGTTATATAAGTTTTCTTTCTTTATGTAATATAAATTGTTTTTTTTCTGGGGGCCCAAAATTATATTTTACAGGGGGGGGGGGGGGGGGGGGGGTGAAAATTTGTAGTTCCGTCCCACTGTCATGTAGTAAACTAATTAGTCTAACTTCTCAAAAAAAAATCTAAGTCGTACTAATATTATCGTGTTTTGAAAAATGTCCCAATATTACACAGATCTGTGTATAACGTTTCACTTGTTTTGAACATCTAAACGATTTCTGGTACTGCGTCGATGTTTCAGTAATTTTTCATTATCATAGTCACATCTGCATTTTCAAATTGTGCGTAAACTTGTTTCCTGTACGCATAATTGTGTGTACACACGATTTGAAATATTAATGCGAGCATCGATCTTATGCATCGAAAAGTAACCGTACATTGATCGACTTTGATTAAGTGGCAAAAACAGAATCAACACAATGACAATAAATATTCATGTGACAGAATGAGTCGACAGTTTTCACGGCCAGAGGCGCTAGACGAGTCCCAGCCATCGCATTATCGGCCATATCGTCAAATTACATATTTTCATCGCGTTTTTAAAACGATAAGACACAGATCAGAATATTCATAATAACTGCTTCGGACCTGACTTCACGATTTTATTTAAGTCAAAATCTATTCTGTATTATCTCGCAGTTTTATATCTTCGAAACAAAGCCTCGATGGATTGTAGATACGTTGAAAAATTGACAGCGTTGCAGGCCTTGAAATTAAGTGCCTCTCACTTGATAACAGGACCAGAAACTATAAACACAGTTTTCTCAGACAACGATGCTCAAGATAAACAATGTAACGTATTATCAGATAATGTTTAAACACTTCATTCGAACTATAATGATTCTCATTAATATTCGAACACTCTTAAAAAAACGATAACTTTTTTAATATTGAACCATACGACTTGGATTTTTTTGAATAGTTAGATAATTTGTTTGTTACGTAACGTGAATAGAATGTTTGAAACAATTGTAATTGGTCGGAATTGCAGAGGAAATATTGAAATTTGCATTTTGCAACTTGTTTATGTAGACTTATATTGAAAATTTAGAAAACACGTTTCGTAGATCCGTATCCATTAAACATATTCTGAAGATTTCATCGAAATCCGTCAACGTTGCAATGAGCAACAAACGTTTAAAGATGGTAAAAATTGTCGTTTTTGCGATTTTCGGCATCTGCAATAAATGTAAGGATCCTTAAATATTTCAATGCTTATAGTTTTTTCGATAAAACTTCCATAATGTATATAATTGACACAGATCTACAAAACGTGTTTTTTAAATTTACAATATAGACCCACATAAAAAAGTTGTAAAATGCAACTTTTAGTGTTTTCGAATAGTGTTGTCGAATATTAAAATAGTTATCGTTTTTTAAGAACGTCCGAATGTTAATGGGGGTCACTGTATGTTGCAGCCACAATTGAGCAGAATTACCAAGTAAATAATTTATTGTCTCATAACTAGACAGCGGATGTTTATGCATTTATGGCAAAAATTAGTAGGTGTAATTGAAAACTGTAAAAATATTGGAAAAATTTAAAAATACTGTTATATTATTTTCGACCTATTAAACATATTAAGAAAGTAAATTTTCTATTTCACTCCAATTTGTTGTAATTGACATAAAAAAATTTTATTTTGCATAAAGATCCCCTGTCTACTCATAACGTTAAGAAGATCGCTGACTTTTCTACCGATTTATCATAATTTTATTAAGAAAATTCCTAAACAACAATTGATTGTTTGTGTCAGACCTTGCATTAACGCGTCTCATCATTAACATAATTAATTCATTATAAAGGTATCTATATTTTTTAATGAAACTGTCAACAAAAGTAGTTCACAGTATACGTTTCTTTACGTTACCGAAGTCATTTAAATTGTAAACTATTTGACATAAAAAAAGGATGGGTACTATAAATAACTTCTTCGAACGTCATATCAGTTTTCTCGTTTCACCTTCGTGTGAACTATTGGGATTGATACGGCCCCACTCAAAATGCTATTAATTATGGGACGTATAATTGTTAATAATATGTAATAGTTTGTGGACTTAAATGAAATTTTACTATCTCACTATGTTTCTATTTACGAGTTAAGGTCCACTTAATGGTTAACGGAATTTTTCCATTTTATAAGTCAAAGGATCGATTATTTTAATTATTTCTATTTCTTGCAGTACTTAAAATGTCATTATCGAAAGGTTAGAATAAACGCAGTTATACGAAAGGAAACGTGTGTTGCACAATAAAATGTCATAAAACAATTATGTAGATATGTAATTTCTTCCTAGATATATCTTTTACGACCAGTGTTTCGTTTGAGGCAACATCTTACTCAGGGATGTTTGAATAGCATATTTTCCAAACGTATGGCCTGAACAATTTTCAATTAAAATTTCACAATTATGAGACTGCAAATTTTTATACATATTTCCCTCGAAGCGCTATTCTCAAAATTTACGTCCGTAATTAAGAAGGGATTACACTATGGATTCCTTTCGTATCTAATAGGCATACCTACTCGGTAACTATAAATCGTCATAAAAATTTCAGTCGATTTTATTGCTATCAAAAAATGTTAAATGAAAGTTCAGACGTTAAGCAATTGAATTTCGAAATCCTCTTTTATATCCCTTTTAGGCACAAGAAAATATAAAAATACTCCTAAAAATGATATTTATACTTGCATTCAAAATTATTTAAAGAATATCACAGTAACTATATCAGATTTCTACCTCACGCACTCCTATAGTCTTTTACTTAGGATTAAATTCTCTCTTCAACCATTAGATTGGAATTTATCCTTTGCAATAAAAAAACAGTCAAGATGACCTTTATATCTCGATAAAAAAGCACAACAGAAAAAAATTAATTATTACTTCGCATGCTACTCAATAGTAGCATTCTACCCAATAGTAGCATGCCATATAGTAAATTACTTGGTATATGAAAAAAATGGTTGAAACGAAAATTATGTGGTTTCAATAAACCATATGATTTTCGTTTCAACCATTTGTTTCATATACTAAATAATTTACAAGTAATTTAGGTGGCACACTCAGCTGAGTCACCCTGTGCATGCATTTTATCTCGAAAATGCTAAGAATTGAAATTACTCTAAACACATTAGAAAAATTTCTATCATAGATTTGAATATTGGAGATTCGTCTTTATACATAATTACCCCTTCAAAATTGATATGATTATAGAGTGTGGTGCCAGCAATAGAATAACCCAAAGTATACCGCGTGAAAGTTTACGGACTCACAATTTATGTGTACGTGTTTAGTGCGTAAATGTATAATAGTATGTGTAATTACCCAGATAGCAGAGATACGTCCTAAAGACGTTTTAAAGACTTCCGAACGTCTTCTGAACGTCTTTTGTTCGGAAACGGTACGTCTTTGATCAGATAAAAAAAAGTAGACGTATACCGAGCGCGAACGTAGGATGTATA
Organism: Lasioglossum leucozonium; assembly: GCA_028454225.1. Taxonomy (NCBI): domain Eukaryota; kingdom Metazoa; phylum Arthropoda; class Insecta; order Hymenoptera; family Halictidae; genus Lasioglossum; species Lasioglossum leucozonium. Next base: position 13,869,326 of record CM052218.1, on the reverse strand, counting down.
AATAGATCCACAGTCGAATACATAAAGCGCAAAGCCAATCAGGCTGATGGAAACATGGTTAATACTTTTAGATGTAATTAATGCGCTGACGCAGTAGAAATACTAATCAAGTTGATTTCATATTTAAATTTTTCGTGTGAGATGTTCAATGTTTCTCAGTGCCTAATACACTTATAGGATAAACAAAACGTAACAATATCAAGGTTAGTTTAGTTTTTTACGCAGAAAACGTCGAAAAAATTGGTTTTGGGTCATTCCACGCCAAATCGATCACTTTTTGCGGTGACCATCGACGATTTTGTTCTAAATGAAATATGTTGTAGTCCATGTGAAATTAGGAGGGGTTTAAGTCATCATTTTGCCGGTTTCGAATTTTTTAAAAAATTACAAGCCTTCGAAATATGCGATTTTTGTCCATTTTGGCGAAAATAGGCCTCACTTCCGAATTTTTATCTCAAGAACTGTTTGTCCGATTGAGCTGTAATTTTTTTTGTTTCATTCAGAAAGGATTGGGCTATCATAAAATAATTTTTTCATCCTCGAGAATTAACTTTATAATATCGAAAAATATGAACAAATTTTGTTTTTCCGTTTTTTCCCAGCTCATTGTGACGGTTACAGGCAAAACGCCATTTTGTTCAAGGGCTTATTTTGAAAACTTCAGGGAATATAACCATATTTTTTTCAAAATTTACATTTCTGGCCAAATTTGAAAAGAACGTAAAAAAAATTTGTTTATATTTTTCGATATTATAAAGCTAATTCTCGAGGATGAAAAAATTATTTAATAATAGCTCAACCCTTTCCGAATAGAACAAAAAAAATATAGCTCAATCGGACAAACAGTTCTTAAGATAAAAATTCGGAAGTGAGGATTTTATTTTCGCCAAAATGGGCAAAAATCGCAAATTACGAAGGCTTGTAATTTAAAAAAAAATACGAAACCGGCAAAATGATGACTTAACCTCCCCCCCTAATTTCACATGAACTATAACATATTTCATTAAGAACAAAATCGTTGATGGTCACCGCAAAAAGTGATCGATTTGGCGTGGAATGACCCTTTTATTTTTTTTAACTACGAGATGGCGGACTTAAAAATCTGAAAAAATTTATAAACGATATTTATAACAACATATCGGTATTGTAAAAATCTAGAGATTATCATTTTAGAACTTCCATGTGAAATCTGCATGTTTAAGACGTCTTATTTTAAATGTTCAAATGGCGTCTCTAAGAAGACGTCTGTAAGACGTCTTATTTCAGATGTTAAAAGGACGTCTTTACGACGTCTGATTTCAGACGATAAAACAACGTCTCGAAAAGACGTTTGAAAAAGAAGTCTTAAAGACGTTTATCCAGAAAGTAAGACGTTCAGACCTAAAATGGACTTAAAAACGACGTCTTTAAGAATTCGCGTGGTATCTGCGTAAAGTATAGTGTTTTAGCATGCGAACGATTAAATGTTCAGGAATAGTTATTGCTCCCTTTTCGGCCTATCACTTCTCGACATCATTCTCGTAAATATTAATGCATTGTCATAGGTATATAATTTCTTGGAGAATATCTTCCGAAAGTTTAGGCAAAGTCCAGCCAAATGTTTGTTTTGCAACAAGTTCTCATATCTCTTCGATCCTTGCAGTTGTCGTTCAACTTGCAACGATGAATATTACGATTTTGTATTACGACGATTTCAATTTGCATTTTAAACGACGATGGCACACTTTTCATTCAATGCCCTGCAAAATGGCAACGTAAACTTGTACAGTAAGCTTCGAAAGTTTGTTGCGAAGGGGAAGCTGAAATGTTCAAATCCACAATGGTTTTAATCCGTTTGTGACAGTATGTTCAAATTCGTCAAATGCTTTAACTAGTTTACATTCGATTTACTGATTTTCGTGATAAATAGACAGCGGATTTTATGAATGACAAAATTGAGTAGGTGTAATTTATAACAGTAAAAACATTAGAAGAATTTAAAATACTGTTATGTTCTTTTCACTCTATTAAACATACTAAAGCAGAAAACCAATTTCTATTTCATTCCAGTTTATTGCGATCCAAATAGAAAATTTTTATTCACGCATAAAGAGCAGCCGTCTAGTCATAAATGTACGAAACCCTAGTGTATTTACTCAGAATCGGTGAAAAGTGAAATAAAAATGTTACGGCAAGTACGGATAGGATGTTTAACGTTGAAATTCTTTCTGTAGCCGTAGCGTGATGCGAGAACGAGCGAACTAACCGCTAGGAACAGTGGAACGCGTGTTGCGCAATGGTTTACAGTGAAAATGCGGAGAAAAGCGATTTTCTGTGTGCGTGCGCGTTACTAATGTTTATCCGGAACGTGATTTGCATCGTTCGGTCGAGCGAGGAGTAACGAAGGAGACTTGAACCGAGAGCGGTGGCAGCGATTGGCGGCTTGCGTGGCAGAACGATGATTCCCGTGAACGAGTGTCCGCGGCTGAGGCTAGCACTTCGCGTCGTCGTCGTGGTCGTGGTCGTCGGGCTCGGGTCCCGAGTACGCTTGGCCATTGCTACACGTGCATACGAGAAACCGCAGTTGTGTCCGCATATGTGTGTCACAGGCCGGCAAGTGACTCATTCCCTTCTTTTGCCATTACATCTCGTCAGCCGATCGTAATAATAGAACGAAATTGATTCACTCGCCGCTGCCGCCGCCGCGCCGCGCCGCGTCGCACCGCGATGATTCGTTCCGAAGACACGCTGCTTAATAGAATTTAGGCTCCTCGGAAAAAGAGAAAAAAAAGAAACGAAAGAAGCTCCGCCCCGTACGGCAGCCCGATACGACAAGTCGAGTGATCGCCGATCGAATTTTCCAGGATTATTGTTTACGTTTTGGGCTAATCGGCTTGTCCCCGAAACGACTCGTTCGCTGCTGGCTAATTAGAATGTGTCGACGAATCTTTAATAACAAGTGTCGGTAAACTCGCGGAACGATCGACGTGTGTCATCCAAAGTGTAAAGAGAGAAACGAGGGGTAAGGAAAAGGAGGGATAACGCACCTCGCACCTCGGAAACAAAAGTGATGAGAGTGCTCGCACGTGGAAAGGTTGAGGTAGGTCTGGATATCGAATCATTGGCTATTCTTCGAAACCTTCGTGAACGGTTTCTTTTTAACCGTCTCTCTGTGTACAGCTATTCTAATGTTAACCCTGTACAGGGGGGAGTAATTAGACCCCATACAGTTTCTGAGAAAAGTAAAAGAAAAAATTTGTCTGCATTTGTGAAATTTGATTGACTTTAAATGATAAGTATACAATACTTGAAAAATTCGAAACATATCACAGATAGCATTTCTAGAAAATTTTTGGAAATTTTCCATTTGTCAGCTTTTTATTTCCGTTTTTCTCAGCCTAAGGCGCGTTTACACCCCATACACAGGGATTGGTAGACGGTTTCAGTGATCCTATGCCGATCGTAATTAGGTCCATTGAAATCGTAACACTTTTTTTTTAGATATCTTTCGATCCACTTTTTTGACATCAACGTTAATCAAATGACTGTTAGGGAAATTAGAATTTATAATTCTGGGTCACAAGGGACCCAACTATCCCCGTTCGAGGGTTAATGCAACCCGTAAATTGCAATAACCATTTAAGACTTTATGCGTGTATGACAGGTTTGATCCTTTCAAATTCGGTATTTGACTCCGTGCAATATCGAGTCAGTTTCTTGATGAATATTTCAAACAGTATCTACTAAATATGTCTAAATATTTTACGATTAATGAAATTATAACGCTGCTTTCGTGGCAAATGATTAAATAAATATACATATTTAGTAGAGCAGATATAATATGAACTGCATAAAGTTCAAATAAGTTTAATCTTGTTATTTTTATAATGCGAAATCTATCGGCTTGTAAAGCTCGGTAGATTCAGTGTTAAATCGAAGTAAAAATCTATTCTGTTTTCACCAATATTTAGGAATGAAGTTCGTTGCAAATATAGAATAAATATAAAATGTTATCTTCCTTTTAAGGAATTATTAAAGACAGAACAATTTTAATTACTGTAACCGTGATGGAAATTGTACTGCATGATGTTAAAAATGAATAATATGATGCGATTTTAATAGTAGATATATGAATATAACATGTTGATTTTAAACATCCGAAAAATGTATATAATGTAATGACATTAACGAAAGAAAGTTAGTTAAATAGTACAGAAATAATTTCTTGCATTAGGACAATAAAAAGCGCGTCTCAACAGTTGATATAAATTTTTAATAAATGATTAGAAAATTTTTTCCATTACAAACTAAACAACATATACAGCTACCACAATTTAATTAAATTCCGGTTTTTAGAATAATGTATATGTTTTTTGTGTACGATAAAATTCTGTCTAATATACATATTTCATAAGTATTACTGTTTTCGTATGATGGATATCGTTTTTATTTTTTTTTTTTATTTATTTGTTTATTAAAGTCGCGTCACCTACTCATTAACGACCACGGAAGAGCTGATAAAATTTATAGCAGTGTATTACATATACATATGTATAGTGTAGCGTGAACGACTTAATTTTCCTATTTATCGGTTGACATTGTTGTTTAGCTCTGGGGTAGTATACTAGCTCTGGGTTAAGTATACTAAATATTATCTAGAATTTTAATATTTGAGAAATTGTTGGCAGTTCAAGTACGATATTTTTCGACACGTGCGGTTCTACAATGACGCGTTTCAAAAAATAAATTTACAATGTTTAAATGCAGTGACGCACTTATGACAAAAGTACAAAGTGCTGGGGAATTCACCTACCCAGACCATTCAACTGTATCCTCTGCAAGTCTTTTCTAGCACAAATCAAGCCTCGGAGATAACCCGTCCCAATTGCGTGAGTCACGCTGTACAATAAACGTTAGTTTTGCAATTACAAGAATTAGAAATCTAGTGGAATCGCAGCTTCGATTAGTATTCATCTAGATTCATTATTTTTATTTTGGTGAAACGAGAAATTTTGTGTTATTGACACTAACCGTAGCATCACCTGTTTCGCAGTTTTTATTTTATACTTATTGAAATTACAAAGATGTTTCCATTAGAAATTATTAAGTAAATCTCTTTATTCAAGTACATATTGTATACTAAAATTGTCGAGAAATCTAGATAAATGTAGTCTTGTAATTTTTATAAAACAACGTATACTAGTTATATTTTGTGCTCGATACGATTAGCATTAAACAATTTAAAATAGGCAAAAATTCGACACAAAAGAATTCGAGGTAGTAGAAAGTTTTGAACTGCAAAAAGCACAAGTGTAGGCATAACTGTAACACCTCAAGTGACATCATTCCAACCCTAATTCCAAGAGATCTTTATTTGCTCGGATCCATCTGTCAGCGCAGTGGTTGTCAAGTCTAGTTGCTTTGTTAGATCATTTCGCACTCTGTAAATTTCGATTTCCACGAAATGGGGCTAAAAATACATTCGCTATTCCCGTGTTCAATCTGACTTTAGATCAATGAAATTGTTCTACGACTTTACGTAATTTCAGTACTTTTACACTTTTTATATTGCAACGTTTTTGGACTTTACAGCATTTAGCGGTAAATGGACATAATTCCATATGATCAATGATCAATGATTAATCTAAAAGATACATACATAAAATTTAGAAATTTACTTTTCAATCATGCTCCTTGATATATAGTTTATATGTTCGATGAATATAATAATGATAATAATTTTGTATCTCTGCTGTGTTTTTTCAAAATCGAGATATTGTAACGAGCTTCTATGTATATTTATTAGATTGTATTTTTTCATTTCATTCAAACAAATTCTTAATAAATTATAGGCTCTTATATTCGTACACGTAGTTGCACTTATATTGTAAAAATAATTTTTTGAAAAATTGCAAAGTTTTACGGTAAACAACTGTAAAATATGTAACAAAACAATGTGACCTTTATACTGTATATTCCTACAACGTAAAGTTTTATCACTTTGCTCTTATTTATACAAATTCTTCTATTTAAAAATAATATTACTCTATATTCGATTTGTTAAAATTATTAAAACCAGAACATACTCTTTTTTATTAATTTCTGCTTCTCATAATTCACTTAGAAAATTTTTATTCTGCGTAAAGATCCGCACTTTAGTCGTTATTCGTGAACGATTTTAAAAGATTAAAACTTTTGCATTGTATCTAACGTATTTTCCAAAGATTACGCAAACGCTGCTTTTAGTAGTTATCTGAATTTTATCAGATTTTGTCATCAATTTTCTAAGCGTGTAGTACAAGAGGAGACTCGACTGTAGTAAAAAATTTGAATATAACGAACTTCTATCTCTAGATCAAGTATGTCAATCACGAGTGATTTGCATCACAAAAAGTTGGAGGCCGGCAAGATTTCAAGTGAAAAATAACGAGATATCTGATTTCATGTAGTATCTACATATACGCAAAGAGTATCGCTGCTATTCATATTACCATTGCCACCGACATCGTGCGATTGAAAAATCTGTCCACTATAACGGTGACGAGATTTCATTTCTTCGATCGCATAGAGTATAGAATATAGGTATACAAATGATTGAATAATTAATAATTAGAACGTATTCAAATTGGCGAGGTACAAAGAGACGCGTGAATTTTGTTTTTATCGCAGAGATTCTTTTCGATGTCGACAGGAATATGTATTATTTTTATTCTGATTTTTATGGAATAACTTATGAAAATGAGAATTTAAAGAGTTCATTAAGCGAACATATTGGTACATATAAACTATGCATATTGATTGTTTCAGTTTATCGGTACCTTTCACTGTATACATTACATTAACATTGTATGCATGGCGTGATTTGATTCGCGTATTAAGCTTAATTTTCGTAAGCAAGAAAAATAAGTTGTTCTTGTAGATATAACTAATTCGTAATTCAAGTTTTTGATTCGGCATAAGCATTTCGGCGAAAATGGCCACTTCCGCGAAGTACGAAAATATAGAATTGCGAATCGGCAGGCTAAAATTAGATATAATTTTCGCATTGAAAAGGTCATAGTAACTGAGATATCTACGAGATATTATGTTTAATAATTGTCAACATAAAAATAAAAATAATATTAGACAAACTAAATGCTCATTTAAAAAAATGTTTATCCCGTTTTGATGAATTTTTATTTTGTATAATTTCCTTTACGATGAATTTGATATTTCCCAAAACAATTCATAAATAATCACTTTACAGTGTTTATATTTCCTTCAATTTATCACGTATTCTCATAATGATATATATGTATTTATTTATTATTCCTTGAAACCGAGTGGTTTATTTAGCAAGTACAATATTGTTACATGTTGTTTACATTAGATAGGTATTACAGTGTTTCTAAATTCTTACGGAACAATGTTTGAGAAAATTATAAATAATTTTCAGGTCTTCTATGTATATCAGGTTTACATAAGAAGGAAATAATACAAAGAGGAAAATAGTATTTGCCTTTTGATATATCATTTACGAGTTGTCTATTTCGAAAAGTTCTGCTATACAGGGTGGTTCTTTTAAGTAAGGCCACCTAAATATCTGTTCAGGTTATTGTGATGCAAGAAATATTTGTTACGTAATGCGCATGGTGTCCATGCACCAAATATCTGGCAAGGATATCTTTTTGCCAAGGTCATTTTTTCGGAGTTATCAAGCTCATCGGTATTTTTTTATACATTCTTTTGTATACATTCTTTCTATTTTATACATTCAAATATATATATATAATAATAACATGACCTTCAAATGACCTTGATCTTTGAATATTAAAGTGAACACTTTAGAAAAAATAACCTTGAGAAAAAAATAAAATTTGCAAAGAATTCATCTTGTGCTACCATCCATAGTGCATTAAAAACATTTGTTATGTCACCACAAATAAAGGAGACATTTAGGTGATTACATTTAGGTGGACCACCCTGTAGTTATAGTTTTAATGCAAAAACCAGTCCCACGAGCGTCGCTGACACATAATTACGTACTGATAACTACCTTCTCTTCAGCGAAAAAATGAAACGTGACAGTGGAAACACGTTGTCGTTATAGTGGAAGCTAACACGTGATCCAGTCAATGATCGAGCATTGTGGTCATTTACTTACACTCACCGGCCCTGACCGAGGATAATATTTATTTTTGTCATTGTTCTACGCCAAAGGGAAAGGAGCCGTATCAAATCTATTTCAGGATTTCACATTTCATTAAACTTACCGTCTTTCAAACAAACTGGGAATTAAAAGGTTTCAATTAGATCCCATTTTTATTTAAAAGGTGTTAAACGTGCAACATCATTTGTTTCCTTTTAAGTTTTATTTGTATTCTGTACTTACTGTACAAGATGTAAATAAAAAGCAAAACTCGAACTGTAATTTCTTTCTGGTTTATTAATGATTTTATACTGAAATGTTACGAATTGTTGATTATACAAAAATAGAGAAAATGTTTGAATATCGTAGCACACTAAAATATTTCGAACACCCTTTAAAACAGTCTAACTTTTCAAAAATTGAACCGGACGGCCAGATTTGTTCTTAGCAATTAGTAGCAGCTGGTTTACTAAATGACGTGCAGAAGATTTTGAAAAAATTACAATTTGTAGATTACATGAAAAATAGTACTTTTTAAAACTTTTTTATTTGAGCCCATTATGAAAATTTACAGTAGCATTTTGTAGATCTACTATGTACGTGTGCAATATTCGGACACTTTTAAAAAGACGATGATTCTTTAATTCTAGACCATATGACTTGGATTCTTTTTTTTTTGGAATTTGGAACAATTAGTTTGACGTGAAAAAAAATTTGATAAACCTTTCAACTGGTTGGAATTATAGAGAAAATACTAAATGTTATATTATACAACTGTTTTATGTGGACTTATATTGAAAATTTTTAAAATACATTTTGTAAATCTGTGTTCCAATTGCCAAAAAAAGGTGAGGTCGTTTTGGTTCGATTTCAACAATAAACATACCGAGCTATAAATGTAACAGGCACATGCTGCCTTGTAAAAATGACAAGATCTAATTTATGTAGACCTTGCGCGGTAATTATTGTAATATGTTCTCCACTAAAGATATTTATTAAATCATTTCTTATGATAGCATGCTTATAATTTTAAAAATCTAGAACCGGTCATTTGACCGGCCGTGTGTGGTACGTTTACTGTTAAAAAAGTTATAACTATTGTTTTGAAAGGACGTTCGAACACTTTCGCGGGCCACTGTTTATGATCGTTAACCGGTAGCGTCTTAGAAAAGGATAGCGAGCAAACAACACATCAGCGTATCGGTGAGATAATACTAATCCAATGATAATACTTTCTTGATTCTAATGATTGCTTTAATGAAACTTTTATCAACAAAACGTCATTTTCCTAATTAAAACGATTGCAAACACGATGCAATTTAGATCATATTTACTTGTTTACTACATGATACAATAGAACCTCCATTATTAGCACTGATCAGTGAAATATGCCTTCTCAGACAATAGAACAATTATCTAGCTACGGTGCTGGATTAAACAATGAATCATGTTATGTATAAATCGTTTTAGGTTATGGAGAATTGAGATACCAGGTTCGAATAATCGAGGTTCTAGTAAACGGTCAATTGAACAAGCGAAAGATACTTCAAATTGTGTCATGTTTGGTCTCATTTTAATCAGAAAAACGTCAGAAATATGTTCGTAGAAGTTTCATAATAAAATACTTAAACGTAAAAAGCATTGCTATTAAGCTTCACAAAAAAAAATCAACAGACAAAACTTCCTGTGATGTATAAAAAATGGCGAAAATTCTGTTAAAAAGGTCGTTACGAGAGAAAGCATATAATAGATAATATTTACATATGTATAAACTAGTATCTGCTACAATGAATTCCGCAAACATTGAGTAGCGGATGAGATATGTTTAGCTCCCTGTTCTGTAACACATATACAGAAATAATAAGATTAATTAAGAGACGACGTAACTGCCATACACGTACAACCAATACTACATCCTTGGGAAGTGATACAGCTTACGTTGCCATAAGCGCAATGTAATCAATCAGCTAATGAACAATTGGTGAATCCTAATGAGAAGGTTCAGCTGAAATGATTGGTAAGAAGTTAGACATCGTTCATGTAACATCGCACGATTTATCGCACCATTTCATAATAATAATCCGTCTAACTTACTTTGTCTCTCCTCTTACGGCCTCATCGTTGAAGTCGTAGATTCGAAGTTGTAGCGCACACGTCATGATCGATTATCAGCTGAAAGCATGTTTGTCGCTTCAGTTTCGTAATATTGTTTTCATTGTGCTACAGCACATGTACAAGGCTTTGGAGGGGGAAAAGAGGCCTATTCATATTTTTCCATCTCCTCTCTCTCTTACTACGCATTTGTAATGGTTTCATAACTCAGATATACATATTTTTTTCGAGTCGCCATTTAAGTGAGACAGAAATGTTGAAGCGTGTCTTGAGAAGTTGAGAAGAAGAAAAGAAAATAGAGCATAAACTAGGGGCACCAAAGGAAATCTAATCTAATCAAACTTGAACAAAAAATATAATAAGAGAATAAGAGGGTTTAATAAATAGGGTAATAATAGAGTAGGACAGAGTAGGAATGAGTGACTGAGAGAAGGTGTGTGTTTGTGTGTGCGTGAGATAATCAGTAACACAATACAAATATTTTGATTTAATAATTTTTTTATATGATTTAATTAATTGTGTTTATATTTGCTAATTTGTTATATAATATTTAGATTTACTAATGTTTTATATATGCTTCTAATTTGCTCTTGAACTATATTGGAGTAGATTTGTATAAAGACTGCTGGAATGATTTCATACTTCACGTGTTACTTAAAATTGTAAATCGTAACAAAATGAAACAGATGGTAATCTGCTAAGCGATCAATAATTTGTTTTACTATGTAACTTTGTCTTTAACTTAAAATGTAGGAAACATAATGATTTTGCAAACTGTGAAATCAATCTTGATGCTGTAACAATTTTACCTGAACTAAAGAATAAACGTTCACTGCTAACATGCATAGTAGGGATGGCAAGATAATGCAGTGAAAGTCATGAGAAAAATATTTGCCCAACACTGTGAAACATTCATTTATGAAGACAATCACAAATATTAAGACATACAGACATTAATTGCTGATAAATATGATTCAATTGCTGTATCCTATATTTAATTTATTTTCGATTTATATTTATACACTTATGAAAGAAAAATATGTTTAAAGTTTATCTCCTTTAAATGTAAATGATAAACGCGTATATTTGCTTTTTCGCAGCCTAATTATGGTAAATTCGTTTACGCGTTCGAAGTTCAAAATTATAAACATAGATTAGTAATAACTTATCGCGAATCATAATATTTGTTCAAATATTGTGTGATCGGTTTACGAATTAATCGCACATGTCTCGAAAATACACGTTCGTTAATGACTTTGTACAGATTTCAATTCATTAGCGCATTAATATATTATGCATATATGTTAAAGTCAAAACTCAACTTCTGAAGAAAGTGAAAATATTGTAAATTCTAAATGGTTTTACTGTTAAAACAAATGATTCCTCGCAGAACCTTGACCTGATAATGGTTGTCATTATTAATCATTTTCATGCATACATGCACGTCTTAAAAAACATCACACGCGAAAGTGTGTCAACTTGTTTTCGCATATATGATTGACACGGTTCATCTAATTACTAGACTGTAGATTTTTATGCAAAATAAAAATGACCTATACTATTCGCGAAGTACAGGAGCTGAACGGACATGTATTTCTTTTCCGAATAATTTTAATGATTTAAATATTTTCATTGTATTGCAATTTGATTTACCCATCTCTGCCTTAAATGTATAAAAGCCACAGTGTAATTGTAGACTGTTTGTATAGATGTACATATACATACACTTTTTGTGTGTGCACTTATTGCATTAAACTTTGAATGAAATCTATGTAAGTACACCTTAATCCATCTCTTTCTCGTCTCGTCTTCCAAGTGAGATTATTTAATTTGTTAATTTTCTGTTTATATTTGATTATTTAAACGAATGAAGTAAGACAAAACGAAAAAAGGATAAAGAACAACTTGGATTTACTATATCTTCCGAGTATAGTCTTCCAAATGAGATTATTTAATTTGTTAATTTTCTGTTTATATTTGATTATTTAAATGAATGAAGTAAGACAAAACGAAAAAAGGATAAAGAACAAGTTGGATTTACTATATCTTCCGAGTATAGTCTTCCAAGTGAGATTATTTAATTTATTAATTTTCTGTTTGATTATTTAAACGAATGAAGTAAGACAAAACGAAAAAGGATAAAGATCAACTTGGATTTACTAAATCTTCCGAGTATAGTCTTCCAAGTGAGATTATTTAATTTGTTAATTTTCTGTTTATATTTGATTATTTAAACGAATGAAGTAAGACAAAACGAAAAAAGGATAAAGAACAACTTGGATTTACTGTATGTTAATTGTTGTTTATTCGACGTAGCATTCTAAGTTTTCTTGAGCATTCTCTTGAATTCGATTATGCATTTGTGGCTTATCCATCGTAAAGACCATTAGATGAGACGTGTCACGTGTCCCGTGCAAGTGTGTCATGAATGCCTTTGACTCTATCAAGTGTGCGCGTTATTTGTACGCATAAATTTACGCTCGTAGCGTAATTAATTAACACTCGTGCTGCGTCAAAATGTTTTCCCTCCTTTCGCCGAATCGACGTTCGCCGTTAATCGCATCGTCGCTGTGCGTCTCGACACTTCAACGAAGGAAAATCCCATTTTCTCATTGAACCTTTCTATCCCATTTGAAATTTCGCGAGACTTCCAGCAAACTGTAAAAAAGAAATATTCTTTCCACGCGGTACGAGTATAGCACCGCGAATGGAAATGACGCGTCACGCGAGATCAACTCGGAAACCATCGCTATAAATAATTACGTGCACAACTGTACGTGCATTATTATCACTCGGCGAGGTTTACGAACAGATATCGTATCCATGTTTGAAATGTTTAGTCATGCGGCCTCGATGATTCGAAAGGCCTCCTTCCGAGATCGCTGTGAATCGTTTTCAAGAGAACACGAATTAGAAGCTTTTCCTCGAGACCAAATTAACACTAAACTCGCCATCGCCGGTCAAACGACCGGTTTTATATTTTTTATTTTACAATTACTGAAATTCTGAAGTTACTTGGAAATTGATTCGATGAAGTTTTTTATCGAAGATACATATTGAAATCAAAGTTGCACAAAATCTAAATAAATAGAGCCTTGTCGTGTTTGTAAACTAATTCATTTTTATCGCTTTTAGTGCTCGATAGACTTAGTGCTAAACGAAAACAAGGAATTGTTCATTCACAATGTTACGCGGACGAATTGTAAATTGTCAAATTTCGTAAAAAAAGAAAACAAAAATAATACAATGATAACGTGGACTCATTTGGCGGATGGGAACCTGAAGACGTGTTTTGATTCGAGAATAATACAAATTTTTTTCGTTACTGAATCTATCGCAGCTTTGAAGATCTAAGCTTCCTCTTTACAACGGTTCCTCCGAATTTGGTCCACGGATTTTGGTTTTGCTGTTTTATGGAGCAAAAACGAAGAGTATGTTCGGTCGGGTGCAGTCCTCAGGGTGTAACTTATGTTAAATTTCTGGCAGTACATCCTTCATTCAAAATATCATGAAACGGCCAAAAAAATGGTAGAGCAAATTTTGAGATGTCGCTGGAAAGGAAAACTTCAAATCTACGGTACATTCATTCACGAACAAATTGTTTATAACGTTTTCGCAGACCCCTGAATTTGTATCGTTTTCGAGTAACATAGTGTGCTCACTTTCTCATCTAATATGACATAGGAAAAAATCGCAGCCCGAAAGAAATGATGCGTTGTGAATGTAGAGTCTCCAAGTTTTAACGTAAATCCAATTTTGTTTCTCTACTGTGATTTTAACAAAATTGTCGGAATTTGTAAACATCGACAATACTCCAACAAGCGAAAATTCAGTGTTCGAGTATTTTTTGAAATCACTGTAGCCGTTACATTAAACATTCAGAAGGAAGAACACCTGTAAATCATAATCTTAATACATTGCTGACCAGTGACGTCAATTGAGCTGTTCACGGGGCAAATCGGTTAACTGCTGTTTGAGTTTTTTGACATTTTACTGTCAATGCACTCAAGTAATTCTTAACCTTTTACATTTAGAATAAACAACTCGATTTGAAGCAATAATAAATAAATCAGTTTCCTTGATAATTGGGTTTAATATCATCGAATGGGAAAAATTGAAAGAACTTTTACATACTACAATTTCATCGATTTTACTTTCATTTTTTTGGATTAACCGATTTGTAAAATGATAGCGGCGCAATCGGAGAGACACCAATTCGCGTTTTCCATATTTTGTGTTTGATAAGTAGACAGCGGACGTTTATGTAAAATAAAATTTTTTTTACCTGACTCGCAACAAATTTGAGTGAAATAAACATTTCTTTCTTAATATATTTGATTAGTTGAAAATTGTATAATACTATTTTTAAATTCTTCGAATGTTTTTACTATTTTTCCTGACACCTACTCGTTTTTTTCATAAATGCATAAAATCCCCTGTCTATTGGTAAGTTTGTTTGTTAGTATTTTCCATAAAGATGAATTTTTCCGTTGAAAGATATTCCATCGAAAAAACCTTGCAAGCATTATCTGTATTAAATGTATTCAAAGATTTTTGAAATGCTACACGCAGTAAATTCTTAAGGGTTTTGAATATATTCGTGCATTTGTTACTTAATTTTGTGATTTAGCTTGCAACAGCGAGCCACAGTTTATTAAAATCGATTCTGAACGTGTCACGGTTCATCATCACAAATGACAACGTAATAGCAACATTAGAAATGTCCACAGCAGGACAGGAAGTTGCACGACCAGCTAAGCGATACAAAAAACGAAGTAAAGAAACGCAGAAATTATCTTTTTAGGACTCGAGCACTCTCTCAAAAAACTCGAGAGAAAAAATCCTCGCGACCAATTTATCTTCATCTACACACTATCAACATATACACTCGATGATTTGCCATATTTTAACTTGTTACTGAATACTACATCAATTTCGTATAATCGTTTACCTAAGAAATCTGTATAAATGAAAAATAAAAATTAGTTATTCTAAAACTAGGAGAGGAACCTTAAATTACAAGAATTTGTTATTATCATCATTACCTTGACTGTAAACAACATTTCATTCACTTTAACCATTTAACCGAGTTTCCTTCCAATTATGAATATGTATATACATATAAAGACGTAACGAAAAACAAGTAACATTGAGATATTTACAGCAATATGTACACTATGGCATAATTAAGTCAAAGAATTACTCGTTGAAGCAAGGAAGGAAAGAATAAAAAATTTCTGAAAGGTGATATTGAACTTCAATGAGAAATTGTCTCATAATCTCCAGTTGAAAGGTCAATAATGCGTGAGAACTGCTGAGAATTTCTCATACATCTATTTTATTTGTGACTTTTTGCAAACCAATGGTAAATCCGTATCATTTACGCAGAATCTGTGTTTAATTAGTGAATGAATGTATTAAGACTCTCGAAGTGTTCGAAACCATTACTTCCATAATTTTGGAATTAGGGGCGGAATTACAATGGGTCATTCCACGCCAAATCAATCACTTTTTGCGGTGATCATCGATGATTTTCTTCTCAATTAAATATGTTGTAGTCCATGTGAAATTGGGGGGGGGGGGGGTTTAAGTCATTTTGCCGGTTTCGAATTTTTTTAGAAATTACAAGCCTTCGAAATTTGCGATTTTTGCCCATTTTGGAGGAAATAGGCCTCACTTCCGAATTTTTATCTCAGGAACTGTTTGTCCGATTGAGCTATATTTCTTTTTGTTTTATTCGGAAAGGGTTGAGCTATTATTAAATAATTTTTTCATCCTCGAGAATTAGCTTCATAATATCGAAAAATATAAACAAATTTTTTTTTACGTTTTTTTCAAATTTGGCCAGTAATGTAAATTTAAAAAAAAATATGGTTATATTCCCTGAAGTTTTCTCTTCAAAATAAGCCCTTGAACAAAATGGCGTTTTGCCTGGAATCGTCACAATATGCTGGAAAAGAACGCGGTGTACCCGCGTTTCAGGTAGCGGCGAGTCGAGCGGACCGCTATTATGATCAGTTTTCTATACCGCTGATTTCAAAGCAATCGTTTACGACTAAATAACCCTATTTATACTCTCATTACAAATTAAGTGAAAAGTTTTTTTATGTAATATAAGTTTTTTTCTTTATATAATATAAATTGTTTTTTTTTCAGGGGGTCCAAAATTATATTTTGTGGGAGGGGGGTCGAGAATTTATAGTCGCGCCACTAATTTGAATGTTCGTGTAATATGCTACGAATTTTATGCGTTTATCACATAAATAAACAGATCAAATACAAAACAGTAGAAACGTTTAAAATATTTAAAGAAACTGTTGCATTATTGCCAACTGATTAAAACAATTAATTTAAGCAAAGGAATAAAACTGTACATAGATCCGGTACCTTCTATTTGACAGAGACAATTTGTGTTTTACATAAAAATCCACAATCAGCTCGTTAAATAGTTACTCGCTCGACGTGTTGTTTTCTTCGCAGTTACGACAATTAGAGCATGTTTATTTGCAGGTAATAATTTCCTAGTATAATAAGAAAATTTCTATCTATTGTATGTCTATATTTACTACCAAGTACCGATAACAAACAAAAAACGAATAGTACTTTTAAATTTAATTATATGTATGGAACCCAAAACGAACGGTATTTAAGTTGGTACAACTAATCAAAAGGTACAGATTAGGGTGGTTCTTATTTTCGATTTTTGAAATGTTTTGTTGGCACTTCCCAGGATGGTTCCAAATAATTAAAAAAAAATCTGTGCAGTTTCAGCTCGATCGGATAACGGGTTAGGGAGCCCCATAAAATCGTTTTCTTGAATATCTTCTAAACTATTTACCACGTCGAAAAATATGTTAGACAAAACTTGTAGATCTGGACAGACTGCCTCTTTTACGTTCTACTTCTTTTTTCGTAAAACAACGTTTTTCGAAAAAATTGAGAAAAACGTCTGACCAAAATCCAAAAATTTTTTCCGAAATTTGAAGATTGAAGTGTGATTTCATTATCTTCTAGCAATAAACATTAGCGAAAAATGTGTTTTTTATTTTGCGAACTTGCGGAACTTATTTTTTTTTTTAATTGCAGATTATTTTGCAGGAAATTGCATATAGATATTTTTTCTTTTGAAGTCTTAAAAATTTTTAGGTTTCAGTTTCTCAAGGGCCAAGGTAAGGGTTTTCCAAGGACCCTTGAGAAACTGAAACCTATACATTTTTAAGACTTCAAAAGAAAAAAATATTTATATGCAATTTCCTGCAAAATAATCTGCAATTAAAAAAATAATAAGTTTCGCAAGTTCGAAAACACCACACTTCAATTTTCAAATTTCGGAAAAAATTTTTGGATTTTGGTCAGACGTTTTTCTCAATTTTTTCGAAAACCGTTTGTTTTACGAAAAAAAGAAGGTAAAGACAACTGCGTTTAGAAAAATCCTCTAAAATGAACCGTTAAATAAATATGAGCAAATCCGTGGAACGTTGTCTCTGAATCGCCGGGCGACCTGCGGCGTATTGCCTGCCTCGCGCGGACGACAATTAGGAGAAAGAAATTTCATTAAACTCATTAAATTTTGCATCTTTTTACACCATTATGTCGCATGCTGAACTTTCCGTTCAACCTACTTTAAATGTTCGCTATTATGAGGAGCTTCCGGTCTATGAAACTAAAGAAATAATCATTCTCAGAATATTTTCCTAACAAAATAAATAAAACAACAATCTGTGGTTTTCAAAATTTGTTAACATACACACAAGCTGTAAACGGTTGAAAGTGGTGAAAATTGTTTCTCACGACTTATGCGTGAACCGATTTCGACGAAAACTTCAGCATGATCTACACATATATTTTAAATTTTCATTATGGGCTGAAACAAAAAAGTTTTACAAAGTGCCTGGAAAAGGGGAAAGTATAGTCGTTTGGTCAAATTTGAAAAAAGTTATTCTGCATGATTAATTTCAATTTAAAGTAAATGAGTACCGTCCACATTTAGTAGATCCTGTTTGAAAGTATCATTACGAGTCTGATAAGTTTTTATACGGAAAGAGGTTGAATAGTTTTCGAAAAAGAAACTGTAAACGTTCGCGCGTAACAAATCGAAGCATTTATAATAATGAAGAATCTGAACAATGGCAGGGTTTCCTGGAGAAATCGAATCCGTTTGCCGAAACGTAATGCATCATCATTCGGACGATAAGATACGTTCAACAGCATCGTTAAGCATTCAGATAGAAAAGTGCAGTCCCGTGCCGCGCCGCGCCGCGCGACGGACAGTTGAATTACGTCAGGCCGTATATTGTGCGCAGAATGAATAAAATAAATGTCTCTTATTATTGTTATTTCGCAATGAAGAACAGTTAGGATTCCTGTCTGGTGAGGTGGAAACTCAACACGCTCACCATTCTCATACTTCGCGATTTCGCGATGACACGGGTAGCCGGAGGACGACATTACATTGTTTTTAATAGATTTCACTTGGCAGACGCGAATATTACTATGCTGCTCGGTGAAACTCTGATATCCACGAATTTAATTAGATCAAACGAGTCATCGCGTCGTGTCGCGCCGTGAAATGAAATATTTCCCGGACGATTGGAACGTCTACGTGAGACGACGCGACGCAACGACGCGATATATGCTAAACAAAAGAGATAATTATATAGGTGCGCTAGGTAAGTTTGCAAAACTACACCCACGATCGACGGTGAAAGTACGAGTGACTGTTCGCTGCATGCTTATGTAGTTACGTTTCTTTACACAGCTGTATCGAATGATTACTATAGGGGAACGCACGCGGCATGTGTGAGAACGACTTGCATTAATAGCTTTATCTAATGAGCGTAATATTCCCGAGGGACTGCGCTGGTAAATAGACCGCGGAACTTCGCTGAAAAGTATTGTTCCTTACAGAAAATAAAATCTATTTTACAAAATTATTTTACAAAACGTTGCGTGTCGCTCATGCACAAGAAAAACTTCGCAAATAAAAAGATACAAATTTTACAGGAGAGCGCTTCAAAGTCCTT
Organism: Lasioglossum leucozonium; assembly: GCA_028454225.1. Taxonomy (NCBI): domain Eukaryota; kingdom Metazoa; phylum Arthropoda; class Insecta; order Hymenoptera; family Halictidae; genus Lasioglossum; species Lasioglossum leucozonium. The sequence continues at coordinate 13,850,084 of CM052218.1, read as the reverse complement.
TCTGTGGCTACAAGTAAAAACAAATAAAACCTAATAATTAGATAAAAAAACTAAAAAAATTAGAGTTATTGACAAATTTTTAGTTGTGACGTTTTTCGTGTTCATGAGGGATATGTCATTTATGTTATTACTAGATAGCGGATTTTATGCATTTATAACAATAATGAGTAGGTGTAATTTAAAATAGTAAAAACATTAAAAGAATTTAAATATACTGTTATATTATTTTCAATCTTATAAACATATTAAGAACAAAAAATAATTTCTATTTCACTCCAATTTATGGTAATTCATGTTGACAATTTTTATTTTGCATAAAGATCCGCTGTCTAGTTATTACATATAAGGGGATTCAACTAAGTGTGCCACCTAAATTACATGTGCATAAACTATTTGGTATATAAAAGAAATGGTTGTAACGAAAGTTCTTTGGTTTCAAGAGTAGCATACAATGTAATAATTGGTTTTTCTTCTGTTTTATCGAGATATAAAGGTCACCTTGAGTTTCTTTATTATAAAGGGTAAATTTTAATCTTCTGGTTAATGAAAGAATTGAATCCTGAATAACAAACTACGAGGGTGCATCTATGAAATGAAAAACCAATAGCTACTGAGGTATTCTTTATAAATGATTTTTAATGCAAGTAATGCTCGCAATATCCCAATGAATAAACAATCAATCAATATACAATGAATACATTTGAAAATTTAAAAATACATTTTATAGTATCAATCATATGTATTTTGAAAATTTCATCAAAATCGGTTGATATGGAAAAAAACGATAGGCATTGAAAACTGTAAGAACCCTTTTTATTACAGTTACAGGTACAGATCTAAAAAATGTACTGTCTAAATTTTCGATATAACCCCACATAAAAAGTCGCAAAATACAACTTTTAGTATTTTCTCTGCAATTCCGACCAATCACAATTTTCCTCAAAAATTTGTTTCGCGTTACGTAGCAAACCAATTGTTATAACCTTACAGAAAGAAAGTCCAAATCGTACAGTCGAATATTAAAAAAGTTTATTAGTACATGTATATCGAATATTAGTACGAATCAATTGTTTTTAGTAGGAAACAATTGATCGAACCAGTGCGCTGATAACATTAATACAGTTTTTATCAACAATTTACGATCGATGTAAATAAAATATTTATTAGTAGGAATCACTTCGCAAGAAATTTAAATAGAATATTTCTTAATCGAAACTTGTGCGAAGTAATAAGACATAATAATTTAAATAATTTACACTTTAAAAATAAATGAAAAGCCTACAATTAATAATATCTATATGTGTATGTATTGTATACTATACATATACATATCAACTAGGAACTATGACTATTAGTAAAACATGCTCAGCAGTATTCGAGATACACTTCTGCGAATTTTTTGTAGCGCATGAGAAATGGATGTAGTCATGTCAGCGTATTATATCATTCACAGAATTAGAACTATCATTGCTCTTGCTCTCCCGTTCGTTCTGTACTCGCGTGATTATATACCTATTCGAACCAAATTAAGTCAGGCAAAAAAACCTTTCAAAATCGTTCGCACGTGTACATACGTATATGTACATACATACGCATTCGCTAAAAAGTACTTTATAAATATTTATAGCTTACAAAAAAAGAAAACATAGCGCATGCAACTATCCATAAAATAGATTCAAGCAACGTGAACCATCGATTTAAAAATTATTACTAGACCGCAGATTTTATGTGTTTATTGCATAAACGTGTGAATCAAATGCAAAATAATAAAGACGTTTAAAGAATTTAAGAATACTGTAGGATTATTTAAAAAAGATATAAATGTCCATGTAACTTTGCCAATTAATTCAGACAATTTTTATTCGAAAGTGAAAGTGAAAAATATTCATGACGTATGAAAAACTCATGATAGTGATGTATGATAAAGATGACATGAAGATTCTTTAAATTTTTGAAGACTAATTACCGAATAAGTTAACAATAACGAAAATTAATTATTTAATATTCGATGAAAACTCGGGTTTTCATTCACTTAGAAAAACCAATTTCGTTTTCGATTAACACATTCGTTACTATCAACGGTGATAAAATAACTTAGAATAACTAGAATAATATACGGTAAAATTTTTTAAAATATAAGACATGTCTGTAGTATTAAAATGTTCTAACTTCAAAACGAGCACGAGGTTCGTTTATCAGGAAGGACTCTGAAGTCCAGTCGTAGTGAAGCAATGAAAACGATAAGAACGTTGTATCTGTGATCGCGTTGAAGTAAATTTGTTCTTAGTATAGCCGACTTCTCATTAAACAGTTATGTCGAAAATATTCTAGCAGCGTGCAGAAATAATACATGCAACCTTGAAAATGGACTATTACAGCATATCTGCGTATATATACATATTATTTACGAGAAGAAATATTGCCAAATGTTAAATAAATTACAAAACGTTGACGGTTAAATAAATTAACATAATGTGACTATAATGTTACGTTTAATTTAATAATTTTAATTTCCGGTTCATCATTTCCTCGAATCTTTACAATGTCTTTCCAATATAACGCAGAAATACTTATTCCGAATTCGTAAAAAGCTTCCTCTTGCATTGTTGTCTTCTGCATAGAATTTAAATGAAGTTGGCATTTTTTGCTTTATCTGACAGAAGCATTATACAAGGTGGATTACCTAACGTCTGTGCCTCAAATATCCTTGAGAGACCTTGAATGACCTTCAGTAATTATAGTCACGGAATTTCTAATGAAAATAACCATCATTTTGGGTGTTTGAAAAAAGGTGGTTCGATTTAATAAAATTACGATGACATTGATATTTCCAAAAAAAAGACATAAAAACAATAATACTTGTGAGTCATAAGTTATGACATTGTCCCATTAAACCATTCAACTTTGCCCTCAAGACATTTCATGCATCTTTAAAAACGACAAAGATATTTGAGGTGCAAACGTTAGGTGAGTCACCCTGTGTAATAGAGAACATTAAAAGTAATTGGTTCCAGAACTGTGTTCGTTATACGTAGTACATTTTGCCTGCTGAACAGTGAGTTCCACTCAACAGACAATAAATAAATTCTAACTGGATACTGTTACGAGACATCTGAATTCTTTCGAATGTATTGTCACTCTTATTCGAACCTTGTTCGAAACTAGTGAATTGGTTCGAAAAAAGTGTTCTCCCATTTTTTTTTTGCATAAAACTTAAAGACAAGGCTTCTTCTATTCTATCCAACTAAAATTTTCTGAATTATGTTAGATGATGAATGAAATTACGTTGACCGAATCTCAATAAGCGAATTACTTGCTGTTTTCTCTTTGTCTTTGTAAGATAATTTATGAAAATGAGAATTCACGTAAGTATCGAAAAGAAATAACTTTACACATATCTTATTCTCTCTTTCTTTCGCGTATCTCAATCTCTCTTATTTGTACATATGTACCTGTAGAATGAATTCTTTATTATTGATTAAATTACATTCGATCATAATTAATATACGCCACACGATTCAGTTTTTCATTTTCAAACGAAACCTATTCGATGCAACCACTTTGCAATTATACTTACTCTTCCATTAATTTTTTTTATTATTATAATAAAGTTGACAAATCAATAATTTATCTGTACTTTACAAAACTGTACATTATTATAAAACCATTCTCGAAGAAATAAGGATAACAGGAACACAACAAGGTTACTAATATAAGCGATCGATATTACACGTAATTTTATCATGTTTGTTTACACAATTTATGCAATCAAATTTAATAATTTTATGCATCTTTCATATTTAAAGTTTTATTCTGTAATAAAATGGATTTCATCATTTATTATTATTAGGTACCTATTATGTACGATCATTTATCATTCAAGACTAAATAGTTACGTTTCATAACTGTTTCCCTCGATTTCGTAATTTAGTGTAAACTAAAAATTATATCAGATAATTCATTTATCTATAAACTATTCAATAGCTCAAATTATTTAATAATAATTGATCACAGGCAGAGACAGTTTAAGATAAGACGTAAATTTCGACTATAAAAGTGAGAGCACATTTCTAAAATGTTGCAGTTCCAATTTACATAAAAACAAAATTCGTTGAACTTTTACAGGAGAATTCCTCCTTAACACATTATCTACCGGTGATTCATAATCTTTAAGAGTCCATGGTCCATAGCTGAAAACTTTTTAATGGATCCTCCAGCAACAACAATAATTGCAAGATCCATAAGTCACCCCCAGGGGCGGCGTGACCTTTTGCGGGGTCAGAGTACACATTCAAATCCTATACTTAAATTTCACAATAAGGAATTATTTATTATATGCACATGTTACATATTTTTTGTAAGATGAATATTACATAATTTATCTCGTTTTTTTCGCCACAAAATCTTTGATTATGTCACCAAAATTGATTGAGTTTACTGTTTCGGATCCCGCAAAGTGTCTGATGAGTTTTCATAGGCCTTTCAAAACGCGAGGTTCGGCGAACGCGGTGAACCTACCTCGCACCGGCCCTGTCACCCCCATTAACGTCATCTTGTAATTTCGTGTGGGCTTATAATGTAAAAGAAGACGTTCCATTCGATAAAGCAGAATTATTGAAAATCCTATAAATAGGCTACCGGTAGATAATGTGTTCAGAAAGTTTAGAATCAATCATTCGTGAACGATACAACAGTGCTCAACGTGTCAATAGAAAATTGATTCCCGATGTTTGCTCCATGTACTTATTACATTGTACATCAAAACATAAGCTCCGTAATTGATTAAAAAAACACGTACAGGAGAAAAGCCTTAATTACCACACGTCGAAAAATCCACCGTTTCTGAGATGTAAACATTTTCATGTGTTAGCAGCGTCCAGGTTTATTATTTTATGGTCCTTTTTTATGAAATTACAACAGTTTAAATAGCAAAAAAAAAATTCAATTAGTTTTGGAATTACTACACACATGTCATTACAAAATGTAATACATACAGTCGTCTTCGTGTAGATGTATGCGAAGTATGGTATTCATAATGCTCGAGCAGCTGTGACTTGTACTTTTAAATTTAATCAAGTGTATCGAACGCAAAACGAACGGTATTCAAATTGGTACTGTCTAACAATAAGAATTGTCGTGAAACACGATCCACATTGTCTTTCATAAATGATTAAGTAATTCGGACTTTGGCAACGTGGTATCCGGTGATATACAATCTCGTGGGATTCTTGCGTATAAAGTGAATTACTTATGTATAACCAGCGCAAACGGGTATTAAAATTGGTACTAACCAAAAAGTACCATCTCAAAGAATATCTGGTGATAAGAATTATCGTGAAACACGGTACGCGTTATCTATTATAAACTTAAACTTATTATAAAATTAAGTGGCTTAATTTTTCGCCAGAACGGTATTCTTTGACACGTAAGCGCGCGAGCGCAAAATTCTGATCTGTAATGTTAATTTTTGATAGCATTCACTGGAAGCCAGCAGTCTAAATTGAGAAAACAATTAGGAGAAAGAAATTTCGTGAAACTCGTTGGATTTTGCATCTTTTCACACCATTATGTCTTACTTGATCGAACCCGAGGGCCGAAAACATTAATACAGATTTTTACATTTTACGATCGATAAAAAATTTAATATTTATATATAATATTTAATATTTATATTTATTAATATTTATATTTATTAATATTTATTTGTGAAGGCGAAACCTTCACAACTGGCAACAGTTTTTGTGTGTCAATATCAAGACGTTTTGGAATGGAAACATTAATTAAAGGTGCTCAAGGATTGGTCTATTGATCGAACCCGAGCGCCGAAAACATTAATACAGATTTTAACATTTTACGATCGATAAAAAATTTAATATTTATTATGTCTTACTCTTTTCGCTATTAGGAGAAGGTTCCGTTCTACGAATCTAGAGAAACGGTCATTCTCAGGATATTTTCCTAACCAAATAAATCGAACAACAATCTGTGGTTTTCGGGATTAGTTAACGTAAACACGAGGTGCGAGCGATTGAAAGTGGTGTAAATCGCAGTTTTTCACGACTTTTCGTCAGCTTCTGCGTGAATCGATTTCGATGAAAGCTACAACATGATCTAGAAAGCACATATATCTTAAATTTTCATTACGGGCTCAAACAGAACAGTTTTAAAGAGTCGAAGAGAAGCCCTTTTTTCAAGTAACTCCTTTGAAACTCCTTTTTGCACGTCATTTGGTAAATCGATGCTCTAATCGCTCGAAGAAAGTCTGGTCGTTCGGTGAAATTTTGGAAAAAGTTATTCTGCACGATAGATAAGCATACGTATGTAGCACACTGTTCGGACTTCTCATCGAAGCGAAGCAGTATGCGCTCGCCAGTTACGGCCGACGACTCGCGATGCGTCTTTGTACGCCGACGCTCTAGCAGCGTCGTCGTCCGTCCAATACCGAAGTGAAAAGTGACGCTAGTCACCAGCCTCTTGAGGCGAGTGGTGACGCCCCGCGTCGGGTCAGCCTCTCGGCTTCTCGCCACCAACCTAAGTAGTAGTTATGTTTACGCTGCGCTCGCGATTGAATGCCTATCTCGCGCGTTTCTTTTCGTTTCGTTTCATTTCGTTCCGTTTCGTTTTGCGAGGCGATGCCACGGCGATCGCGCGACTCTAGATAACGACGCGACGACACGCTTCGACAAAAATTATCGAGCACAATAACTCTCCTCTCTCACCTCCTCCTTCTCCCCCTCCTCCTCGACAGCAGACTCGAATTTTACGGTCACGATAGCGCGGGACTAGTGTGAGATTGTCCGAAGATCGGTCTGGACAATTTTTCTGTACTGTACCGTATTGTGCGACGCGCCGGCGCCCCGTTCGTTATTGAATCGAACGTCGATTTAGGCGATCGACCCAGACCTAACTGCCGGACAAACGGATGTTATACGGATAGTGTTCCCGCGCGCGCGGACACCTGCCAATAAACGAGGCTCCGATTCGCGATCGACCAGTGACACCGCGGATCGTGTGGCAGCGGATCGAGTGGATCGAGCGGATCGTCGATCGACCGTTCATCGAAAGTTCATCGGTCGTTTTTCCGGCCGAGGGAAGAACGGAATCCTCGAAGCCGAGAAAGCTGTATGTTCGCGCGTTGAATATTCGCGGTCGCGCGCGACCACAATTACCATAACGCCGACGAGAGACGTAGATCCAGCGAGACCGGCGAGCATCATTGGGAAAGAGAGAAAGGAACATCTGGCGTGGCAAAGGTGCTAAACAGTTGATCGCTACAAGAAAATACATTGCGCCGGACGTTCTCGAACATGCACTCCTACACGCATTACAGTATTTACTATACTGCCAAGATCCTCGAGAAATAGTACCGGCCTGTTGCTCCTCGAGAGAAAGAATTGGAGGAACATCACGAATTGGCGAGAGAAAAAGCGCCTGCTCGCTCTCGACGCACAGAACCTTCTCTGCTCTCGGAACACAGTGTACAATTAAAAAATATCGATCGGCTGAACGTTGATCCCTCGAGCAAGCTCTCTCGGAGCTTAAATGACGACCATGGGAGTTATAGTATATATATCGAGTACGTAACTTTTCCTTTTTTGTTGGCTTAATCGAATTAATTTGTCGCGGTTTTACACGGAATCGTTATCGGCAATCCTGTCGAACTCGTTATGCCTTGTTCAGTCAGATTTTCATCTGCGAGTTGCGTGCACGATTCTCTATTCCTTCGCGTGTTTCGATCGCCCTCTGGCTGGCAAAGATCAATGCGAAAATCTTCCGTTGGGCGAAATATCGTTTTGTTCTCTTTCTTTTTTTCCTTTCGAACACCTCATTTACGTCGCGATACGTAAATGAATATTCAACGCCGAGTCTTTATGTAAATAAAGAGATTTTTACGTTGCCTTATCGCGATGAGCATTACCCAGAAATTTATTTCGTGTGATATCAACTTCAACAAACTATAAATAAGCGAAGAAACTCGTTAGATTCGTTTATTCTAATTTGTATAAACAACGTGAACGCGTTAAGCCAGCAGTCTAAATAATATGAAAAAATACAAACAAAATCAATGTGTTTTCGTTTAATTGTAAAGACATGCTCACTTCAAGCTCGTAGATTACAAAACAAATTGGTGCACTTTTGCAAACGAAACATGCATATTATTCAAGTATCTAGCTAAAACTTGGCGAAAAATGTTTCAAGCGCTTGATTGTGTAACGCGAAAAGGTAAACATTCGTGAAACCACGTGTTCGATTTGACTATTTTAAAAATTCTTTTTCGAATAACAAATGACTTGGCAAGAGAGTGCGGATAATAGTTTTCCAAGGATCGATTTGAACTTAAAACTGATAAATAGACTACGGATTTTTATGCAATATAAACATTCTCTAAGTCGATCATAGGAAATCGTAGTTAGGTGAAAGTGTGTTTCCTCTTCCAATATTTTCAATAAGTCGAAAATAATGTAGTAACTAGATCACGAATTTTTATTTATATTTGTAACATATTCGATGACTGAAAATAATATGATAATATTTTTAAATTCGTCTAATAATTTTACTGTTTTATGTTTCTTCTACATATTTTGATTGGAAATGTATAAAATCCGCAATCTAGCAATAATATTCTTGAACTCTTTCAGTGTCTTCGTATTCGTCCATTTTTTCCATAGATACATAAAATCTGGAGTTTATTTACAATAGAAGCTGATACGTTTTAAGACAATTCTTTATATTTGTAGTTTCTTCGACGCCATTTTTGCATATACCAATGGATAAACTATTAATATCTGACTTTAAATGTGGACTACAAAATTAGCAATCTTGGAGCAATCGGACACACTGTCCGATCAATGCATTTTATATAACATTCGAGCGAGTTTCGCGCGACACTGCGTCCTTTAACTTAACCCTTATGTCAATAATAATTTCTACGATATTCAATGATGTACTTTATAGTTTCAATACGTATTTTCATACGTCAAATTTAAATTAATCTATGGCCATCCAAGAACATAAAAATCTACAATAATTTTGCTATTTGTTAACAGAAATATCAAAAGAATTTTCAAAAGAAATTCAAAATGAGTACCTAGGTAACCGGTTATTAACATAAGGGTTAACTCGGACAATTGATCAGACTAGAGAACTCCATCTTATAGCATTTGCAGATTTTTCAATTGCAATAAACGCTGCAGGATGTTGATTGGTGCTGGTCGATACGTTTACCGGAAAGAAAAGCTTGAAAATGTTCTTTTAAAAAGGAATCCCGATTGGAATTGTTAGATTACGTTCCTGAAGGTGGTCTGTTGATTCATGACGAAAATTATCATTGCTGTTCAATAATATTTTAACCTTTTGCGGTCCAAAGAGTTTCCTTTCGAAACTTTCTGCAACACCATATTTCCACGTGAAACTTTTTTACCAACCTGTTTGGAACAGTTCTAAAGAATTGCTGTACTATGTATTAGGGTGGTGCATATGAAATGTCCGATTTTAGAATACAAACGTAATGAAGTCTATACGTACATAGAATTTTAAGATACAAAGCTAATCTTTGAGGTTCTATCTCCAGTTTTGATTTAGACATTTCATTTTTATGGAATCAATGTGATTGTTATTATAATTCTCCTTACATGGATGGACAAATAAAGATATTGACGATAGGTTGAATGCAGTTCGTTGACAGAATATGTTAAAATGGTCGTGTCTACCTTGACAAACAAATTTTACTTACATTAGAAGAAAGTAATTCAATTTCAATTCAAAAGGTTCGATCGTGAAAGACTAAATTATGAAAGCCTTTTTGCAAAAATTTTACAGTATATTTACGTTTCGATCTAAATTAAGATCATCTTATAATTTGGTTTTTCACGATCGAAACTTTGCGCCGATGCCAATTTGCAGATTGATTTGCAATACGATCGATATTTTCACGCATTTTATCATGCAAGAAGAAAGTAATATTTCACTAACGTTAGCTACTATTAAAACTCGAACATTTCGTATGCAACAACCTAATAATTGTGGTATCATCGACGGATACAGTATAAATCAGCAAAATAAGTAACCATTCGTGGAGAAATCAATATCGATTCTAGCTCGACGACGTAGGTCTTAAAATCTGTTATGCGTGTACAGTCGCCGGTAAGCAATGTGACAAAATTCGCCTTCGAGCTTCGAAAAAGCGGTTTTTGCCGAAGTAGTGACCATCTCTCGCGATTTTTCTGTACCGGTTCTAGCGTGCAGACCGTGACTCGCGATCGAAAGCCTAGAAAAATATGAATGAGTCTCGGTTTGTTGGGTTCGTTGAGCACGAAAGGCGCGATCTCTGATATTATGTACGATACAACTTGTATAATATAATCACGCCGGCCACGGAATTCGTTCATGCAGTTACGTATGTACGGACGTCTACAATGTATACATAGAGAGTGAGAGAGTGAGAGGGAGGAGGGGGGAGGGGGGAGAGTGAGCCAGCTCGTCACGTGTTTGATATGCCATCGACCTACATTTAATCCGGATTGACTCTATAACCAGCATCGAATCCACCGAACTCGAACAGTGGTCGATTTAAATCGTCACGGGGCATAGTTAGTCATGCGTTCCTCGAATTAGAATAACATTACACAATCGGATTGTGACCGATCCGCAGCGCATCCTACTCGGAAGGTGAGCTCGAAAAGTTCCTAGCCGATCTTTTTATCAGCGCGAATCGAAAACGGCTGAGTCACGAACGTTCAACGATTCATTGTGTACACCCATTTTTATTGCCGTTCGCCATATAGATAGCAAACACACCTCGTACTCGTTTAGCCGGAGTCAGTGCGCGCGCGTTCTTGGTTGTATACATGCACACAACACGTCCGTGTTGTATGTCACCTAAGGAGCAAATGGAGGGAAGCGCGAAATCGGACACTTTGTAACGATGCGCTATAGATCTCGCAGCGTGAGTAATCGTGGCTTCGAGACACTCGATCGCATTCGCCGATTGCCACGTTAACATATCATCTACGCGATAGTGGTTTCGAACTCGGTGTTATCTACCGTGTTCGAACTTAAATGATTCTTTCGATCGCCGCGTCGCGCCGCGCCGTGATCGATCGATCTATCGTTATTACGCGGATATACAGCTTATTAATTGCTAATGCATACTAGGCCGAGAAGAAGAAAAACGCTTCGACGACGCGACGCATTTCCTTTCTGAAAATTAGTTGATAAGACCAGGCGAAACTCGACTCTGGTCACGTACGACTCTGCGATAGCTGAACATGCCAAGTGGTTCTAAGAAACGTGCAGCGCCGCGACGCGGTGTGTCGGTGGGTGCATCTCAGTCCGTCTGCTTGGAAAATATCTCCATTCATTTTTATTCACGCAAAAGGTATAATTACTTGAAATTAATCCGATAACTGTCCGTGTATCTTCTATTTTATAATTATACATTGCTATTTTTCATTTAGTATTCGTACGAACGCTCCAGCAATCCAATTTCATGCTTGTTACTAAACCGTAAATATTTTTGGGAATTTACAGTGTTGCGAACAAGCTCGAACAACTTGAAAGTATAACGAGGTGTTCTCACCTCGTCCCTGTTCTCGCTAAATCAAACATTTTTGAAGATTTTTACATACGAACGAATGCATAAAAATCTGCTATGTACTAGATGTGACTAGATTAGAAAAAATTCAACATTTATGTCGTTGACAACTGTATCTTGTTGGTGTGAACGCTCGATTCGAATCGGTGTGACATTCGACTTTATGATTCGAACTTTTTCGAAAAGTTAGAGCAATTAATTTACTACATGATGTGAAAGGAAATTTTTGAAAAAATAGCGATCGGTCGGAATTGTGGCAAAAATACTAAAAGTTGCGTTTTACAACCTTTTTATGTGGGTCTATATTGAAAATTTTGTAGATCTGCGTCAATTCTCTGTGCATTTTGAAAGTTACATCGAAATCGGTCGATATGGGAAAAAACCATTTACCATCTTTTTTCAGAATATGTTTACTTGATACAGATCTGCGAAACGTGTTTTCTAAATTTTTGATATAAGCCCACACAAAAAAGTTGCAAAATACAACTTTTAGTATGTTCTCTGCAATTCCGACCAATTGAAATTATTTCAACAATTCTTTTCGCGTTACGTAACAAACCAATTGTTAACCAAGTGGTATGGCCCAATATTAAAAAAGTTATCGTCTTTTTAAGACGACTATGCGCGTTAACGGGGAACGTTATAACGCTGTTACATGGAAGTAATGGTATTCCTACGCGTAACAATATTTTTCTTGAGTGTTTACGTAACTTGTCACAATTTACTGGCCTTATCTTGAATAATCGACGGATTTTAAATGTGAGCGTAATTAGAAGACATGGTTAATCAACAGTACGTCGATCCATACGATCAATGGACCTTGAGCCCTCTTACGTCTCGCGGTATTCGTGTTTTCATCTTGATCGATAATGGAACGAATATATGTATACACACATACATACGTTCTTCTTTTATCCTGAGCGCTCAATGAAATTGTAACTGCTAAATTTCCTCACGTCTATAACACGATTTTTAATCGTTACACCATACCAGGAAATTCGAATGATACACAAAAAAATAGTCGCGTCGTCGTAAAACATAAATGCTCGTAGAAATTGAACTAGACTACGCGATTTAACGAATACCGTAGCTGAGAGTGTAAAAGCCGATTATTCCAAAACTACTGAAAGTACAAAAACAATAGAATTTTGCGAAGTTGATTTTATATCATTAATTAAGAGATACGACGGTCGAATTTCGTTTTTCAAATGAATCTGTGTATTGTTTTAGTTGGTTCGACGGTACGTTCGACGATAAATTTGTACAACTAGTAAAATATACACTTTTTGAGATATCGTGCGTTCTTTACAAAGAAAATGGAGAAAGTACCACCGGAAACGGAAGTCGGTTTTAGTCAGATGGTGAAAGGGATTTATGCTGAAAGATGGCGAGAGACACTTTTGTTAAGCAGGATTTGTAGTTTGCAAAAATCTTCAGGATTTGTTCCGTTGCAGTTTTGTCCAATTTTGAAATGTAATCATTTCTTTACAATGATTTTAACCTTATTGTTATAACGCATTCTCGTGCTAAATTAAATTTTAGTGGAAGCTATATTTATCCTATATTTAGCTAAAAATTATCTAAAAATTTCACTCCAATTTGTTGTAATTCACAATAAAATTTTTATTTTGTGTAAGGATCCACTGTCTACCTATTATGCAACGATTATTTGTACTTTATTATAAATTATATTTGAAAACTGTAAATATCACTGTTGAAACATCAAACATATTGTATTATATTTAGCAACATTAATGTTCAATAGATTACGGACCTTCATTCATTTACAACGAATATTGTTGAACAAAATTCAGAGAAGTACTGATTTTAACAAAACGTATTGAACCATTACGTTTCCGATTCTCGAAAAATTTACGATATTTAGATTGTGACAATTTCGTGAAAACGATTATTCCTACAACCATAAGCTCGTACCCAATTTAAGACTTTACGCTTCTACTTTCGCAAAGCAGTGTTCATTTTCCTGTAAGATATTTTTACACGATGCAACAGGTTTGAAACTGAAGACCCATTTTTCCTTAAAAAAATGCTACAAATTTAAACATCTCCAAAAACTTTTATGAATTCTTATCGTAAATGAAACTGCTGTAAACGAAACCTCCTCTTTACGACACACCTTAAACATTGATGTACGATTTTTTTTACTGTTTTATAGAACAAAAATTACGAACTAGTTTGGCGGCATACGTCTCATTCGGAGCTCCATAAAACGACTAAAAAAAATCGTACGCAAATGTTTAATATGTCGTTATAAAGAGGAAGCTCCAATCTTTAGTCTACGGTGGCTTCAGTCACGAAAAAACTTGTGAAAACTTTAACAGATGTTTGAAAAATGATGTGAAAAAAATCTTAGAATAAAATGAATGACGGATTATGAATCTCTAGCTTTAAAAGCGTATCCATTTATTGTTATGCGATCATTTTTTCATAAAATTATAAACCACCGGTTTTATATTTTTCATTCTACAATTATTGAAATTATAAAGTTATTTACATGGAAATTGATTCGATAAATTCTTTTATCCAAGCACATATTGAAATAACAATGCACAAAATCTAAATAACTAGAGCCGTGTCATTTTTATAAGTTAAAAAACATTTAAATCGTTTTTAGTGCTCGGTAGGTTTAGTGTTAAGTACAGGAAATTTTTTGAAAATCGGACATTTAGTATTTAAATACTTCTTGGATCCACTGTAGATTTAATATGCTTCTTTATCTAACGAAAGCATTACGCATTGAGATAATATGAGCATCTAATCGATTCCCACTTCCCAGACTCAGTTATACGATCTGAAATTTTCGAAGACTGTTTATTTCGTGGAAACACAGTAAATAGCAAAAAATGAATGAATCCGAACTTTTCAATTAAATGTCATTAACGACATTAAAATGTGAGCCATTATCAGACGCCAGACTTATAAGAAAACCTAAATTACAAATTTCAAGCTTGCTGTCATTCACATATTTTATTGTTATAATATTTATTATCAATATTTGATATTAGCCGAATATTTATTATCAGCCGATCCGAAGCACTTATATTAGTATGTAAAAGATAGTCGACGGAAAATTGTCTAAGAAACTGAAAAATGGGACTCTCATAAATATAAATCATACATATGCATAACGCGATGTACGAACACGCATAGCAGAATAAAGCATCGATTTCCTGTTTATCGATGAATTTTAAATGTTACACCGAGTCTCGTAAACTATTCGCACTACTACATTGTTCGCGAAGCTTATTTAAGCAGAAGTGTGTGACGCGATCATTTCGATTGTATCCGCCGAGAGGAACACTTCGTAAAACGGGGAAAAAGAATATGATAGTTGATTTGAAGTTATAAGAATTTTAACACGACAAATGTTGCGTTTCGTCGTTCATCGTGAATACAGATGCGAAACTTAATAAATTAAAGATGTTATAGGTACTAACTAGCACAATAATACGATCAAATGCATGATATTTACAGGCATATACACTATGCGTATGTTGGACAATGGCAACAATGCTTCTGGTCCAACTGGAGCAACGGCCTTGTCAGCAGTTCAGACAACTGGCGGTACGAACTCCTCAACAACAGGCGTTACAACACTTCCGGGTGTAACAGACGAAAGAATGGATGCATCCAGCGATAGCGCAGTCAGTAGCATGGGCAGTGAACGAGTACCATCCCTCTCGGATGGCGAATGGATGGAAACTGGATCTAATTCTAGCCACACGCAGGCTGATTCTCATTATTCTATGGACTATGCTAGGTGATGAAACTATTCCGACAAAACGGCCGCGTCGAAATTATGTTAATCCTTCAGCGCACGGATCAACAGAGAATTCCCACTGATGCATGGGACTCGATCTTTCGTTATAATAGCTAGACTGCAAATCTTCGTGCAAAATATAAATTTAAGAAACAGGAGTCGAGTAGAAATTTCTTTGTTTAAAATAGTCTTAATTAGTAACTTTTGAAAATAGCACATCGATGTCTCTAAATTCTCCTAATCTTTTCATTATGTTAAACTGTACCTATTCATTTTTGTCATAAATGTATACAATCCCCAGTCTAATGACAACGTTGTTACCTTATCGTTTGAAATAACTACAATAATGTCCCGATAGTGTATATGTGAAAGAAATATTCGCGATGTTTGCGAAAAATTTATTCCTGCATCGTATTGAAGCATAATTCGGGATTAAATACATTTATCGGTAAAATAATACTAAATTCAATGACAAAACTTTGTTGTTTCTCATTAGGAATCATTATTTTGACATGTTTCTGATTAAAACGTGAACAAACGTGGCATAATTCGGAGCATATTTGCTTGTTCAATAGAATTTCAATTTTATCCGAATTCTCCATTATCTAAAACGATCTATATATGTATATGGAATTTAATCTTCAAATCAAAAACGATTTAATCCACCGTTGTACCTAGGTATAAATATCCTATTATTCAAACACTTATGTTCAATGATTAGCACGGATAATTCAAGTTCTATTGTATCGTGAAGTAAACGAGGAAATATGATCCAAATGATATCGTCTTTGGTGTAATTTCAATTAGAAAAATGCCACGAATATGTCGGTAAATGTTTCATTAAAACATGATTAAAAACAAAGAAGTATTCCGTTTCTACATTCGACACTAATGGCTAGATATCAGAGATTCGATGTATCTATAAGTGGCATTTCGGTTTCGAAGTGTATTGAAAGCTTACTGTACGACTGAAAGTAGAATTTATTTATTCTGTGAATATCTGAAGAAGGTGAAAGAAATTTAAATAATAATGATATTCTTCATAAATTCATCGAGCCCGATCCATGCATTGAAGGATTAATAGTAACCACTGTTCTGTTTGATTTACAAATAGTTTCTGTACAGTATAATCTAATTATCATTTCTCGTAGAATTAATCTCACCGATAACTAAACGAAAGCTAAACGTTGAAATTCTAATTATGAAATTCTAATTATAAAATATTGAAATTCTGAAATTCTCGTTACACATAATACATATGTACAGAGAAATTTAGATTAATCGTTCATATAAGTGAGATATAGAATTAGATTAATCGTCCATATAAATAAGTAATCCGTTATCAATGTTGTCACTACGTAAAATTGAAGATTATTCGAATGATAGTAACTATGCAAGTCAGTTTGATATAAAATTTACTTGAAATTCATACGCTTTTTCAAAATAGTTGTGTACTGCAATAGATCGTCGGATGATATTTCGAACAAATTGTATTTCAATTATGCGTTTAAATTAACTCTTCAAACTAATATATACGTTTTAGTAAAAAGTAGAAACACGTACTAATTCTAGGAATTTAATTAGAAGTTATTACAAGTGCGTATAATTGTGATTAAAAAGAAACCACTTGTAAATCATTTTTAATCATTGAAAAAGTCAATTGTTATTGAAAAATATCACAACGTACCAATTGCTCACATGAGGAATAAAAGAATAGGTCAAATTGCAAGACGATTAGGAAGAACTCTAACATTGCACAGGTTTTTTCCAGAACATTGTTTCTAAATATGCATATATCTATTCGTAGTTCTTTTGTATTCTGTAACAAAAGATATATTTTTTATTTATTTACTCATTTATTTATTACGTTTATTGTAGTAAATACCGAATGTCATACGACTGCAGCTACTCCATTTCCGGGCGAAATGGCGGATCTCCAAGATGTCAAACGGAGCGCACTATGCCCCCGGTTGCCCAGAAGAAACATCAAATGTTTGCAAAACGATATTTCCAAGAACAAGGTACAGGTACAGGTATATTAAATATCGAATAAATGATGCGAACAGCTTTTTTTACGTACAAATTCTGATCTGTTTGTCTGATTCCATTCGATGTGTTCCAGGTTCGCCACTCGGAACCACAGCACACCCGAGTACCCCGATGAAATACGAATACGATACACATACGGTAGGTGCAGGAGCACCAGGGAACGCGTATTCGGGACCAATCGAGGGTGCAGCTGGACCACAACCCGAAATGAAATACAGCTGCAGCGTGGACTTCAGTCGACATCAGTCAGGTAAAACAATATTCCGCGTTATTTTCGATTTAACGGGTCTTTTCTTGTTCGATAGCTTCTAAAAGCCATTTTCTCTCGTTGCATTTTCAATACTTTCATAGAATTGCAACTGAATTTCTATATTTAATAAAATTATCTTATAATAAGTAACTCTAACTGAGTAGACCTCCAAATGTAATTTTATACGCAAGAATGCATTGATGAATAACCACCATCTTATCTTTTTCAGGACGTTCTGCTATTGAACACATTCACCATAATCACACGTATCACTTACCTGCAGAAAGTTCCGGGTCCCTTCAACGTCCAGTTTCTCGTGACAAAAAAGGTAAAGGTCAAAAACATCATATGAACGTACAATGTCAAAAAATATTGTGTCGACGCACGTTTTTTACAAAATAGTAATTATTAATGCTCCGTAAACCTAGTGTTAATGAATCACATGACAGATTAATTTAAGATTGTTTACGAGCTTTGTCTGTAAAATACGATACGATTAAAATCCGATTACACTTGAAGTTCAAAGTAAATTTCATAAAATCTTTTTTAATTATATCCTTGCTGAATAAAGATTATAGAATCACTTGTGAATGGGATGAGATAATAATGAGACAATAATCTTTGCACATCACATTTCTAGTTTTGTTTTTTTTCTTTTTCGAATATTTGCTTTATTTTGTATTTATAATTTATAATTTGTATTTCGATCTTCTTCAGGGCGTAAAAGCGAATGCGAAGAGCACCTGACTAGAGACGAGAAAAGGGCCAGAGCATTGAACGTGCCGATTCCAGTGAAAGATATTATTGATCTACCTATGGACGAATTTAATGAACGTCTTAGTAAATACGATCTCAGCGAAGCTCAACTGTCTTTGATACGTGACATAAGAAGACGAGGCAAGAATAAAGTTGCTGCACAAAATTGCCGCAAACGTAAACTAGACCAAATTATTAGCCTTGCCGATGAAGTGAAGGAAATGAGAGACCGTAAAATGAGACTTATTCGTGAACACGAATTCATGCTTCTCGAGAGGCAACGCGTGAAGGATAAATTTAGCCAACTTTACCGTCATGTATTTCAAGTAAGCATAAAATATTAATTATCGCTTGGCTACGGACCTATACATATACACATTTCAGTTCAAGTAGTCAATCGAACGTGACTCTCACAACAATTGTAAACGATCATGTAATCGCGAAGCACGTCTATAATAGAATTTTATTTTTTATGTATCAACATTAATTATACCGGGCATAAAATGTGACTGGTGTACACGTTGGTTTTCTAAAAATTTCTATTTCTTACTATTTTTATAACAAAATGTGCTTAAACGATGACATTTATTTAATAATTAAATGGCTAATTGGTCATGCGTTCTGATCATTGTTTAGGGCCAACTTTGGTTTTTTAAATAGAAACGTGATAAAATTTTTTATTCTCTATAAAAAAGTATTAACTCATTCATGTCGAACAATGATTACTTTAGCAGATATTTGAATTTGAAACGTTTTTATTGCGGTAGTATTGGTATACAAATTTATCATTAGTAAGAGAATGAGATTGTTGATCAATTTTCTGAAATAAAGATCCGAAAACAAAAAATTGCAATTTTTTTAAAAACTGGTTAATGACTATACTAATATACAATAGTTTTATATGATTTTCGTTATACAGTGAAGAACCCCGTTTACATGGCTCAAACGGGACCGTGACCAGGGCCGATCCGGAAAATTGATTAACATAATATATCATAATATTTTATTTATTACACATTTTACATGTATATGTACACTGTAAGTTTAGTTTAATTAGGATGTTATAAAGAGGTCTGCGAGTTTCTTTTCTGACAAATTTGAGTGACGTTTACGTGCCGCTCGTAGATGCTTTACCTTAGTGATCTCACAGCCGATTCTGAGTCATAGGCTCAGGATATTAATTAATTAGCAGATAAAAAAGACAGGAAACTATGTTTGACAATCCGAATAAACAAAGTTCTACTGTACATGCAATATGACATAGACTCTTATTCGAGATTTCTATCTAATTAATAAGTTAATCAGTGCTAATAATACACTTGTATATCTTTCAGTCTTTACGGGACCCTGATGGGAATCAATATCATCCATACGAATACAGCCTTCAACAGTCTGCAGATGGGAATGTATTGTTAGTGCCAAGAAATCAGACAAATCCTCATCACCCGCGTTCCACAACAATGGAACCAAAAACGAAACCCAACCCGGAGCATAAAGAATGAAAACTATCATGAAATCGTGTTTAAAATACTATTTTCCTCCTACATTGAACGCACTTAAAGTGTTATGCACGAAGGCAAACGCGGTGCTGCGAACGCAATTATTTAAGGTTGTTAAATAAAATAATATAAAAACGATTCATGTCAAAAAAAAATGTTCAGTGCTTAACATTCGATATATCGTATATCATATTTAACAACGAAATTTTTTAAAGTCAACCTAGAAACTCACATTGAGTTATATGTTCTTTTGCGACTGGAAAATAATCATCAAGCTTAGAAACAGTGATTGTACATATAGTAACATAAAAATAACTATACTATGAAAAGAATGGTAGATTCTGCTCTAAAGTTCAATGTTACGTTTCAAGCTCTTATTTATTACATCAATGAATGATACAATCGTAGAATGTTTCTTAAAAAAAGAAAAGAGAAATCAGCACATGTTCAAAATGTCACTTTTTGTATGGTACTATCCACAAGAATATTGTTGTAATATTCAGATTAAAATAATTTTCTTTTTTTTTTGTTATCCTTTTTCTTCCAGTATATGTGAATTATGCTTGTTAATTTTACAGAGCTCATATATGTGCGTGTATGTTTTTTTACGTGCAGCGATTGCAATATATAATTAAACATGGTTCCCTTTTTCACAAAAAAGCGTAACATGCATTTCGATGCGATTGTTGCGGCTACGAATAATACACAATTTAACTAATCATAGTTGAGATAAAAGTTAAGTATTGACAATCGTATCGAAATGCGACTAGTAATTTTAATCTACCGAATAAAGTTATTTGTAAAATCGTTTTAACTTTACCAAGCATTAGTGCGTATGTGCACGTTCTGGTAAAATTGACTAATAAATTGCAACGAGTATGTCATACATAACTTGATGCAAGTGAAAGAAATAGAATGAAACTATGCCAGTAGATGAACACGTTTTTTGTTATTACTTATACACTTATGTGGTTTTAAGATCTTCATAATTTTAATGGCAAAAATGTAAAAAAATGTGTAATGCAACATTAAATCTGCATTTAAAATGAAAATAAAGTGAAACGGAACAATTAAAACAATAAAGGGCAAATGTCTGAGACATTGAAATATAGTGCATTGTTCTAAGGTATTTCATATTCTGTACAGGAAACTTCTCTGAGAAATGTTAAATTGCAGTCCATTTAAGCAAAACATTAACTGAGAAATTGTAATATACAATGACGAAGATACGTAGTAAGAATAATGTAAGTATGTGTATACGTATACTACAATACGTTTTACTGCTACAATAATCATAATAGGATTGATCAAAATATGAACAAACATAATAAATACACATATTTTTATATAATAAGAGACGGATGAAGTTCAGGTATTCCACATTTGCCTTTTTATGTATATATTAATGTAGTTAGTATAATTTTCTATAAATACTATGGATACATAAGTATATAAAAGAAACATATATGTTATAATGTTAAAAACAAACGAAATGAAAAAACTGTTTATGCCGACAATTTATAATAGTCAGCTCTTTATTAATATTTACATACACAATTGTATTTATACTATTGGGTGTAGGCTGTCTTTACATACTGTACTTAGCGAATGGAGATCCCATTGTTGAAGACTACGATAAACAAAGAATAATTTATAATAACTGTGTTCGTATACTGTACAAACGAACCACATTTATATGAATCTTTAATTCCATCTGACCACATTTTAAGATCTCCCATGTCATTAAATTTCTATATTGTATAAATAAAGCTGAATAAACCTTTGGGGAAAGTACTGTACGTACTTTGATATCACATATACATAATATACTTATCCCTCTTTGCATTATTTTAGAAAAAATAAAAAATTTAAAAAACGGTAACGTTTTTATTCATAAAATACATTGCTTATACATATTTCTATATCTTATATGTCATTGCAAAGGTAAAGTTACGAAAATATATAATTATACAAAACAAATACTATTTCTATAACACATCAGCATCGATTTCATTTTTTATCATAAAATTTATAACTAAATACAGTATAAATATATATAAAAAGAATCCAAATCTGTTATTACATACTGTGAAAACATGTCTATTATTATATTAAATTATTATGTTGTTGCATATGAAATATCTGATTTTAGAATGCAACTTTTACTAAGCGTTATAATCAAGAAATGCAGGTTGCCCCGTAATTAGTAACGAAAGTCTACTGAAGTCTACTGAGTCTACTATGGTAGAAAATCAGTAGAGTCTGCTAGCAAACCATGGATATAGAAATTATATCCATATAGCAAACACAGGTACATAGCAGGTTTCCAGCATGCGGTTGTCACAGCGCTCTCTACACTATCTAACGACGATTTTAATTACTGCAACCACAGACAAGGTATCGGTGATAGCAGATAGCAGTCTCTGGTTTTATCACGCACACGCGCCCAAACGTATCTATATTATAAGGAAAGAATACATATAAAATTATTTAAAATAACGATCATTATAGAAACATTAAAATGGTTTAATTTTTATATTGTGATGAGATATTGTGTGGTTTTCACGCGCATGCGCGACTAAAAACAGGTTCGTATCTAGATACGTCTTAAGTTTGTGGTGCGAAATTGCCATAATTATGTATTATACAGCGTGTCTCAAAACTCCTTCAACATCCTGAAATGGGCGGTTCCTGAGACTATTTGAAGCAGCATTTTTCTTTTGCAAAATGTCCGCCGGGGATTCGTTTAGGAGTTATTAACGAAAAACACGGACCAATCAGAGCGCGGCTACAACGGACGGATTCTGACTCATCCAACGGTAACGCGATGCTCAGCGAGACCTATCGGCTAGCTGGAATCCGTTGACTATAGTTGCACTCTGACTGGTCCGTGTTTAAACGAAGTCCCGCCGGACATTTTGCAAAAGAAAAATGTTGCTTGAAATAGTCTCAGGAACCGTCCATTTCAGGATGTTGAAAAAGTTTTGAGACACCCTGTATATTATGTGTATATATCATTTTTCAAAATTAAAGCATAACAAATTTTGCAAAATTATGTGAGGTGACTAAGGTACCTTATTTTAGCCAAATTTTTGACGTTATTGTCGCTAAAACTTTCGCGTAAAAACCGCACAATATCTCATCACTGGATGTCGCCGCGTCTTCAGCCAGTGTCGCCGGCAGTGTTGGGATATTGCGCGGGTTACACGCGCATGCGCGAATAAATGCAGGAACGTATGTACGTCCTAAGTTTATGGGGAAAATAGAGGGGGACTGTTATTGGCGGGAACCCATCGGAAAAGTGCAAGACGACACGACGAGACGAGCGTCATTCGAAAATGTTAATATATTCAATTGTTTAATAATGGCAACTATTGGAAAAAGAGCTACAAGGAAGCGTAGAGCACAACTCTTCCAAAATTCTTGGTTGGAAGATGATATCTTTAAATTATGGTTAGCTCCTTCTTCGGTAGAAAATAAAGCGCTTTGTATTGCATGCAACAAGACTATCAGATGTAAAAAATCAGATTTTGTGGAATTATGCGGGGTGACCAAAGTACCCCATTTTAGCTCAATTTAGTACTTTACTGACGCTATAATTGTTGCGCATGCGCGTGTAACCCGCGCAATATCCCAACACTGGTCGCCGGATGAATCCAAAACGGTCGTCACATAGTCTTCTACTTTTTTCCCTTCCACTATCCTATTTGACCATCATTCACTCCACTCAATCCCCGTCGCGTACGCGCAACGTATCACATTATTACTCTGGTCATCAGAGAGGGGGTACCTGTATTCCCCTCGATTGCTTCAATCTGGCGACACTGTCTTCAGCATATAATTCCGAGTTATACTGGTACAGAGGTGGGGAACGTGCGGCCTCCGTAAGTTTCTTGCGTGGCTTTGATAAATGCTAGGTCTTTTATTAATTCATATTTAATTATGTAGATTACGACAATTTGAAAATTAATTGAATGCTTAAACAAATAAAAATACCAACAGTGAAA
This sequence comes from Lasioglossum leucozonium, assembly GCA_028454225.1. Lineage (NCBI taxonomy): Eukaryota > Metazoa > Arthropoda > Insecta > Hymenoptera > Halictidae > Lasioglossum > Lasioglossum leucozonium. The sequence goes on along the minus strand of CM052218.1, from coordinate 13,826,149 downwards.
TATAAAAAATTATAGCGACCACCTTTATTAGTGCCTAATTTAAATGTGTCCTCCAATGGTAAAAAGGTTCCCCACCTCTGGTATAGTATACAGGGTGTCCCAAAACTACTGCGTTAAACTGAAATGGGAGGTTCCTTGGGTCATTTGAAGCGACATTTTCCTTAACAAAAATTGTCGAACATGTCGAACGAGTCGAACGAACGACAACGCTCGCCTGCCGGCTCACCGCTCTATGTAGGTCGCGCTCTGATTGATCCGTGTTTTTCGTTAATATCTCCTAAACAAAGCCGCGGACGCCATTTTTGTTAAGGAAAATGTCGCTTCAAATGACCCAAGGAACCTCCCATGTCAGTTTAACGTAGTAGTTTTGGGACACCCTGTATAGGTTAGTGGTGGTCACGGTAGGGGCCCCTGAATTACCTGCTTCTCCCACCAACCTCGTTAGCCACGGAGGGACGTACGGGAGGGGGAGCAGTGTTGGGATATTGCGCGGGTTACACGCGCATGCGCAACAATTTTAGCGTCAGTAAAGTACTAAATTGAGCTAAAATGGGGTACCTTGGTCACCCCGCATAATTCCACAAAATCTGATTTTTTACATCTGATAGTCTTGTTGCATGCAATACAAAGCGCTTTATTTTCTACGGAGCTAACCATAATTTAAAGATATCATCTTCCAACCAAGAATTTTGGAAGAGTTGTGCTCTACGTTTCCTTGTAGCTCCTTTTCCAATAGTTGCCATTATTAAACAATTGAATATATTAACATTTTCGGATGACGCTCGACTCGTCGTGTCGTCTTGCACTTTTCCGATGGGTTCCTGCCAATAACAGTCCCCCTCTATTTTCCCCATAAACTTAGGACGTACATACGTTCCTGCATTTACACGCGCAGGCGCGACAATTTTAGTGTCAGTAAAGTACTAAATTGAGCTCAAATGAGGTACCTTGGTCACCCCGCATAATTCCACAAAATTTTTTTTTTATTTTCAAATATCAATGTTTAACATGCGTATGATATATTAAATTTTGATGTGTAATAAATAATATATAATAGTGTATAATATAATGTAATATATAATATACTTATTACTAATTTTGGAAGCATAGTGCTCTACGCTTCCTTCTAGCTTCTTTTCCAATAGTTGCCATTATTAAACAATTGAATATATTAACATTTTCGGATGACGCTCGTCTCGTCGTGTCGTCTTGCACTTTTCCGATGGGTTCCCGCCAATAATAGTCCCCCTCTACTTTCCCCACAAGCTTAGGACGTACATACGTTCCTGCATTTATTCGCGCATGCGCGTGTAACCCGCGCAATATCCCAACACTGATCCCAACACTGAGGGGGAAGGGCATGAAAGCACGAGGTACCGCAGCGAAGGTGCGCGCCGCACGAAAGAGTGGTTGGTAGGGGAAACTCCACGGGTCCTTCTTGTCCGCGGCGAACAAAAATGTCCATCACTGGTATAGGTCATAGGTCATTGGATTCTTCTTGACGTAAGAAAATTAAAGAAGCAATTGTTTGCTTGTATCAGAAAATTTTAATCCTTATTAAGCCTCGCCATGATATTAGTATAAGTTTAGAGATTAGTATAATATTAGTATAAGTTTTATTATAACTTCTAAACATGCAATAACGGGCAGCTAAACTCGAAATAAATATATAATCTTTATTACGCCCTGATATGATACGACGATTCTGATATGAATATAAAATCATTGTTGTAAATGTCTCTTGCTCAACTGGAAGGACTTATAACGACAAATTATATATTGATTAAAACTTATCTTCTTGATTATAATAATACAAATCCGAAAATTATTAGAACAGCACACAAATTAAAACTATACTAACTTACCTCAGAGCGTCGAGAAACATCTCAATTTGTTGTTTCTGCCAATGTTCTTTTATTTCTGATGTCCATTAATACCTTCATTTGTTTCCCTCTAATATCCGACACGTCGAGATGAACATTTATTCTGAAAATATCTTACAGTTTACTGTTTGACTTTTACGCCGTCAAATTCGCGGTTCCGACCACTATGCGTCTGCTGCAAACCTGCTGCAAGACTCTGCTGATTGTCTGCCATAGCACATTTTGCTTAAGTACTAGGTACTTACATTATTTTAAGATCCAAAGCAATGTTTTACCTTTATTATGTAGACATCCAAGTTTAGTTTTAAATCAAATTTATTTCAATGTCAATAGATACGACAGTCGAGTGTTCTTTTTATAAAATTTTGAGCAAATTTTGCGAAATTTTGTGGATAGTTTGTAGTCGCAATTCCATGCCAATTCCATTCCAAATCCATGCCAAACCTTGCCCTCGTGAAGAGGCCAGATCGGTCACACTAAGAGCGAACAATAGTCTTGGGCTAAGAGTAAATATCAGGAAAAATCAGAGTAAACGTTGCTTTAGGAGGGAAAATGGAATTAAATTATTCAAAATACATGAAATTTAAAATTATATAATTTAGAAGTTTACATAAAATTCCGTTTTCCCTCACACAGCAAGGTTTACTCCGATTTTGCCCGATATTTACTTTGCAAGGTAATATTTACTTTGCAATCAAATACCGAGCATCTGTTTCCGAGTTAGGCTCTGAATTTGCTGATAAGTTTTGGTGTCCAATTCACAGCGTATATAGGGGCCAAATTCTACTCCAAACGTGGTCTTACAATTAGCACCAAAACGACCGCCTTTTACTCGCGAAGTACGATTACAAACATTGATCAAAATTTTCTTGAAGCAGATTTGGCTAACTGAGATATTGATGGTTGCATTATATTGTATATATGATGTTTGGTCTTAATGTATCGATTAATAAACCCACTAATCGTCGATGGTAAAGCAAACTATAAAATAGAGATGACAATCTTATTGCGAATGAAGAACATGAAGGACCAAAAGATTCAATTTCTATCCTAATTGAATCGAGAGACTTGTAATCCATTGACATTTACGTTTGTCACTGTTATCAATTTTCATCATTTTTTAACATGTACGGATGTAATAGCGAAAAATTATTAATTTTAATGTTAAAAATTATTTGAAATAATTGCATAAAAAAGGTGTTGAAGGGTTGAAAAGAAAAATCGATCACTTTGTACTCTATGGTATAATAAATAAATAATAAGTTTTAATTGTATAAAAAATACCGTATTGAACGTTCCGCATGAATAGTGTAACGAATATACATAAAGTATTAACAAAACAACTTAATTTATTATCCCTTACAAATACTACACTGGTATAAAACATAATAAGCGTTTCAAATCTAGTCTTGCTTTATGATAAGGTCGGTCGTGTCAGGTGAAGAAGTTACTTCCAATGATTTCTCATTTGCTAAATGTAGGAGAGACACAAAGGAAATTGGAAAACTTAATGCTTCTGCGTTATTTTTCGTTAATAACGTTGGTAATGATTTGTAAATTGTATTGAAATTTTTAGTACCATTCATTTTATTTGAATTTTGCAAACTTTCACTTCTCCTTGTGTCTACTTCGATATATTGTTTGTCACTATCTGTACATAAACAATTCCAAATAGTATGTTTCAATCGTTTCATATCAATTTTTTTCGCACGTACACAATATGCAATATTTATTTTACTTGTTAATGTAGGCATGGCAACTAAATTAGTACCAGTCAAAGGCTGTGTAGGTGCTACACAGTCACTCGTAAATACAGAATCATCAGGAATGGCTTCACTGTTTTCAGTTTCTTCATATTCATTATCATTCGTTTCAGGACAATAATTTGATGTGTTATTTTCATTATTACAATCATAATTTTCTACAATATCAGACAAATGAGTAGTGTTCGTATTGTCTTTATATTTAGGTGGTTCAAACATTATTGCATGAAGATACAATTTACTAGTTTGTACAATATCATAATGTACATCCGTTGGTAATGCCAATATTTCTTCATCCCATTCCATTTTAGCAGTTTTAATGTGCACTTTAACTGATTTACTTGGTATAAAATTAGCTGCCAAATTTTCTTGTGTTTCATGGTAGTAATGTATCTTTAATTCCTTCTTTTTCTTATTTGGCGCTTGATAACATTTTTTATCGCTTTTACTGTCACCTAATAGTTTTCTGATATTTGTAGGTTTCCAGTAAGATGGACCTCTCCAATGTATATTTAAATTTTGTTGAACAACTGAATATTCTGAAGGTTTAGATACTACAGTACTACCCAATAGTTGTTGGAAATCTACAATATTTTCTACTTGATCAGGTAATTTAACACATCTTTCTACATTTTCTTCTTCGTTGTCCTCATTATCTTCAATGTCAAAATAATGCACACTAGTATCTTGTAACGATGCATCTAAATCAAACTGAAACATTTGTTCATCCTTTTTTTCTGGTTCAGCATCCTCTGGTTCCTCATTTACATCAAAATTTTGGAAATCAAAGTAAAACATAGATGGACAAATTTGCATTTCTGAAATATCTTTTATTATTGGAGGACTGTGATCAATGCCTGTATCTTGTGTTTCTTTATGCACTACTATATCCACCAAAACATCATTATATGGATGTGGATAAAACCCAGACCCTGCATGGTTAGGTAACATAGCTTGAAGCAACCTGTCCAAAGTTTGCAAATCTGATTCCATACTTGGTAAAATAGGCTTTACAGTTTCAACATTTGTTCGCAAACTTTCCACTGTGGTAAGTATCTGTTGTTTCACTCTTTTCTTTTTTTTCTTCTCCTTCGTTTGAACTTCGTTATTTTCATTTGTTTCTGCAATATCCATTGGTTCTTCCTGATTATCTCTTGAGTTTTCAATATTTTTTTCTTGTTTGTCTAAGCCACCCAGCATCTTAAGAATTTCCATATGTATACCATCGACACGAAATCCATAAATTTTAGTACTTACATCTAAAGACATACTGGCCATTTGTAAATTAGTCATATTGGAATCTCGCTTTTTAATCATGTATGTCATAAAATCTATCATTTGCAAGCTAAATGCATTCTTGAGATTAATCTTATTTTCCGCACCAAGTTTTATACACTGAGATACACTCTCTACCATTTCAGTACTTGACATATTATTGAAGATGCTAAGTCCTAAGGAACGTCTTTTGTCAGTAGTGTTTCCAGCTATTGTTGGTGTTGAATCAATTTCACGGCGACGAGCCAATCGTTCTGCTTCATCATCATTTTCTGATAATGAAAGAGGAACATTCGATCGTTGCACCATAATCGATTTTCGTCGCAAAGGCGATGAAGATGCTGCAGTTGAACGTATAGCAACATCTATTAATTTATTTGCGTTACTTTTATGTCCTTCCATCTTGTTTAATTCCAATAGTGCAAGTTTTTGTTAGTTTTACTGAAAAACAAACATAAAACCTGTACAATATTTCTTAACCAGGTATATAAGTACAGCAGTATCAAATAGCTAACATCAGCGGCTTTTTCTGAATTTGATAGCTTTGACATGATTTGATGAACACACTAATATTTGTTACAACTGATTGTGGACACATTTACAAAAAATTTAAAAAGATATCCTTGGAAGTTGAAAAATTTTTAAAGTTACGGAACGATAAAGATAACATTATGAAGATTTAGCCAATTTATATACAGTGAGAGACAAAAGTATTTGTGCAGTAGTAATGTGGAAATAAAAAGAGCTGTATTCTGTATACTCTACATTATTGATTACATTAGCATATATATTTGTTTGTATACTGTACAGTATAATACTAATATTTCGCAGACACAAAAGTGTTCGTACAGCACTTGTCTTGTTGATTAAACATGATAGTTATGAAAGTGACTCAAGTATTATGTTCAAATGACAGTAGCAAGATTTTTCACTTGAAATTAGGCGACATAATAATACATTAATGTCCAGTTATCGCCAATAATAAATAACATGGGCAGAAAAAACAGAAAAATAACACTACAAGAATGAAATACTATTATAGAATATAGAGGATACAGCCGGACAAGATAGTCAAAAGTGCCCCAGACTGTATAGATTTTTGGACACACTAGAGAGGATACGAGAGTGCTCACTAGAGTAGCTCTTATTTTCGATATTTCAATTTTTTCGTGACACCCTCCAAGATTGTTGCAATAAATCAAAAAAATCTGTGTAAAGTGTCAGCTCGTACGAATAACGGGAGAACGTGCCACCGGACCTTTAATTATTAAAATAATTAATTAAATATTCATAAAATCGTTTTCCTCGAATATCTTCAAAAAAATTCTGAATTGTTGACTGTATTAAAAAATATGTTAGACCAAACCTGTAGATCTGGACAGGCTGCGTCTTTTATGTCTTATTACCTTTTTGCGTAAAAGAAATGGGTTTCGAAAAAACTGAGGAAAGTATCACTACAAAATCAAAAAACTTTTTCTGAAATTTAAAAACTGAAGTGAAAACTCAATATCGTTTATCCACAAACATTAACGAAACATGTGTATTTTTTTTGCAGAACTTACTTTCTTTTAATTGTATACTATTTTAAAGGAAATTGCGTACATTTCCTTTCTTAGGATTCAAAAACATTTTCAGGTTTCACTTTATCAAGGATAAAGGTGTAATAAAGAGAACTACGTTTCGAAAAGCCCTCTAAAACTGACCGTTAAATAAATATAAGCGAATCCGTACGACTTTACCTCTGAATCGGTCGGACGATTAAAACTAAACTAAAAATTAAAACGATTTTATGTGCATTCAATTAATTATTTTAATGTGTAAGGGCCCGGGATCACGTTTTCCCGTTATACGAATGAGCGCAAACATTGCACATATTTTTTTTATTCATTGAGACATCCTGGGGATACCGCAAAAAATTCAAATGTCGAAAATAAGAGCACCCTAGTGCTGAGCATGTTAACATTGGGTATAGGTTCCATGCTAAAAGTGGATGCGATCTATCTCTGTCTATACTACTGACAAAAGTGGAGGCAGAAAAACCGTGGGCGCGAGCACCATCAATCCTCTCTGGTCCCGAAAAAAAACCCTATGTGGCAAGTTTCAAGTCGATACCCCTATCACGAGAGTAGTTATAGGGTGTACACGGTTTTAATATTGTATTATGCTTTATTTCTTATGTTCTGCCCAAATAAAAATTACGAAAAGATTACTAAACATTCTAGTTAATAGTACACACGACTGTGAGTATTTTTCCAATTTTTGAAACATAAAATTGCTGATATTACATTCAAATTATCAGGTGACCACACTTATGTTATTATGGTAGTTGCGCCTTATTATAACTATTAATGTGAATTTTTTGAGATTTTTCGAATTAAGCAGACATTTAATAAAATTGAGAATCTCAAAAAATCCTACAGAATGCATATTTCTTATAGAAGTTTTAGAGATACCAGTTTTATAAAAATTCAGTAGTAAGACATTATTCAAAGCAATGTTTTCAATTTTCGTTAGATTGTTTTTCAAGTGCATCGTAGTTAATAAAATAAAACATCGATTTTTCACTTCTTTTCTGTGGGTATTTTATGCAATATTGAACATTTCTACGTTGGGAGAAACAATGTACATACTTAAAAATTCAATTCAAAATCATAAAATTTCGAAACACGCGTTTCGCGGTACATACCAACTTGAAACTTGTCTCACAAGATTTTCTTAGGGGACCCTATCATCGAATGATATAACCAAATTGTTTTAGTGCATTTTAACCATCTTATCCAGCTATCTCTTTCATTTAAAGAGGATAAATTGTATTCAACTATGCAAAGTATTATAAAGAAATTTGTAAAAATGTAAATATTACAAGACATAAACAGGAGTGGCCGATCGAAGAAATTTTCTACCGAGAGAAGAAACTAAAATAGTTCGATTTGTTAAAAAACAAACCTGACATTACTGCATCTGAAATTGCAGCAAAAATCCAAGAATACAGTAATAAACAAATTCATCTGAAAACCGTTCGACGTGTGCTCCGTTGAGCAAGATATAAAAGTAGGGTAGCCAAAAGGAAAACTTTACCAAGCAATTGAAATAAAAAAAGAAATTGGAATTCGCTAAAAAAAAATATGTGAATGTCAACTCTGGCTTTTGGGACATTGCTATATGTTTGGACGAATCAAAGTACAACATTTTTTAATCGGATAAACGTAAAAATGTATAGCGGGAGCCAAAGACTGTAAAATCAACTATAAAGGACGGGGGTAGAAACGTAATGGTGCGAGGGTGCTTTGCTTCATCAAAAGTTGGAGAACTATAATATGGATAAACTTTTATTTCAATATTCTACAAAAAAATTAAGAAAAAAAGTGCTGACAAATTGAGATTTGGAAATACATTTTACTTTCAGAAAAACCGGGATCCCAAGCATACTGCCCATGTAGTGCGTTAATGGATTTTATATAATACCCCTTACAAATTACCTACTCCCCCGCAATCACAAAATTCAAATCCGATATCACACATACGGCTTGGCGGGAAAAAGGAACGGAGTAAAATATCAGGAGATTTAAAAAAAATTAGTTACATTCAATACTGCACAAATGGCAATGTAATCGAGCATTAATCAAAAAATTAATTTTAATTAATGGTAGTATACGAATACTTTTGTCCCGATGAAATATTAGCATCAGATATACGAATTTTCGATTGAACAAATCATAGAGAACCGTAGATTTTGTTTGTTTATGATTTATGGTTTACCTAGTTTGTGTATAACTTATAAATAGTTCGCGGATTTCATGCATTTGTGGCGAAAATGGATGGGCGTAATTTCAAATAATAAATAGATTAGAAAAATTTAGGAGTATGTATCGATCCTTTATATACTGCTTAATAAAACTACTAAAAAAATAAATAACTATTTGGTCTCGCATTTAATGCAAACAAATTTTATTTTGTATAAAAATTCGTAGTCTACCTATGAATGTTGTGTAGTCTCTCGGGTACTTGTTCCTATTTGTAAGCCCGTCCCTATTAACGTGCTTTTATATTTAAATAAACAATAAAAATGAACTTGAAAAAATAAATACTACGACTATTCTTTTTAATTACATTGTACTATTAATGTATACATATATTACAAAGGAAAATATTGCATTTCTAACTCTCAAAGTATATTAAACATTTTTTAAAAACTGCACAATACTCTTTCGACAGTTTTATGTAAATATCTTGTCGAAAAAGAAAAGGAACGTCTATTTAACAGAACTAAATAAATGAATAATACTTTACACTACATGAGGCGTACATTATATTACAAAACTGTTTAATTTTCAGAAGAAACAGTGAAATAAGCAGTTTTAAAGCAATTTTTGTGTTTTTAAAATGAATCCTGTAATACTGCGAGATTTTAAGGCTTGTCCGCATTAGTGTGCCCTTATTCGCCTGTTTCTTTCAAACATAACCACATTTTCATTTTCAAGCAGTTCATACGAAGCAATATATTTATATTTTACTGTGTATTTAACGTTTGCATATTTCCACTTTTACAATAAACAATTCGAAAAAAACACTTATTTTAAAGAAAATAATAATTTTGAAGGGAGCAGTGTTTAGAGAGGCATATTAATTGGAGGCAAACAAATATGAACGGGCACACTAATGTGTTCAAAATGTTTGTAAAGGCACACTGTAGTTATTTTAATTAGATTATCGTGAAATATTAACATTTTCAACTCGAAAAAAATATTCCAAATAAAATGAAATAGTTTGAGAATGAATATAAATGTTGAACAGATGAAATTAAAATCAAATACTTTATTAATTAATTCATGAATTAACAAATTATTTGAATGGCACAGTAATTGGGACCCTACTTTGAGTTGCACTCTACACTAATAGAGTATTCTCTCCGTACCTGCCGGAAAAGTCTCTAAATTTTTGTGTATAATTTCGACTTCAGATAAATTACATATTGGTAAAAAGTTAGAGGAATATTTGGCTTAGAGAAGTTTCTGAATAATTTGATGATTAAAAGATTCAATTATTCTCGAGAAAATCGCGGCACAGCGGTTACAGAGCACTACTCTATTTAGTCTCTAGTCTCTACTGTAACAACTGTAAATAACTGACAAAATTTTATCCCCTTTGGAAACCAGTCAAGCAGTAAATGCGCTCGACAATCGAGCCTCGACCCCAGACCACCAAGGAGTCTAGTCTCGATAAAACTCACGCTAACGTGAGTTGGACAAACCATCAATTCATGTCACTACCATGTTTATAATTACAAGTACAAATCACAACAGGAATGAATAACGAGCTGCATAAAGTCCATACGCGGTTGAGTGTACGCCGTACGCGCACTGAATCAATTTTCAAAACCAATTTATTTAATAATAAAACTTGAAATAAAAAAATGTTATTCTTTCTTTTCGACTTACTTTTGCATGTAGAATTATACTTCCCAATCGGTTCTTCACGGTGTAGGGGACATCCTGTATATGTTAAGAATTATTTTATAGGCCCATTCTTAGTCTTTACAATAGCGTTTTGAAATGATTTATTTTGGACGATATTGTAGTTTTACAACTACTTATCTGAATTGTGTTTTTTATTACATTGAACTGTTACTTGTTAAAATAATATATATTCACCGAGAACATATGTAGTATTTAGTATATATTCTTGCCAATCTTTAAATCATGATATTTCTTTCAAGAAACTATGATGAATGCTTATTCAAACACTATGTACTTTGAACAATTTTTATACTTTCACGACTCACTTGGTTTACGCATTAATTACAGCTTATAACGCATTTGAAATGCAATGTATACAGTAGTTTGTTTATGACAATATTCGCACACTATTTAATCATCGATGAAACACGTAAAGAAAGCTTCCAATGTTGCTTATATAACAATAATTTGTCGCATTTTTACATTTTAACTCCGGTTTTAACATATTACAACGAAATTGGCGGGCGAGAAAGAGGTTAGAGAAATAAACTGTGTTCTCAAACACATCAAATTGAAACGTGTTTACCTTGAGAATTTTGAAATTATAAAAAATAATTAACAAATTGTTAAATACATTTCAATGTTATCTTCTACATAAATAGAGATATAGATAACGAATAATGGATATTTCTCGTAAGTTCTACAACTATATTAATCTTTTCAAATTTTATGAATTTTTGTGTAGGTAATCAATTTTGTATACAACATTGCGAAAAACAATAAAGAGCGTCTTTTGTTTCATTGTTCAATTGCTTTTAGCGTTATATATTTGGAAATTTTACGCAAATTTTTTTGTCCAGAGACATCTTTCGTTGTAAAACTACATTTCGGGATTGACATATCGATACTACTTTCAATGCGTTTGAGTTCACGGTACTTCGGGTCACTTCGCGAAAACTAATCATAATGTAATCGAGAGACAGATTCCGACTTAAAGTAAATGGTAATAAATATACGTTAAATAACACACGTGATTGTTTCGTGACAAAAATTGTGCAAAATTAAGCTTATTCAATAATTGCTTTCGTTGTTGTCGTTGAAATTACATACAATTATACAATGATAATACTTTAACCAATAAATCGTAAGTCAAGATACCATGGAGGTTTTGTTGTTACTAAACTTTATACTATATGCTTGTCAATGGTCAGTTTCAGCTATAAAATCATAAAATGGTAAGGCTATTAAGTATCATTCTTTTTATATTATTCTTTTTAATTGATTTCATACTGCTATAAAACATTAGTGATAATGTGGTGCATATTTCTGATTTTATCTCTCCTCTTTTAATCTTTGTTTATCCTATTATTTAATAAATGGCGTAGTACAGTCAGAAACAATCTCTAATTGTTATACATTTTTTATTTGCTTATATAATATATTTATTTTTGTTGAGGTTCTGTTTAAACTCTAAGTATAAATAGTATCAATATATTATTAATTTTTTTATTAATTACACATATAATATTATACACATATCTATTTTAATATAAGTATTGAAGTTGTTTTATTAAATGTATTAATATTAAATCTATCAATATTAGTCCATGTTATTAAATAAATTAAGATTTAGTTAGATTATTCAAATAATTTTAGATATTTTTTTATCACCTCGTGTTTTGTATACATATATAATTTTCAAATATTTTCATTTGTGTAATTAAAAAAATTTCTTTTGAAAAAGTGACTGAAATTACTTGTATAATTCTCCCATATTCTATATCAATTTTTTAGGTTCCAAAATGATAATACTTTACTTTTATATTTGTGTAGGGTGCAAATATATCACAACTAGAGAGAGATATAGGCTCTGATCAATTTCCACCTAATGAGCATTATTTTGGCTTAGTTAATGTAAGTATAAAATGTCCATTTTATTATTTAGATCAAAATAAATATGAAATATTAGTATAGTATTTGATTTTTAAATATTCTTTGCAGTTTGGAAATACCTGTTATAGTAATTCTGTATTACAAGCTTTATATTTTTGCCGACCATTCAGAGAAAAAGTTCTAGAATATAAAGCTAGAAATAAGCGAACAAAGGAAACATTATTAACATGTTTGGCAGATTTGTTTTACAGTATTGCAACACAAAAGAAGAAAGTTGGATCTATAGCTCCCAAAAAGTTTATTGCCAGGCTAAGGAAAGAAAAAGGTCAGTGTAATATGTATCTTTTCAGTTTTTATAAAATCTTACACAAATTTTAACATGTATATGTATATTATAAGTTATAGATATATATATATGTATATATATATATATGATTTATTACAGAGGAATTTGATAACTATATGCAACAAGACGCACATGAATTCCTAAATTTCTTGATAAATCACATAAATGAAATCATTTTGGGTAGGTATATGTTTGTAATTATAACAAAAAATATTTGATTGAATTCCAACCAATAGTTACTAGAATTCAATAATGTCATATAGTTTTAATTACAATGAAATAAAGACTATTATTACAATGAAAAGTAAAGTCAAAAATTCAATATATGCGTGTACCAATATATTGCATTGAAAATAATTTTATTTCAATCTTAGCAGAGAGAAGTCAAAATAAGCCACCTGGTGGAAAGTGTGGAGCAGGGGATGCTGGTTCACCTTCAGAACCAACATGGGTTCATGAAATATTTCAAGGGATCCTTACATCGGAAACACGCTGCCTTAATTGTGAGACTGTATCAAGCAAAGATGAGGATTTTTTTGATCTACAAGTTGACGTAGATCAAAATACTTCAATCACGCACTGCCTCAGATGTTTCTCTAATACTGAGACTCTTTGTAGCGATAACAAATTTAAGTGTGATCACTGTAGCAGTTATCAAGAAGCACAGGTATTTTTTAAGGAATTTGTAATTTATAATTTTGTTTGAATTAATACTTAATAAGACACTATATTCCAGAAACGAATGAGAGTCAAAAAATTGCCAATGATATTGGCATTGCATTTGAAAAGATTCAAATACGTGGAACAATACAATCGTCACATCAAAGTTTCTCACAGGGTAGTTTTTCCTCTGGAGCTTCGACTCTTTAATACTGTAAGTATTTTTTAATTACTTATGATATCATTACTTTAATTATAATTAATATTCGTATGTATATTTTCTCTATTCTCTGTGTATAGAGTGACGATGCAGTGAACCCAGATCGATTATATGATTTGGTCGCAGTTGTGATACATTGTGGAAGTGGGCCTAATCGGGGACACTATATTTCAATAGTTAAAAGTCACGGATTTTGGCTGCTTTTTGATGATGATATGGTCGATGTGAGCTTTAAATGACTTTATATCACATTATACGAAGCGTTCGACTACATGTGAACATCTTTTTAGATTATACTTTTGCCAATAAGTGGAATTAAAAGATATATTGAATCGTTAACCATAAAAACGGAGCTTCCACAGCAATTTTGTTAGTCTTGTATTTCGCCTTATTTTGACTTGTAAAACAGCGCTAAAAGATCAGTCATATGTAGTCGAACATTTTATATACGAGCTTTGTGAAATTATTTACATATTCAATTTTTATTCTAGAAAATTGATGCATCTACTATAGAAGACTTTTATGGACTTACATCAGATATTCAGAAGAGTTCTGAAACTGGTTACATCCTATTCTACCAATCGAAAGATTGCAGTTAGAGTTTTATATAAAAATATAGTAAATTAAACAAATCCTATATAGTAATTTCATATTTTATCAAAGTACAGTATATAAGATTAGGAATGTTGTATGTTAGATTATTTATAAAAGTAAATTATATACAAAATAGGTTTACTTATATTTTTTTCATAAAATATAGAGAAATTCATTAGCTTCATGGTTATTCATTGATGTAATTGCCTTGATGAAAATGAACACTCCTTGTTAAAAAAAAAACAAATTGATTACAGTTTATGTAAGGATTATTTATTTTAATTTTATCAAGAAACTAGTCTATCTTCGTAAAAATCATTTGTTTTATTTTTAGAGCAATTTCTCTAGTAACTTAGAAATGTTGGAAGCGCTAACAGATTCTATATGTATGTAAGAGTATGACTGAAAATAAAATCATTGTTATCAAAATTTAATATGCTACTTGTAAATATAAATAAATTCTCTTATGATTGATAAAAGTTAAAAATTAAAGATAAAGTATTAACTCTTAAAAATAAATGGAAACTTATCATTAAAAAAAAAAACACCAATTTTGTCAAAACATGTTTATTTACGTTTTAAGCAATAAATTCATATGGAATAGGAGCGAGCAGAACAGGTTCTTCGCGTCCTGATACAATGTGTGCTTTTGTTGGTTCAGCAGGTTGTCGTTTAAGTTGAACTTTAATATTATTCTTCTTTGCTTCCTTCCTAAGCCTCTCGTTTTCCTTTACGCGTTTCAGAAAGTCTTCTCTACATTTCGAATGAGTCAAATGTTCAATGCGGACATTGATCCTCTTAGCTATGATGCGTCCACGTACTCTTTTGTTCACAATGACACCAAGAGCATGAGGAGTTACATTAAATACACGGCCAGTTTTTCCATGGTAAACTTTGTAAGGCATTCCCTTTTGGACTGCCCCATTGCCTTTAATATCAACAATGTCACCAACTTTATATACTTTCATATACGTGGACAGTGGGATTGTTCCATGTTTACGGAACTTTCGAGAGAATAAATCTCTGGTTCCACGACGATAACCCTTTGAATTCGTCATTGTTGTTCTTCTATCTGTAACATATAAAAGGTGGATGGTATTATAGAAATATTTTTCAAATACTACTGACGGCGGTATAAGGTTATGAAACTTTCAATATTTTATTTTCTTTCTACAATTTCCTGCGTGAATATATAAATGTTAAGTGTTCACGAATTTGATAAATAAACACATTATTTTATTGGAATTAAAAACAAGTTTTGTATTATAAAATACGAAAATTAATTGACACGTGCAAGCGTGTTTAGATAATTTCTTCAACAAAATGATAATCTTTTCTTACTCAAAATAGTAACTTAAATATATTGAAAATTATAATTTTAAACTTTTGCTAGACGTAAACACAGACACAATATTAATACTGTCTAAATACTTAAAAATTTCTTTATAAATATTGTCAAACGTACAAGAAGCAGGCTCGGCCACTCACGTCGATGAAAAAGAGAAGTTGAGAGTGGTTACCTGAGTATTAATATACGAAAATCGATTAGTATCGATATTTATTATCGTCACATACAACTTTTACTATCACAATAAATCAATAGTATAGTTTTACCTGAAATACAATTGCATTAATAAATTGAAAACTATTGTATAATATAGTAATTGTGGCTGCAAGTTTAAAAAAGTTGAATTTGTCCATATAAATAGATCCTTTAATTAAACATTTTTAACGAGAAAATATTGAAATAATACTAAATAAAATACAATTATTTCATATAATGATTTTTCTAAATTAATGCTGTAATAATAATTATTATTAATAGTATACAATTTGTCCAATAAGATTCTACTATAGTTTAAAATTACAGTCACCAGATTACGCTTCACTACCGCAGAGTTTCCCATCTATTACTTGCTCAATCATTTATCCCGGTGCATGACAGTTGTTTTCTGAAAATTCATCATAGGGTGCAAAGTTATTTTGCAGCTTTTTATTGTTTGTTAGCCGTGCATTATTAAATAATGGTATTTGTTTTATATATTTTGTTACAGTATTTTGTTATAATAATTTTATGTAATACAAACTATGTAATAAAAAATTTCTTTCATAAGCAATTATAGTATTTGTGCAAAGCCAAATACATACCATTGGAGATCTGTTTAAAGTTGCAGTTTCGAAATTTTTTATTAAAATTTATATAATAATATACATGTATACTTCTCATATTGTTGTACATGTAGTATTCATTTCATTAAGACATAAATTTATTATATCAAAATAATTTGTGACATTAATGTTGGGTTATAATCATAATTGTAATATAAAATATATATATAATCAATTTTCAGTTCCGTAATCAATACGATAGCGACGTAACGGTATGGAGTCCACAGGGACGTTTACATCAAGTGGAATATGCAATGGAGGCTGTGAAACTAGGATCAGCCACTGTCGGACTTAAAAATAAAACGCATACTGTTCTTATCGCATTAAAACGTGCTTCTTCTGAACTTTCAGCGCATCAGAAGAAAATTATTCCTATAGACAAACACATGGGAATATCTATTTCAGGTTTAACTGCTGATGCTAGAATGCTAAGGTATGTAATATACCTTCCAAGTTTAATTTCAATATATTTTATATGAATGTATTTAACTCTCGGCCAGCAGAACCTGACAATATTTGCACATGTATGAGAATTATAGCTGTGTGCATGAGTTCTGCAGCAGGCAATTCGTTGTATGTAAGCGTCGCAAAGATGCACCAATGTACGCGCGCATGTGTTCAGCTGTTGTCAGCGGTATCTACTGTCCGAGGGTTTATGTTGTTTAGAAACTTTAATCATATTGAGATTATTAATTTATTTTCATATATACGCAGTCGATACATGCGAACTGAATGCTTAAATTACAAATATTCTCATGATGATGTATTACCAGTAAGTCGTTTAATGGCATCACTAGGAAATAAATTACAAACTTGTACTCAAAGATATGATAGAAGACCATATGGTGTTGGTCTACTAATAGCTGGATATGATGTAAGTTATTCATAAAATATATCTATTCTATTCATTCATTTTTCGTTACTGGCAATATAAGAATTTATATTATCAGATTCAAAATGTTACACATCACAGAATATACAGGATGCGTTGAAATATATGTACAAACGAAGACAGGGTAATACTTCATAAAAAAATAAGGAAAGAATATATAATAAAGTGTTTCTATTTGAGACATCATTTTGGATGAGCTATTATATTCAAGGAAGCCCAAACAAGATATCTTGATAACCATATTTTACTATACCAATTATAGAATAGTTGACAAAGTTGATGTCATTGTCGTATGCAAAATTATATTCATGTAATCATAGTAATAGAATACTAACTAAAATGTTTAGACTTAATTAATCTCAATTTTTAATATGTTTATGGTTTTTGTGTGCTCCCCTAAATAGAAAGCAAGGAGTGTAGGAGTTCAGAGAAGAATCCAGCAAGTTAACCAATTCAACATGTTTCATAAAAAAAATTCCTTATCTCTTCCGATCTAATCTTCTTTTATGAAGGATTACACTGTGCCTGCTTGTATATGTTATTATAACGCATCCTATATATTATCATCTTCTTTTTATTAAAGGTTTATAATTCTTCACAACATCTTAAATTTAAATTTGCTAACAAAAAAATTAATGTAAATTCAGAGTGATAGCTAGAGGTGTGTATGACCCCGAAAATGTTAGGTCAAGAATTTTATTCGAGATCGGAACGAGTTCTCGAATATATCGGAATTCCCGAGCACATTCGGATTTACAAAAATTCTCGGGAATTCCGATATATTTCCCGACGTTTTCGTAAACCTCTAGTGATAGAATGAAATGTATTCTATTTCACAATGCGAAGCAAAATAGTTTAGTTTGTATTAATTTGAACAATTGCATCCAATAGAAATTGAAGAAATAATAAATGGTGCAATGGTATTAATATTTTTACAGGATCAAGGACCTCATATTTACCAAACTTGTCCTTCATCAAATTTCTTTGACTGCAAAGCAATGGCTATTGGAGCACGTTCTCAAAGTGCTCGAACATATTTAGAGAAGCATCTGAATGAATTCATGTCATGCAATCTTGATGAACTTGTAAAGCATGGTCTTCGTGCTTTAAGAGATACACTACCCAATGAGGTTGATTTATCAGTTAAGGTAAAATGATTAAATTACAAAGTAGTTTTAGATTTTTGAAAACTTGCAAGTAATAACATGATCAATTTTTTACAGAATGTTTCTATTGCTGTAGTAGGAAAAAATACAGATTTTACAGTATTTGATGAAGAAATAACTTCTACGTACTTATCTCAAATTGAAGATGACAAACGTGGAAGACCTACAGAACCTGACACAGAACAAGATTCAAGACCTCCGCAACCACCACCATCTGACGAAGGCCCACGAGATCCACAAGTTGCAGTTGCAATGGACACAGATTAAAAATACTGTAATATATTTTATGTATACATGGAAAAGAATACGCATTTTGTGTTTAAAATTTGTATCTTTACTATTGTCACTATCACTTTTAATACAATAGAAATTACTGGGTCATGAAAATTTGGTAAAGTGATTCTTACAACATTAAACATACTTAGTATTCTACATAGCATAACTGTTTGTACACACTTTTTTACATTTTAACAAAATTTACAATTTACATTACAGTAAGTAGTCACGCATAGAAATCTATGCCTATATCTGTAATTGCAGAATAGTGCCTTCATTGCTGTTTAGTTTTTTTGTCTCTTTGTTTCTTTAAAATGTTTGTTAAGAAAAATTCTCCAGCTCTGTAAGAAGATCGTACTAATGGACCACTTGCAGTATACAAGAATCCCATTTCATTTCCTATATTTTCCCATTTTTTAAACTTCTCTGGTGTGACATATTCGATAACTTTTAAATGTCTTTTTGTGGGTTGCATGTATTGTCCAAGAGTTAATGCACCCACACCAACATCTCTCAAGTCTTTCATGGTTTGTTCAATTTCTTCATCAGTTTCACCTAATCCCAACATTATTGATGATTTTGTAATTAAATTTGTATTTAGCTTTTTTGCCGTTTTCAACACATGTAGTGACTGTCTGTGTAATACATAAATATAAGTTTGTAAACAATTTTTTTAAAAATCATATATTTGTGTAGAATCATTAATTCGAAATACCTGTACTGAGCTCGTCTATCTCGAACGAAAGGAGTTAAACGTTCAACAGTTTCAATGTTATGAGCAAAAACATCAAGATTAGAATGAACAATTGTTGCAACACAATTTTCATTTCCTCTAAAATCTGGTACCAAACATTCCACTAAAATACTGCTTCTATAAAGACGTATAAAATTCATTGTAAATATTTGTTACCTCTTTAACAATATTCATAAGAAAAAATTTATTTAACTAGATTATGTACCTCTTTTTAAGTTCTTTTACTGTTTCTGCAATATGATTTGCTCCACCATCACTTAAATCTATAAAATATAAAATTTCAAGTTACTGCCATGTTTATGGATACAATTTATATTCTCATCAGAATCGTAAATAATAATAACTAACCATCTCTATCGACGGATGTGAGTACAACATAGTCCAAACCCCATTCTGTTATTGCAGTTGCTGTATTTACTGGTTCGTTTGAATCTAATGGCAATGGTGTGCGAGATGTTTTTACAGAACAGAAACGACAACCACGAGTACATGTATCGCCCATTAACTATATTAAATTGTTGTCCACTATTACATATCCATAATATTAATTTGAATCATGAATAAATTTTTGAACGTCATTGTGATCCAATAAATGAGTGAATCTCATTAAAAATAAATTTATAAATTATAAAATTACCTAATAACAAAGTAAGAAACACTTCTTATAACTTTAATCTTAAATAGATCTTAAATGGCAAATAACTATATCATATAAAGACTCATTACTTATTCACACTTAACAGTATAATTACAAGTAAAACTAAAGAACATATGAAGTAATGAAATCTATGAAAATGAATGTACAAACCATAATAGTAGCAGTGGCGGTACCATGTTTGTCACCTCCCCAACATTCTCCTATGTTAGGACATCGTGCCTCTTCACACACTGTACTTAATTTTAATTGCCTTAATTGTGACTTTATCCTATTGTAACTTGAACCCATTGGTATTTCGGTTTTCAGCCAAGGTGGTAGCCTTAAGCGAGAACTATCCCCTTTTTCTAATTTTAATTTTCCACCATATTCTTTGAAAGTTCCATCAATGAAGTCCCCCAATTTGGGACCATCTTCTAATTTTTGAGAAAATGTTTTTTCTTTTATGCATTGTATACTCTATATGGGGAAAAAAAATTTGATTTCAAATATAACATATACTTTATTGTTTTAAAATTTAGGATACATTAACTATTTATGGGATATATCATACATATATGTATATGAATTATTTAATTGAAATTTATTGTATCTGAGGAGGCTCATTACAATGATTTTTTAAGGCTTTATATTTTTGAAGATATTAAGGTGATCTTGAGTTTCTCAAATGATAAGTAAAAGTAATGTAGTTACATATTTTCCACACCTTTTTACTTAGTTTTGAGGATCAAGTTCAATTGAAGGTACCATGTAGTTGAATTTTTCTTTTTAAGAACTACAATGTAAAAACAAAAAAAAATACAGGGCGAGTTACTAAAAATTACCACCTGGAATAACCCATTACTTATTGATTTTATTAAAAAATGGTTGAAATGAAATTTATTTTATCTGAGAGGACTCAATAAAAAAACTATCTTCTTTGGATATATTTTTTTTGTTGCTACATTGTAGTCTTTAAACATACAAATTCAACAACCTATAACAAAGTACCTTCAATTAACTTTGAACCTCTCCATCATTATTTTTGCTTTATTTTGCGGGTCAAGGTCAATTGAAGGTACTTTCTTATAGGTCGTTGAATTTGTATTTTTAAGCAACACAATGTAGCATAAAAAAAAATATACATTGTCATTTAAAAAGCTCAAGGTCACCTTGATATCTCAGAAACTATAAAGCCTTAAAAAATCAAACTGTGTTTTTCTAATGAGCACTTTCGGATATAATCAATTTTATTCCAAACATTTTTTTATAAAGTCAATAAATGGTGAGTTATTTCAGGTGGTAATTTCTACTGACTTATTCTGTATACTGTGATGTCCACTAATATTCATCTTGAAAAAAGAATAATTTTATTAAAATTAGACCAATTCACTCGAGCGTTCGGACAAGTTAAAAAAATAAAAAAATAAATAAATTTTTGGGCCTATATAGAAAATTTTAAAAGCATATTTTATAAAGCAATTTTTATATTATATTATATTATAAATATATATGTTGAACATTTCATTATTCATAATGTTATGTGTACATTATACAAAATTTGTATATATATATATACACATGTTACGTAATATGGACAAAAAAATGATAGATTTAATACTTTAGTCTTA
Source organism: Lasioglossum leucozonium (assembly GCA_028454225.1). Lineage (NCBI taxonomy): Eukaryota > Metazoa > Arthropoda > Insecta > Hymenoptera > Halictidae > Lasioglossum > Lasioglossum leucozonium. The sequence continues at coordinate 13,804,537 of CM052218.1, read as the reverse complement.
AAATATGGTATGTAATGTGCATTTAAGAATTATAAGAAACAATAAAAATTATTATTTCGACACTTGTAATCACTAATGTATATATAGAAAGAAATAAGTGACTCACTGCAGTATGAAAATTACAAATGGATGATATTTTTGGTCTATTTGAATTACGAAGTATTGGAAACATCTCTAAACACTTATCAATTAACATTTGAATAACCTTTAAAAATCAACTCAAACAACTTTTCTTTCGACCATAAAATTGTAACTTCTATACAAAAGGTCAACTATAGACTGAGAAGCGAGCACGCATGCGCCAGTTTTCAAGAAATGCATTACACCAGAGAGGATTATACCAGAGCGCTGCTGCAGCACTCACTGCGCCATCTGCGAGAGTAACTAGCAAACTATCGAATAATTAGTCGATAGTATATCGCGACTAAATAGTAAGTATTCGATAGTTGAATTTATTCGATAGCACAGAGGATAGAAGAGTGCTCACGCCCGGGTTTTGGCCGAGCCACTTTTTCTATCTTTCGACTTAGCACCTACAAGAACCGGTTTCGACTTAGCACCTACAAGAACCGGTTTCGACTTAGTCCGTACCAGAACCGGTTTCGACTTAGCCCCTACATGAACCCGTTTCGACATGTTTCGACTTAGCACCAACAAGAACCGGTTTCGACTTAGCCCGTACCAGAACCGTTTTCGACTTTGGCCTGAATCAGAACGTACAGTTTTATTGTCTTATCTGGTTTTACATAAAATATGCAACTAATATATAAATCTAATATACCAAACTTTAATTAATATAAATTCTTATCTTAGGACACCTCATCTATTTACTGACTCGTGTGCAACGGCTGTTCACTTAGACCTACTCTAGTACTAGAGTAGGCTGTGCTTAGACCATATATATGTACCTATAGACCCGGCGTAGATAATTTTCCCTGTTCGAAAGATGAAATCAGCTGAAGTACACTATGACGTCAAATTTTTAAAAGTTGTACAAGCTATGCTCATCGACAGTGCCTACGCTTGGCTTACATGGGGAGAGTGGGATCAGCGGGTGCGCCACGTACACAGTACATGGAAAGAATGAACAGGATAATTTCAAAGAATTTGGAATTTTATCATGAAATAATCAATATGTAAACTGTATTTGAGATACAAATGTTTATTCTTTATGTTTTATTAAGGTATTACAATGAAAAGTATTTTGAAATTATATAATTTCTAAAAGAAGATATACCCAGTAAGCAAAATGCTTTGATTCTGCTTTGATTTGGACAGCAGTGCTGCCGGCAGAACATAATACTTCTACTTCCGAATAAGCCTATGTCCCTGCCGGCAGAGTGTGCTGGCACAACTTGAGGGCAGCAAGAGGGCAGAACGAAGGCACGCCGTGGCGTCGTTATAGAGGGCAGGTCGGTTGCACTAATGTGGTGGTGTCGTAATCTTAGACCATATATACGATCTTAGGTATATATGGTCTAAGGTCGTAACGTCATAAAATCTCGACTAGGCCTGCAGATGAGCTCTGTAGTCTTTTTATGTTTGATTTTTCGTCAATACCCACAAATAGAAAACACGCAGTTTGTATTTAAACAAATAAATGGTAGGATTAAAACTGAAAAAAAAGATAAAAAAAATGTGTCGACAGCAAGACTCGAACCAGCGATCAACTGATTACCAGTTTTTTTCGCAGTGCCCTCGGCCAATGCAGTTCTTGTTCATAGATTAACGTGAACTCCTTATGAACGCGTAAACTGATTTTCAAATGCACTTTTCTCGGGAAATCTTGAGAAGCGCGCGCTACTGCTTTGCTAAATTACAATTGAATAAGTCATCTTCAAATACAGCAAGTTTCAGGAAAATCCGGTTCCCGACTACCAGCCACTCGCTTTATGCGAGTATGTACTCGACTCTGCTGGAAAAGCGAGTCCCGACCTTAGATCATATATACCTAAGATCGTATATATGGTCTAAGGTTACGACACCACCACATTAGTGCAACCGACCTGCCCTCTATAACGGCGCCACGGCGTGCCTTCGTTCTGCCCTCTTGCTGCCCTCAAGTTGTGCCAGCACACTCTGCCGGTAGAACACAATACTTCTACTTCCGAATAAGCCTATATTTCTGCTGGTAGGGTCTGCTGTCCAAATCAGGGCATATTCAGAGCATCGCGTGCTTCGAGCATCATGCTGACACCATAGAGCCCGCATTCTGCTCGTATCGTATGATTGCAGGCTATGATCGATATGGGCTCGAGGCAGACGTTGTTGACTGGGTATATACATTCAGTTGTGTGTAAGCACAGTCGAGATATAGGAGTAGACCAATCACCATATAGAATTTCGTGTCTGACGATCTGAAATACCGACATTCCTAATAACCACTCTCATTTTTTACGTACTCTACTCTGAAGAACGATAAATGTTGAAACCTTAGACCATATATACTAATAGACCCGRCATAGGTAYAGTATGTGTATAGGAAAACCGAAAATTCAGTGTCCGWAAGATGATCKKAMRMCWTRWCKTSWSAMGWYAWGKYKTMMGATCATCTTWCGGACACTGAATTTTCGGTTTTCCTATACACATACTRTACCTATGYCGGGTCTATTAGTATATATGGTCTAAGGTTTCAACATTTATCGTTCTTCAGAGTAGAGTACGTAAAAAATGAGAGTGGTTATTAGGAATGTCGGTATTTCAGATCGTCAGACACGAAATTCTATATGGTGATTGGTCTACTCCTATATCTCGACTGTGCTTACACACAACTGAATTTATATATCTTCTTTTAGAATTCAAGTCTTGATCTCCAATGAAATCTTTTTTGCAATATTTATTTATGAAGACATTTTCAAACATATATGAATAATTGAATATCTCGTGCGCAAATTATATTTCATGAAAATTTGAATACTGTCGACAGTGACTTCTTTTGATAAAAACGCGTCTATAGTTTGTAATAAATTTTGTAATCTTAGTAACACATACTGACGTAATATCGTCCGATCTTTAAGAACTCTCTGATTGGTTGTGGCGAAGGTAGGGTGATCGTTCATAATTTGTTAGTTATTACGTTTGACATATGAGCGAGTTCTGTTTTCCTAATCAACGTGTTTATTTAATGAAAATAAATATTTAATATATAATATGCCATAATGGCAGAACCTGAGGGATGGTCTTCAACACAAGACAGCGATTTTTCGAATTTTCAGTCAAATGACAGCTTTAATTTAAATGAAGTAACTGGCATTGATGGTAAGTCTCGTGTAGTATTTATTAAATTAAACTTTACGATTTTATTTTAAACATGACATTTTCAAATTTCACTTCTTTCATATCCCTTTCGTATTTTACATTATTAACAGTTCAATTTCCTATAATTTTACAAATATACAATTACAAGTTTTGAAGAAACAAAATATGGAAAAATATTTTCAGAGTCATTCCTTGCATATTATGAATAACTTTGTCTAAATGATTATAAGTACGAACCACTATAATCTTATTTATTCAATGAATAGTTTTGAGATTTTTAAAAATTATGTAAGAATTAATTTTTTATATATAGACTTTAACAATAACAATATTTTTAAAATTGTTACAAAACATTTTGTATAAACGAAATTGAATAGATATTTAAAAATAAATCTTTATTACTATACGTATCTATACTTTTAATTTATTTTATATTTGAATTTTAGATCTTCTTACGAATTGTGAAAGCGAACTATTGAAAAATGGAAATTTGTTCAGTGATGATGCATTGTTATCACAACTGGATGAACCCTTGGGCATGGATATAGAAGGATTGGATTTCTTAAATTTTAATACTCAGGAGGAATTTAAAGATTTCAAAGAATTTCAGGATTTCAAAGATCCAAATATCATTAAATCTTTGACAAATGGAAATGTTATGTTAACACCTCCAATAGCGGAGAATACACAACAAATTCCATGTATAACTCAACAACAACCACAACAGCAACAAAAACTGCAGCAGCAGCTGCAACAACAACAACCACTACAAGACGCACCATCTGTACAAAGTAGACCTCAAAGAATATCTGTTACACCAGCACCTCCAGTATTTAGTTCTCAATACACTATCCCACAAAATGTAAACTTCAGTGTTCAATCACCTGTTGTAACAATAGCACCAGTTACACAACAGAGGCAGTTGCTTCTTCCAGCAAAACTTATTAAATCAGAATCAGTTGTCTACTCCAGAGGAGCACAAGCTGTTACTTCAACATCTGTACCACATCAAATACATACTTTAGTAAATACTGCTAACGGAACTGTTCTCACTACTGGTGAGAATAATTAATGTGATAAGTAATTATGTGATTTGAAGATAACATTTAAAATTAATTACGTTTAAATTTTCAACTAGGTATCCCTGTTGTACTAGACACTGATAAAGTACAGATTAACCGATTGAATACAAGCACACATGTGAGTGTACCTCGGGTAAAGGAAGTAAAACGCAGTGCTCACAATGCTATTGAACGACGTTACAGAACATCGATCAATGATAAAATTATAGAATTAAAAAATATTATTGTTGGAGAGGATGCTAAATTAAATAAGTCAGCCATCTTAAGAAAGACTATAGACTATATAAGGTATAGTAAATTATATTTAATTCTCCATGTACAGTGAGTGTAAAAAGTATTCGTACATTAAAGGATGTTTTAAAGAAAAATTTTTTTTGAGGTGTTAGAAGAATTAGTTAATATTGAAGAAGTAGTTAGAAGAACTAGGTAATATGTGAATGCTTTTTCAAAATTTGTTATTAGTAAGAAAGTTCACAATTTTTACCTTTTTATCTGTGCCAGTAATAAAAATTTAAAATATGCTTTTTGTAGATCTAAGTAAGTTATATGTATACATGCACAGAGTTTCATCGAAATCGTTCAAGCTTGCTATAAACCATGAGTGATTAAAAATGGCAAACATGATAAGAAACTGTGATTTAATTTAATCGCAATCCTTAAATTCAAGATTTTTACATATCATAATGTCTATAGCTTTTTTATATGTCAATCGATTTCGATGAAACTTTGTATGTGTATATAACTTACTAAGATTTACAAAAGGCATCTTTTAAATTTTCATTAAAGGCACAGATAAAAAAGTTAAAAATTGTGACTATTACTTCATCCTTTGTAATCGCGACCAATAGCAATTAAAAAAAAGTTATCTACTTCTAATTGTTTATTTCTAATATTTTACAAAAGTTGAAGCCGTTTGGTCTGTGTAGTAATTTCAAAAAAGTTATTCGTTTCTAAAGTACGAAGAAGACTTACTATGCAAAGATGAAAATTTCAGATTTCTCCAGAGTTCTAATGCAAAACTGAAAGGAGAAAATATGGCTTTAAAAATGGCTGCACAGAGGCAAAATTTGCGCGATTTATTGGTATGCGGGGAATTGACACCGCCCAGATCAGATTCGAGCGAACCGTCTTTGTCTCCTGCGCCAGCACCATTATCTCCACCATCTCCGTCCTCCATAAAAGATGATCCCGATGTATTACAAAACATGCATTCAACACCTATTTTGACAAATACAGGAATAAGAGACCATACTAGGCTTACGCTTTGTGGATTTATATTCCTATTTTTAGTATTCAACCCTCTGGGTTTTGTTTTCAATAACGTTGGAAGATTCAAATCCGATTACGTGAATACTAAAGTGGATGGCCGTACAATTCTCAATTATCAAGGTATAGCAGCATTGCTACATCATTATATGAATAGTATAGTAGGAATATACTTATAATCAAGAAGTAATATTATTTATTTTCTAGATCAATCCGATTTTGAAAATCCAATATGGAGTAATGTATTTTTATGGTTAACAAATATTATACTTTTGGTCGGTGGTGTTTGTAGACTATTACTTTATGGTGATCCAATATTACCACCTGATAGTAAAGTGTTCCTTGAACTTCATCGATGGAGACGTCAAGCGGAATTTAATATATCTAAAAACGAATGCAGTCAAGCATGTCGTGATTTACATCAATGCTTACAATATTTTGGTCGTCCATATCCAGCATCACGTACAGAGGCTTGGCTTGCCACTACTTGGCAAGTCATAAGACAACTTCTCCATAAATTATGGATTGGAAAATGGATTTTATATACTCATAAATGGTTTTCGGAAAAAACGACTCGGCAACAAGCGGAAATGTCTGCCATGGAAATAGCCATTATTTATCAACATATGTTGTGTTTACGTTTGACTGAAGGATCGAAGAATGGAACGTTGTATCTTTCTCTATCTGCAGTAAATTATGCTGAAGCTGCTGGTGAAACAATGCCAAAATCGTTGTTGGCTGAAATATATATTAACGCTGCACTTTGTTTTAAACAATCACTCTTTCCGTTAATCCATAAATATTATTTTGGCAAAGCACGTATATTACTATCATCGTGCACAGTTCCACCAAAGCTAAAATGGATTATGAGTGATGAAGGAGCCAAATTTTTGATACTTCAGAAATGGCAGTATGGAGATCAACCAGATAATGAATTTACATCTCAAAGTAGTAAAGCTGATCCCCTATCGTATGCATCGCGCGCATACAGAGATTATTTAATTGGTCATTGTTTACGTATTTTAACTGGTACAGCTGGAGATGCTCATTTGTCTTCCATTCTGGAGTATGGACAAAGCATCATGGCTTCTGCTGGTGTCGATGCTGGTTTCTTATGTACAGATAAAGTTACTGTTACGCGTAAGTTAATATAAAATCAAATTTAATCAGGCAATTTTTATTTTAAGCTAGATTTGTCTTATAATAAGAACAATCTTATTTTGTAGATTTCACCTTGGAAGTTAGGAGTAAATTGTACTGGCCTTATAGATAATTTTTGAAATGATGATAATTAATCTTTTATTTTAGATTGTGAGGATGAAATTGCATTATGGTGGGGAGCAGTTCTCTATGTAGCGGCATGTTGGAGATTAAGAGAGGACGATTCACAAGCTTGGAGTATTGTTGAAAGTAAATTTCCCTATGAAAAAAATTATCAACTTTGTAATAATAACAACAGTGTCAGTCCATTGCCATACATTGTACTGAATGCTTTGCAAGCAGCAAAAGCTACAACTAAATCGGCTTCAATGCGTCTCATTGATCAAGCAGGAATATTACTTGAACAATGCTTGGTTTATTATAATTGCAAACAACAATCATCGCAAAATGTTTTGGTGAGATATTTCATTTTCAATATTTATTATATTTCAATGTATATGAATATTATGTATATCAATGTTTGATAAAATTACACACTGCTTTATACGTACTATTTAATTTAACATAATCTTAAAATTATTTAGTAGATATACTTCTAATACCTGTACAACTGCTTTCTTGTTACAAGTGTGCATTGTAGTTGCATTGCATGAAATATAACTATGCAATACTTCTACAGTGCAATTCCTGTGGCAAGTCTCTGCACCACACGTAGATAGCTTTAATCAAATTTGTGCATATGGTTAATGTTTCATAATGATTTTTTATAAACATGTCGAAATCTTTCAGCTCACACAATTATGGATTTGCGATTGGTTACTTGAAATGCGAACTATGCTTTGGCAAGAATTGGATAATGATTCAGAAAGGCCAAGTATAAACATTTCTTTGGGAAGTTTTCAGCGTGATTTAGCCTGCTTGAGGCAATTGTGCCAACACATTCCAGTAAGTTTGAAGCGATTTAAATATTATGAAGGAATATATGTTTATGCCTTAACCTGTTATACTTATTAATTATATATATATATTTTAGTCAACGTTGGCACGTGTATTCCTTTACGAAGCTACAGTACGCATAATGGCAGGAGCAACACCAGTGAAAACTCAAGTACTGTTAGACCGCAGCTTGCATCATAGAAATTCTCGTCCTTCAATTATTTGTGGCAAAGATCGGTCGCAAGAACAATATAGTGGAGAAAGAGAGCACGCAGTCGCTTTATGCTTAGCATGCCGACATTTGCCTGCACTATTATTAGCTTCACCTGGAGAGCGTGCAGGTATGCTTGCAGAAGCTGCAAAAACTCTTGAAAGAGTAGGTGATAGAAAAAGACTTCAAGAATGTTATAAACTAATGCGACAATTGGGACCTGCAATCTCTGTTAATTAATGCGAAATAAAAATGATTCTCATATGTTTAATAGCATAGTATATTATGTAAGTTTATTGTACATATATAAATTTAGAATTCAGAGAATTCTTTTAGATTTTAAATTAGACTACTAAATTTTTATTTAACTGATTGTATTTGTAAATTGACAGTGACAATTCATCATTTAATTATTTTGAGTTTATTGTGCATCTGTTTACTTTGTACCATAACAATAAACTTCTTGTAATATCTACGTTATTTATAGTGCATTAAGATGTTTGTCTTCCTGATTATATGTTTGATAACAAGATATGTGTTTATATAATTATAAATAATAATAAATTACATTGCTGGAACCAATTTGTTTCAAGAATTTTGACATATGACATAGTAAAAACTTTCTATAATTTTACTTTTTTAACATATATTTCTTAATAGGTACATATAAAAGAAAGTATACACTGTTTAGATTTATTTATTTTATGACGAAAAATATAGTTATGAGTATAAAGATAATCTATATATTATTATTCTACCAAAGAAATCTGAACTTTCATTGAATACAAATTTGAAGGTTTTTGCTTTTTTTGTTTCTTTCAACTTAAACCTTTGCAATGTATTTTTATCTTCTGGAAAAAATGATTCAAGAAACTCAGTTTCTTTATTACCAATTTCTATATGACAATCTTTACCAACAAATCCGCCTTGAAATTCAATTTCAAAATAAGTTAAGTTACATTCTTGTTCAAAGTCAACAACAATCCACTGTGGAGTTCCCTAAAATAATACCCCAGTTTTACATTATCAATAATTTATGAACATACATTTTTTATTTTAAAACAATGCATAGATTTAACATTTTATCAACCAGTAGCGGTATTACAACAGATAGCGGCACAATAATTGTGCTGTACAAAATAAAAGCTTGCAAATCTTTTTTTATACAATAATCCTGAAGAAAATTATTGGATTTTGTTATTGAAAGTGAGTTGTTGGTTTATGATTAAAGTTGCTGTTGATTCTTTTAAAAAATCTTTAGCCATGGACTTTCAACAATTATGGAATAATTACCAGTAGATAATGTGTTAAAATAAAATATTGATGTATTTTCAAGAAATATTTTAGTTACCGTATCAGAATTCCAACAAGTTTCAGGACAATTGTCGAACATATGCTTTTTTCCATACGACCGATTGTTCTTCTGGAATACTGAGCTGACCCTATATAATGTAATATTTTATCATATATATATAAAATTGAATATATATATAATAAATTGGTTCTTGCATATATATTAAAATACATTACATTTCCTAAATAATAACTTACCGGCATTCAAATTTATTTTGCGTTAATAGGCAAGTCATAATAAAATAAAGTTAATTAAATTTCCAGTTTCAAATATTTTTTAGCTACGTTTTATCACTTTGATTAACTGTACTAGTAAAAGTAATAATATTAAAAGTTTAGTCTCAAGCAAAGATACATAAGTATATACTCTTTAACATCTTTCACGAAGTTAGTTATGTACATATTTTGCGGAATTAGTTTAGGTTACTTATTATAGAGCAGTGATGCGCACAGTAGGGACCCCTGAGTTCAGTGTGAAAATATTGTGCGTTTTTCATGCGCATGCGCGAGAATTTTGGCGGCAGTAACGTAAGACGTTTGGCTAAAATGAGGTACCTTGTTCACCTCACATAGTTCCGTAAAATATATTATGTCTTAATTAATTTTAAAAAATGAATATATAACATGTATATGTGTGTACATATATATTAAAATTTAATATATACATATGTACACATAATATACATATAATACATAGTTATGCCAATCTCCTGTCAGTAATAGTTTCCTACTACTTTCCCCACACACTTATGATGTAAATAGATACGCTCTCGATTTTGATGGCGCATGCGCATGAAAAGTTCAGATCTCCACACTGTCAGAGTTACCTGCTTCTCCCACCAACCAGTGTTGGGATATTGCGCGGGTTACACGCGCATGCGCGAATAAATGCAGGAACGTATGTACGTCCTAAGTTTATGGGGAAAATAGAGGGGGATTGTTATTGGCGGGAACCCATCGGAAAAGCGTCATCCGAAAATGTTAATATATTCAATTGTTTAATAATGGCAACTATTGGAAAAGGAGCTAGAAGGAAGCGTAGAGCACAACGCTTCCAAAATTCTTGGTTGGAAGATGATATCTTTAAATTATGGTTAGCTCCTTCTTCAGTAAAAAATAAAGCGCTTTGTATTGCATGCAACAAGACTATCAGATGTAAAAAATCAGATTTTGTGGAATTATGCGGGGTGACCAAGGTACCCCATTTTAGCTCAATTTAGTACTTTACTGACGCTAAAATTGTCGCGCATGCGCGTGTAACCCGCGCAATATCCCAACACTGGCGCGGGGCACCATTGCGAAAGAGTGGTTGGTAGAGGAAGCTCCGCAAAGAATCCTTCTTGTTCGCGGCGGCCAAAAATGCCCATCACTGCTCTACAGGTTGAATAAAAGAACAAAATACAATTAAATACTTGAAAAGTATTGTGGAAAAGGCATTCCACTAGTTTATTAATACTCCTGAGTCTGGTAAATTGGAATTTAGAGAAACATTCTTATAAACATTATAAATGGAATAGTCACAGGCTTATTTTATTGGTTTTTCTCTTATGGTTATACTCGACATGCATAATTTAACCTCGTCCTCTTCCTGCTTGGGATCCTCCTGGTTGATTTTGTTGATTGAGCCAAGGTGCCGAGCCTGTGCCTCTACCTCTTTGGTTTTGTCCTCTGCCTCCTCTGCCACGAGCTGAACAGGATAATAACATTATTAGAGATAAAGCTAAGTGATTACTACAAATCTACTGTACAAAATAACTTTAAGCACATTTAGTGGAGCTACAGGTATTGTTTGTCCATGAGAAGTAACTAGTCAAGCGATTTGGCCAATTGCGAAGTACTCGTAATGCAAAATAGAGATATTGGACAGTGGGGTGTAGATGCCTACTAATTTCTGCGTACTGTCTTCTCATGGGCGAACAAATAATTGTCCATCTATAGCACTCGTGACAACATTATATGAGATTGCAACAGCACTGTTATTAAAAATAGGACAATATACTTCAAAAGATAGATTTGTAAAAAGAAAAGGATTGATGTGGAGGTATTAGAATTATAGAATTCAATGAGCACAGACCTTGAGCACGTAAAATAGCAGACTTTCCTCTGCCGGCGGTTCCGGAGCCTTTCCCGCCCGGTCTTTTGAACATCGGCGCATTCTTCAGCATATCTGGCAATATGAGAAACCTCATTTTCGATCCTCTAATATAAACATTTTCTAGCTGCGCTTCACGTCCGTCCCTATAAGTTACCGTGATATTTTGCATTTGACAGTTCATATTGTCCTCAGCTTCGATCAATTTGCCCCGGTACACCTCGCCAGTGTTTGTCTCACAGGTTATGGTGTGACCTTCCGCTTCATGGAGTACTTTTATCGGTACTCCGATCGACATTGTAGCAATTTCGAATAGTTTTATCGATCCACACAAACGAAATTCAGCTTGATCAGCTTGTGATCTGCTCTTTTTGCTTCCAGAGACTCTCCAATATCCAAATTCTTTACGCACTATAACCTCGCTTTTCCCGTGGCTCCAAACGTTTACAACATTCCCTTGCGGCTAGTGCTTAACGAAGTGGAGGGGATGTCGCTGCTCACGTGATCAAGATTCAATTTCGAAAAGGAAAAAGCGCGCGAACAAACAACGCTCGCACGTATTCGCGCGCCGAGTTTGATTCGATTTATTAATAATAATAATAATAATAATTCAACTCGACTAACAGAAAAAACTCGTTCCATATCGGAAATAACCATTTATTTATTGGCTGTCGAACGAAAAAAGTAATGTCGAAATGCTTTTTTCCAAGTGAGACTCGTTTACAGAACTACGTACCGGTCACAGCGTCTTCTAGGGCGATAAATTTATATATATTTTCTTTTTAAATATACATAAATATAGTCCACTATAGTTATAAACGTTAAGAACCATCGGCGGAAATGTTTGTATACGATCAGATAAAGAGATTCATAGCAGCTCGTCGAGAAGGTGCCATTTGAAAAATAATAAAAATATAACGAGCCAAGAGATTAGAAGGGGTGGAGGAAAGGGGATGTAGAAATACATACAGTAAAGAGTTCTCGTAAAGCTATATCCGAACCTAAAGTGCTTAAAGCGTTTCAGAAGTTGTTAAATCGTAATGAAGTTAATATATAGAAATGCATATATACACGTAGCTGCGGGTGTATATTGTATTACATATATATTAAACTCGACGTTACTTTTTAATCGCTTAAACATACTAATATCAATTGTAATAATTACAAGCATCGTTACGTCCTTATATAGTCAGCCGAGCACGATTTCAATTTCAATACCTGTCTCTTGAACGTAATTTTCCCCCTCCATTCACACCGTCGTTCATTCCCTCATTGCTTTATTGTTTTCCACTCTTCCTATTCGCTCACTCATTTTCTCTCTCTTTCTCTCACACTTTTACTCCAGCTTTCTCTCTGTGGCGTAGCTTTGCCCTGTCACTCTCTTTCATTAGGTAAAACGGTACAATAATACCCCTAAAGGTGTATACCATTGCTAGCCTTGTGTAATCGGCTAAAATAATCAATTTATCAGAAATATTTCAGCTCAGATATATTCCTTAATGTCAACATAAAGTTAACAACTAAAACTAACTATTGAAAATTTGGCGCACAGACTAATTTAAAAACTATTCAGCCAATTTCGTTGAAACTTCGTAACAATGATAACCATATTATTCAATAAAGCAACTAACTCATACAATCTTCTATTATTTTTAAAATTTAAATTTAAAGTGCAATATAATCTTGATCTCCTCCTGTCGAAAAATAATTTCAAAAAAATAGGTTGGATAGTTTTCTTAAGGAAAGATATTACACGAGACTTTCAACCTCGGAGGGGTTCGAGAACGCGACTGTGAAGTAAGCGAGATAGAATGGCTCGTCCAAGAATAAAAATTGAATTTTCCTTTTTTTAGAAAGTTGAGTACGTTTATATTTGAAAATAGAGCGGAAAAATAGAAGCGATTGATCGTGTTCTCTGTACATGAAACGTGCGGTGGCGCTAGTCGAGATTAATTTATCAAAAATAAAAAATTGAAACTTCCTTTTTCACTGATGGAAGAGACATTCTCGTGGGCTCTCGCTTCGAGCTCTCGTAGCTTTTTGAATAATCCGTTTTTTTTTAGGTGGAGGACGTCGGTGTACAAGTTTCGGGGTATTACCGCACCCCGATGAGTCGCGTTACATTTTAGAAAAATATGCTATGCCTAAAATAGGATGAGAGCTTGAAGGCAACCGTACTCTTTTTTTTTTCCATCGATATTGCGTGACAATCTTGGCGTGTGCGTACCTCCTCTCCATCATCCTCAACACTCTTCTCTCTCGGAAAAAACAAAAAATCACTTGTTTCATTGTCTTTTTTCTTTTTTGTTTTCGCCGCAACGAAACGATAACAACAACAACAGCAACAACAACAACCGGCATGCAAGCGTGATGGGGTTGGGATGAGAAGGGACGAGACTTTCCCATAGCCGTCAGGATCTCTCAGTTTCAAATAAAACGAAAGAACACGAAAACGAAAGAAAGAATGTAGAAGAGTAAATAGTAATAATAGAACGTCAAATAACAATCGTATGATTTCAATAAACATGGTATATAGTTATTGTTAATATACAGCATGGCGTTGCGTGAAGGACGACGGAAACGGTCCCCAGTCATATTTATTTGGAAGTACAAAATGTTCTCCGCAGCCTTGACTCTATGTTCGCTTAAATTACAATGCTTAATCTGAACATTCTCGAACAGGAAAAAAAATATATATATATTTATAATTATAAACAAAAAAAAAAAAGAAAAGAGGAAATGGGACTACGACACCATGTGGGTGGTCCCGAAGTAGTAGTTCCATAGCGTGTACGTAAGATGATGTGAAAAGCGTTCAACAATGTCAAATATCCTCGTAGTTCTATTGAAACAATACGATTTTTATTTATAACATTTCTTCGCACGACGATTATTACAAAAAGTTGAAAAACTGTGACGACCGATAAGTCTCACTCTCTGTACACACATAATATTGTCCCACAAACGTTTAATCGCGTCAAAGTGTTTCTGTTTCAGAGTCACAGCAAAATGGATACGCGAATCATCATAACGCCGGGCACGACCGAAGTCATTTGTCATCCGAAACTTCGAACTTCTCGCTCTCGCTCTCTCTCTCTCTCTCTCTCTGACGGATAATGTACAATTTTCACTAAAGAAAAAAAAATAGATATATATATATTTATATAATATATATATTATTTATATATATATAGAGGAGCATCGATAACGTGTGATACTGAAATAAGAACAATTTACTTTATTCTATAACGTAATTCGATACAGTACTTTTTTTCTTTTGTGTTTCATCAGAGACTTGTTTGTTTGTTAATTGTCGCTATCGGCTGTCACACGCAAGTTCAAAAGAGCGAAGGATCGATATACTCGTTTAAAAAATAATAATAATATTAATAATAATAATAATAATAAAGAAAGAAAGAAAACGCAAGTATCTCTTTAAGACAGCGAAAAACGTGCGATGATATACGATTTTTCGGCGCGGTGTTTTTTCGTCTCTCTCTTTCTCTCCCACTCTCACTCGCTTGCTTTCTCTCCCTCCATTAAAGATTTGCTAAAGACCCAGTGACGACTATCGGATTTTCTATTCACACCGTTTCTAACGAAGAAAGCAGTATATTCTGTTTCTGTCCCTTGTCGAAAAAGGCCAAAAGAAAAATATGTAAACGAAAAGTACATCAGCAACCACAAAGCAGTTTCGTTGCACGCTTCGCACGAGACTTCTTCCCTTGTTCGTTTAATTTTTCTTTCTCTTTCGTTCTCTCAACATAAATGACTCGTGAAAACTCAAAACAACCTAACCGCGGCAACTACGCACGCACGCACGCACACGCACGCACACGCATTCTTTCATGTTCTCTTTCTCTCTCGTGTTTTTTTTTCTCTACGAGCCCTAATTAAAAAGTTTTCGGACACGCTGGGCGAAAACTGAAATTGTGTATATTGCAACACGGAAGAAAATGGTTAAAAAACAGACGGAGAAATATGTCTCAATTATCTCGAAGAAAAAGTAATAATCGCTCTAATGTGGAGGGCGATAGTCGTCCCTTCGTCGAGGGGCCTCTCTCTTTTAAACATTTTTTTCGGGCTGGCCGTTTTCTTTTTCCTTAAGACGTTTCATCGTGTCTTCAGTTTGCACGTGGTACAAGCGAAACTAGCACCAATATTATTCTCTCTTTCATCCTTTCATTCTCTCTGTATCTCTGACGCGCACACTTCTAAATGTACGATTATACACGTAAGAAGGGAAAAAAGAAGAAAAATCGAGAAAACCGATTCGGTTCAACAACACAGCTCCGTTTCGAACTGATCCACTACTGAAACCGTTTTTAGTAAATATACAGAGAACAAGGTACTTCACCTTTGTTTAGTTTTTCCCATTCGTTTAGCGGAGATTCGTGAACACGGCGTAAATAATGATTTGCAATATAGTTTGAAACATATTTAATGAGGAATAATGCTGGTTATATTCACGTGAAATTGGACATAAACACACAGTACTACTTATAGTTCATTGCATTATTTATGAATCAATAGACTAATATACTTAATAATTATTAGACTAATCGTTAACCTAGGATTGTGATCACCCATCAACGTCAGCCACTACCTAAGCAACATTCCCTTTTTTATTATTTTTTTTAAACTTTTGTAAGTTTTGATATTTTACGAAATCAAACAGAAATGGTATTTATATAAAATTTTTGTTCTGCTTTCACGCCTCAAAAAACCGCAACTCCCGATGAGACGTCTCGGACAGACTGACCGCACCAAGAATTCGTGAGGTTCGTTCAGTTTGAAAACAAACATTTTTGTTCCTTTCTCTCACTCTCACTCTCTCACTTTTTCTCTCGCTCACTCTCTTTCCCCTATATCTCGCTTTCATCTCGTATGCGAATTTTGCGTTTAAGTAAATTAATAAACATAATATAGAATAATAATAAACCGTAATAGTTGTACATAATAATAGGTAATAGTAGTGTAGTAAGCTGGCAGCAGTTAGAACCAAATATATTCTCGATTAAAACTCTCGATAAGATGACAAACTGACATGGCACTGGCATCCGATTTTTTCGAAGCATTCGTACACGCGGCGGCACGCACTCTAAATATTCATTTGTTCTATCATCTTTTGCTTAAACTCGTTTCGTAATCCGTTTCTCCGAAAATTTCAATTATATTCTCGTTTCCCTAACCGCGTATATATATATACCGTGTGTTATAAACCAATTTTACTACTCACTCTCTCCCTTCCCTTTCTCTCATATGTGTTAACCTATCTCGCTCGTTTCCTTACATTCTCACGCTAAATCATCTTTCTCTCATCGTCTCACTCACACACACACGCACACGTATTTCCGCGTCTCTCTCTTTCGTACATGAACTCGCATTCACCCGTTTCGCCCCTCGACGTGCAATCAGCTGCCAGATAATTTATCTCGTTTTCTCCGTTTTATATTCTGTTTGTTTATATAGTTATATAACCATTTTCCCAACGACTACGCACTAAATAGTTCAAATTTTTTGCACTTTTTCACCAACAACAACTGGATTGTTGCGCCGAATTTCTTGAGCGCCCATTTCTCTGTAATCAAACTTGCAGTCGTGCTTGTCACTGTATCGATGCACAGAGCAGAACAGTCCTCCACAACGGCACTCGAATCCTGAAATGAAATTGAGAGGTTTGCATAGAAATATATAGGATAGCTGGATTCATTTATAATCATAATGTTCACCTACCGGTCAAACCAACTTTTTTGCGACACACTGCGCAACGATTTTTCTTCTTCTTAGATTCTTTGTCAGTCTCTTTGCCATCAAAGCAGTCATCTGCGTCCCCGCTACTCACTGAACCTTCTGCTACTGCTCCACTGCTTACGCCTACTTCACTTTCCTGATCTTCCCTGTTTATCTGTCAAAAAAAAAAACAGCATCATTAGTAATCAGACATCAATATTTATTTAAATTATTTCGAATATCTTCAGCAGAGAAATAAATGATTAAAAACGTTACATTTTTAAAATTTTTTCTCAGCTAGAACTGCATTTCACACTGCTATGAAGCCTCTAAAACCGCTACCCCCACTCCCGAGTTTTCTCATGTTAATACTACTTAAAATTTAAAGCTGCCATTCTCAGACAGCAGTATAGGACAATGTTATTTCTTCTCTATGATTCTCTCTCTGTCTGACGAATTCATTGATAATTTTACACACACCTAGTAATCTTAAATTAGTTTGAATAAAAACTGAAAACATTAGTCTAACTTAGCAGTTTTCAAATCATCGCATAATACATGGAATTAGAAGCTACTACTTTTTCTAAGAACATACAGGTATACAATAAATATATGTTTCCTTTATCTTCTAAGATATTATGAGCTACAAAGAAGTTCTAATCAATGCAATCATAAAATAAATCGTAGTACAAGGGGTTAAGATAACGAATGGAAAAATAAGAAGATTGAGAAGACTTACTTCTTTGGGGTTGGGCAGATCTGTCGTTGGTTGAGGTATAGTAGGAATGGTAGGTTGGGCTGTAGTTCCCGTAGCTGCAGGACTACCGAAACCGCCTTGCAACGTGCCAGCGTTACCAGAGACGGTCTGCGATGTCTGTACAGTGGCAGCCGACACAGGAGGTTGCTGCTTCTTTTTTAGGTTTTCTTTGTAACACAGAGAACAAAGGCCATCCGTGGCTGGCGAGCCGTAAAATCCACAGCCGCTGCGGCACAGAGCTTGCATTG
Source organism: Lasioglossum leucozonium (assembly GCA_028454225.1). Lineage (NCBI taxonomy): Eukaryota > Metazoa > Arthropoda > Insecta > Hymenoptera > Halictidae > Lasioglossum > Lasioglossum leucozonium. Next base: position 13,786,440 of record CM052218.1, on the reverse strand, counting down.
GATTAGACTCTCGTTCCATTTCTTCTGTTTATCCTGATAGAACTTTTGCGATTAAACAAGTCCTTCTTCCTTTATTATTTGCAATCACTCGACAAATACACCGAGTAGTTGCAGTCAGCTAAATAAGGGATAAGTAAGTGTCTTTTGCCACAGCTCGCTCTCTGGTTGCTCCTTCACGACCGCGTGTCACCATATATTCACCTATCAAAATTAATTTTCTGTTTTAGTATTCCAGACAAGAGAAAAACAAAAATTTGTTCATACATATATTCAATCTATGCATAATTTGTTCATACTATATAAATATCGTTTGTGCAACGCGTGTACAGCAAAGATGTTTAGAAGACAATTGTACAAGCAACCAACAACCGTAACCACTTTTTGACAGAAGAAAAATGAAGTCTTTAAGAAGAAACTCGCATTGGCGAATCTGAGTTGAACGAACTATGTACGCCTCGATACACGTTAACAAAATGATTCTAAATTTTCCAGAAAGACAATAGAGAACACAGCCAACTACGGTGCAAAGCTTTTGTTGTTGTTGCAGGCTCCTTCTAGCGAAGGATCCGCGTAAGTATACTTTCATAGAGTGCAGTTGCTCACGTTTTATTTCTGTTGGGATACGAGTTGTCACTAGCTGTTTAAACACAACAAAAGCAGTCCGTTCGACCAATATCATTACACCAAAAACGATAGATACAATTGTGTATATGGTAAACGCGAGCGACCGCGATACTCGGGAACAGAAAGGAAGAAAAAAAAAAGGAGTAACCGAATAAGCGCACAGGAGATCGCGTATCGAATTTTTCACTGGTGCAAAAACACACACACACACACACGCGCGCACACACTCGGAAGACAGTCAAAAACACACAGAATTAGAAATCGTCAGCGGCACAACGATTATCACAAAGCAAGGGCCGTTCCCCCTCGTGCTAGTCGGTGCGAGTGATTCCTCCAAGGGCAAGTAAAACTTCTCGGGGAGAATCGGGTACGAGGAGGAGAGAGAGAGAGAAAACAGAGGGTAGAAAGTGCGAGAGAAAAAGAACGGGAAAGAAGGCAGAAAGACAAGGAAAGAAAGAAGAAATCTGCACGGGCAACGGGGGAATTTCGAGCGCGACGGTATCATCGACTCGCAACCGACTCGATTTTCCTGTTCGAACGCGATAAAGTCCCATCGCAAAGAGGCGTGATCGGGAAACGTGATATTACTCACTTTCCAACACGCAGTCGTGTCGCAACCAATGCACAACATGGAGTAAGAATTGGTTCGAGGCATTTAAGTGGGTTCCCCGTGTGTGTATCCTTATCGCGACGTTAGACGACGTGCCATCGATAGCCCAAGAGCGGTCGCTCAGGGAGAGTTTCTCCTTCAAGCCCCGGGTTTCGTGAATCTCTCGGCGCAATTCGCCTGTGGCCACTAAATGCGCGCGTTCGCTTTGTCTCCCGATGCTCTTCGCAGCAAGCTAAAACGAAACGTTACCAAATAGCTCTCCCTTTCTCTGTTTCTTTCTCTCGCGTGCGCCCGTGTGCTCGCTCTCGCAGTCTCTATCTTTCTCTCTCGCTCTTTCTGTGCAACTTCGCGCTCGAGCGCTCGATATTACTTCAATCCGAGGAACCTGCAAGGACGGAGGAGAAACAACGATAACGACGACGACGGCCGAATGTTTTCATGATGGCGATCGCCGCGGATGTGCTGCCTTTGGGCGGACGCGCAACCGACTGCGACACACAACCGCGACTGCTCGCCGCGGTGAGGTTAGGGCACGGCTCGATCGTATACAGCTTTCAATTAGCAAACTACGTTACATCGACTTATTAAATAAACGAAATAGAACTCGGTTTTGTATCTCATGGAAACGGGACTTGTGCGACTGTGTCCGGACATTCAGAAACTGTGAATGACGCGCAACGTGATATTTTAGCCGTCTAGCTGGACGAATTTGTTTTATCGAAGTAATATTCATTTTCAATGATTCCGTTCGATTTTTCTATTAATAAAAAGCATATATTCCATTCAATTTTGCTGATAATATAGAAAATATAATATATAAAATAAAAGGACGAGCTCACTATCTCCGCTCGTTCAGAATCGCGATCATATATGTATATATAGCTACGTAGTTAGGCTACGGATTTTATGCATTTATGCCGAAAATGCAAATGCAAAACAACAGAAATATTTGGACACTTTAAAAATACTGTTGCATTGTTTTCAGCTCATTAAAAGAAAAAATATAAATATTTACATAGCTCTTTTATCTTGCATAAAAATCCGCGGTCCAATCGTACAAATAATTTTCCGATAAATTTAAATTGGTTCCATTCGTAATAAAAGTTAATTACTACAAAGATTCGACAGGCTAATAAAATGCAGTTTGAAAGAAGACACTTCTCCCGCCAAATTACCGAATATCGCAATGTGCGACGTTCCGAATTTGAATTTTCAATTGGGTCCGATTCTATCCAAGAGCCGATTCAATTATCGAAGCAGCTGTATCTTACCCCAGATGCCCCAAATAATTGACACAGTTTCTGTAAATACGTATATCGAATTTTAAATATACATATTTTTCAATATATTAACTCGGTAACGTATAATTCTTACCGCGTTAACACGCCAAAAACCGAATATCTAATTTGTCAGGTGCTTTTGCGACAAATGCGCAAATTATCTTTGCACGATGAGACAAGTCGGTAAAATTCTGGGAAAATGAAAAATTTACACAGGTTTTCTATAACTGTCTAATAATACTCTAACGTTACATGGCGACACGTACTGTATCTTTCAAATGAACCGCCAGATGTCGCGTCGAGTGCTAGAGCTACGTGACGGAATAAAATCAAAACTACATGCTGTTTGATGCGTGCCGACAGACGAGATAAAAAAGAAGGAAAAACGTTGTTTTCTTTGTTCCACATACGTTTCATTTTTCTCTCTCTATTTATTGAAACACCACACGCCGCGAAGCGGTGCGCGTCTCTCCAAAGACTGAAGTCGCGTTTACATTTTCATAGTCTTAGAACGTTACTCATTGTCAGAAATGAATTGTCGAACAATTAACAACCACTCCTCTACCACTCATAATTACGAAACGTACGTTTACGCGTGTACGTGCGCATTTAATTATTCGCCTTTGCGGAGAATCAGTTTTTCCTTCGATAACGACTATCGAACCTGTTGCTTTGAACGCTTTAAACAAAACACACGAGGCGAGGAGGTGCACGATACATATACATATTATATATTTGTATATATATATACGTATATATCAAGGATCGTTTCCAATAAATAAGTAATTAACTGCGTTCTGCATAGCGCGTTCGTGATTCGGTGAAATTCCGCAGTGAAAGGGCCAAAGAACGAAATGAACGGGATTTAAATCCGTTAGTTCAGACCAGGAGTGACGTCACAGGCCAGTAATTGAGAACCAAATCAAACTCGAATCGCGGGAAGGAGTGGGGGCAATTTGCGGGAAAAAGAAATGCGGCTGGCGGAAGAGAAATTTCCCTTTAGTCACCGATCGGTTGATTCATTTTCGGTTCCCATTGCGCACAAGATAAAATTCTCGAGTTCTGCTCCCCTCCCCCCCTAATCAATCATCATTAAATTTACTGACAGACGGTAACGTCGCTTCTACGAGACACGTGTCGATAAACATAATAAAAGTTCGATCAAATAAAATATCCTTTATTCATTTATACCTGTTTAAGGATACAGTTTGTTCAAACAATAGAAAGAAAAAAAAAGAAAAATTAGTTGATGAATTACATTCGAGTAGATAACGAATAAAGACTCCGATTCGTGTTCGATAGAGATCGGTATTGCTGGGAGAAACATTTTGTTCTGTGATGGTGCAACGATCAGACGCGTAAGTTTAAAGGGATCAGTGAAATTAACTCGCCATTGACGTACAATTACGAACGATCTTGAGCTCTAATATTAGTCGCTCGTCGAATTGCAATCGTGCAATAAACATCTAACCGCTAGAGATAGCGGTGTATCAAAATTAACAATGCGTCCACGTGACGTAGAAAGTTGTTGTACGCCGTTAACACATAACATAAATAAATTGTATTCTTGATAATTGCGCAACAGTATTCTACATTGTCCGGTCGCTGCGCGAAAATCTCGTGCGCGAATTAGGGTTTCATGGAGTTTCGAGTGTACACATGAAAATACGTCATCATCGGCGCAAATTCGACGTTTCCGAGATATCAAAGGGATCTCGCGAGAAACGGGGTTATCAACTGTTTAACGTATTAACGATTAAATAAGACGCACACGCCTGACGAATGACCCAAAAAAACTTTTATTTCCGTAAGCAACCTGATAAAAATTGCTGCGACATACGTTTTCGAACATTCTCGAGGCAATTTTATCTACTAGTACCGCGCTACACTTCCTCTCAGATTAGTCACGTGGCGCTTGAAGATTTTTAAATCTACGACCATTTTTGTCGATATTTCGACACGTGTTCGATTCGCAATTATTGGCGCAGGAAATTGGTTCGAGCAAATTACAAGATTCCATTGGTCTCTATTTATAGTCCACCCGGTATATAGTAAAGGTTATTTTTGTAGTGTACCTGCTTCTACCCGTAACTACAAATATTTTCGAGTTCCTCTTTCCGCAAACACCGTATCATCCTTACGAGACCGCGTTGTCGTGCCCGAAACTATGCATCATCCTCGCCCCATGAACTTAGGCGTCATCGTAATTCCTTTAAAAACGTACACGTCATATTCCTACCGCTGTTTAACTGTCCGCTCGAAAAAATTTTAAATGCCATCGAAACATTTGCAGGTTCTGTTCGATCGTTACTCTTTGCTTCGTCGGTTACACTAGCGTCAGCTGTAAAAGTATCGAAATCGGTACCTTTAATTCCGTCTTATTCCAGTTCGATACGCGGGATCGTCGACTATAGCGCAACATGGCAGAGGCCGCACATGGACATTGTTCAGTGAAAAGTAAAAGGTTAAGTGAACGCAAATGGTCTACATAAATTCTCCAACGGAAAGTAACTAGTACTAGGCTCGATCAACGTCAGCGGTGACTATACAGTTACAGGCCACGAGCAGATTCTCGAAACGCACTGAAAAATGTCCCCGATGATTCTAACTACGATTGCCCACGTTTGACTCATTCCCATCTGGATAACAATGACTCGCGCTCGGCACTTCCCGTTTACTTATCGGGCCACTTTTGTTCGGAACAAGGAATCATGCTCGCGACCGACCTTTCCCATCCACGCACAGCGTTGTGCTAAATAATAGTCTTTCTTCTCTCTATGCTAGTCGAAAATAATTTTCTGATGCAAGATCGTGCAACTCCGGGGTAATCGAATAGAAATGATAAGAAAAAAATATAAGATTCGTAACCTTCTATTTGAACCGGAGACGAAAACGTACCGGTTCGAAGAGGGAGAGCTAATCGACGACTCTGTTTCCGTGAAAGCACAGAGAATTTCCGAAATTGTATAAAATTTTTTTCTTAGCGACCAACTATGTACATAATAATTCGCCTACGATATTTGTTTACCTCGTGTGCTCGAGTTTCACAACCGTCGGTGTCCCCGCGATAATACACGCAACCTTCGCCGGATTCTAACGGGCAAAATTTATGAAATTGCCTCTTTCGTACGAAGATAGAAACCGTAGAGATACTTCTTCGCGATGCGCGCGAACACGATCGTTCGAAACGCGCGCATATGATATTTTCTATGTATATTATACGGTTGGGAGTAATTTTTAGACATTGTACAGTGCTAAGGCGGCACGTGGACACGTGGTAGGGATATCTTCTCAGTGAGCATGACGTACGTGATTCGTGATTTTCAAACGCGTCCGTTTTTTCAATGATAAGCGGACTCGGTTGACTCGTCCTCGGAAAAGAACAATGTACGAAACACATATGTACACGCGCACGCACGCACGCACACAGGTTAATTGCAGACTCTCGTGTAGTTAGATTCAAGACCGAGCGAAAGGAAAAATATAAGGCTCTTAATACTTTCATTGACGTAAAAGAGAACGCGAGCAAGCGAGCGGACGGACGAGCGCGCACGCGTGAGCGAGCAACAGCGCGCACACGCTACCGACGATCGGCAGTAAAATTCTCAAGAAAGCATCATCGCGCGATATACATATATACCCGAAGTTACTTCTCTGCCGGTAATTGTGTATGCAATCATTTTACGGGACGTATCGGGCAGCAAACGGAAGAAAGCGAGGTGTGGCCAGGGTTCCAATCTACGCGTGTACAACCGTCAACCTGCTAATCGTTTCTATCGCGAGCGCGACTATTCCGCTCGGGACAGCTTTGACGCACACGCGCCAGCGCTCGCGCGTACAGCCTATTAGTGTTTCCATACACCAAGAGAGGCAGGGTTACACGCGTTAACCTCGCGTCGTTAACAAACAATCCAGCGGTAGCCAACCGCCATACACTGTACGACAAAATGATAGCACACATTAAGATTTACATGATTTTCATTAATTTTCTCGTATTGTAATCTACGTTTCTTTCTACACGCTATTTCGATATACGTTTAACACAACATGTACAGTGGTTCGCGAAAGCATTCGAACGCCCTTTAAAATAGAATCGCTTTTTTCAAATCGGTCAAACGACCTGACCTTTTTCTTCAGCATTTTCAGATGCATGATAAGACGTGCCAAAAAGATTTTAACTAAATTGTAATTACTAGGAATTACATGAAATTTGAATTTTTTTAAGGAAAAGTATAGCTTTGCTACCTTTGCAGTACGAGCCATAGCGTTTTCCTGTTGGAAAGTGAAATTATTCGCAGCAATGCTTGTGACATAAGTGTTCAGTTATTCATCAATAGATTATGGATTTTACGCACTTATGACAAAAATGGATTGGTCAAAAACAAAACTATAAAGACATTAGGATTATTAATATTGTTAAAAGAGGAAATACACTTTCATGTAACTTCTGTTTGTTACAGTTGACTAGATCAACTTTTATTTTGCATTAAGATCCACAGTATATTCGTTAATAATTTCTAAATACTTTGTATAGTTCACTTTTCCAGCGATATATTTCATGTCCATTTCCCTGTAATAGCTAGTATCGCAGCAAATCATTACGCTGCCACCTTTCATTTAGCGATGGCGCAAAATTTGATGCTCCTGTCTGAAATCGTGATAATAGTAATTAAAACTATCAGGTTCATCAAACAGGTTGTAAATTGAATCTCTTCTCGTTCATATATATAACTTTTCAGCATTTCTTCTTTATGAATACACGCTTTCCTGCAAACTGCAGATTGTTTTGATGTTGCTCATTCAAATACAGATTCTTCTGCAATTGTCTTCTTGCAGAGTGCTTGTACTTTTTTTTAAAACTCATCTCGTGTTCCTCATATCAGTGTTTACATCGATGCTGTGTACAATTTGCCTTGCGGTTACCATCAAATTTGACGTTGTTCTTACTGTTGCTAGTTTTTTGTGAGCAGATATAATCTGGAAACCTTCAGAACTCTTTTCTCCATGATTTTCTGGGCCTTTCAATAAATCACAACTTCACAGCTTCTATTTGTGACTTTTGATGTTTGCGCCACTGAATGTCGTTTATATTTTAGTTTCAATACGGTATATATTTCGCTTAGTGACTTTCCACAGCTCATTTTATTAATCTATTGTCTCGTTTCTAACAAATATAAATCACAGAATGTTATTATACATTTTATTAACTATATTCGATGTTATGCGGTAGCTTACGTACAACTGGGAAGCGTAGATTTTGTGCTATCATTTAGTCCTGTTTGCGTACACCATGAATTTACATTTGCATTCTGTAAAATTTCGTCGAATTGAATATTCTGGACAATGTTGAGCACGTTGTATATACAGGCATGCCGTAAAACTAGTAACAACATGGGCAATGTATTTTCACCAGTGTTTCCTACAAAACTTTAACAAATGCAAAATGCGCTATCTTCTTGTCGCACAATGTAAGTTCGAGGTCCGATCGAATACGATCGACAACATCGCGAAGAAGCCTTCTTTCCTCTGTCCCGCGCGACGCCCCTTCATCCCGTGGTCGTGTGTTCGTTCGATTTTACAGTCTCGTCGATATGCATGCCGCCTACGAGAGGTTCTATCGCACAAGAGACTCCGGAAGGAGTCACGACCGTCTCTCCTCTCCATCTTCCATACGAGACCGCATCCGACTGAGCAAACGCGGCGGTGAACACAAAAAACGAACAACCTGAGAGAGTGAATCGCTTCTCTTGGCTGTAAACGGGACTACTTTAGTTAGCGCGAGATCTCAGCATTCGAGAGTTGCGTGTCGATCAAAGTTCGGGAAAACTACTCGAGGAGGGATTCTTTTGAGATACAATTGAAAATCGTTTCCCTTTGATAGTTGTTATCTTTTTTTTTTTTTTAACTTTCACAGGTAACGGTCGAGACTCCGCGTATCGATGGACCATCGAAAACGAGCGAATGTGGAATTCTATTCGGTAATTAGAGAAGTTTCAGAGCGCCCCCCGTAAAAACTGGCCGTCGCTAGCCCAGGGAGAGTGTACGAAGGGCCGAAGGGAGGGGATTTAAGACCAGTGCGGATGCGGGCGCCAAGGAAGGGGGTGTATGAAACCGCGGGGCGGGGGGACGGGGATAGGATAAACGCATAAGTGTGCATTTGCGCTTGAATTGTATCGGCGCAGCCGTGTCGTCGTGCGGACACAGCCACACACGCACGCAGTCAAACAGCACGAAGAAACAGGACGGACACACCAGAGACATGGCTTCCATCCTTGAGAGTATACGCACTTGGTCAGATATTGCGTCGTTTGTTCCCTTTGTCCCGTGGTGGTAAATGGTTGGTAAACTACGTCGAGCGCGCGCGGACATCTTTGTTATCAATGGAAAGGGGACGGGATAAGAGAAGGGAATATAATCGGTGCCCCCCCCCCCTGAAGAGAGAACACGGGGACAAAGAGAGGCGGCTTAGATTCTCCTAGTAGGCATTTTTCGCGAAACGGCCCATTAGATCAGGTGTACGGGTTGTTAGGCGTGCACGTATTTCATGGGTATTAGATAAAAATAGTCGTGATCGAGGAGCAGGCAGACCGATTGCGACACTTACCAAGAGCTGTTGCGGTGTAGCAGGGCGCAATATGTCAGCTGACTTGACGTGTGACCGATCGTAATCCTGCGCCAGTATCCGACATAATTCTCAGCGAAGCATCGAACAGCTTCGTTATAGCAATTATCCAGTCGATTCCAGCTGCTGCTGACGCTGCCCGCACTTCTCACAAATACACAGATATCGGTTATCTCGTAAACTAAGTCCTCGCACGAAAACTTTCGATTACGAGATACGACGACCAAAGCTGCGGGCACAGGAACAAATACTGCCGATGACTGGTGTAAAGTTAGATCTCTTACCCTCCCCCACTCCGCAACGCGAACCACTCGGAACCAGGGTCGACAAGCTTGAACGAGGACCGTCAACTCTCCAAACAACACCCTTTACCACTAGACGGCACCACTTTTTAGGGAAATGGCTCAACAATTTTCGAATACGGCCGCCCAATCGTTTGATAAACCACGAACGAGACGCAATTGTTTCCCGTTGCCCATTTCAATTCTTCCAATTCGAAAATTCCACGAAACAAATTGCGTATCGAACCAAAGAAATATAGTGTCTTTTGTCACATGAAAACTGCATTCCGTCGGATCCTCCACTTGGGAATTTCAATAATTAATTAAAAATTTTTTATTCCATTGAAACACAATTCTAACCAATTAAAATAAACTTTATCATTGATGCTTTCATTCCCATTGTAAAAATACCTAATTCGAGGTAGAAATTTGATACATTTCTTCCTAGTTTAATGGTTATGTCGCCTAAAAGCGAATTTCCAATTCCTTCGAAATGTATTATTAGTATTATTGTAATACTTCTTTGAAATAAATACACTCTAAACGTATAATCTATTTAGTCTTTTGTTAATATATCTACAAAATCAATGTACATTAAATACTAAATTCAGAATTTCGTTCTTCGCGATCTACCAATCAGAAAGCAGTTCTCGCGGCAGGTACGCAAGGTGCGTTGTACTAACATGTCAATGCACGTTACGTTTGCCGCTCAAATTGGTTAACTAATTTGTTCAAACGTTTACAAGCCTTTCCTCTTCGTGTTCATTGCAGACGGACGCAAACTTTCCTAACTAGAAGCAAACTGAAAAAAATGAGTAGCTCTATTAGTTGTTCGACACTAATATTCGACGTGAATGCGAGTTCAACGACACATTTTGACAATGCAAAACATATGTAAAGGAGATTCGAAAATAAAGTGAGAGTGATATAACCACGTTGCTTGTTTACGATAAACAATAAACGACTTAACGAATACCAGGAAAATGAACACTTCACAGTCGAATAAAAAGAAGGGTAGAAATAGAGTGGGTGGTATTAATAACGATAGTCCTTCTAATATCGAACCGTTAAACACGCAGGAAACATCGAAATTCGTTTTGGTATGATATTTTACAGTACAAACATTTACCTGTAATTTATTCTAGATATAATCTTTGTTACATACAAGTGTCGTGTTAATGATATTTAACATTTTTGTTTACATTTATTAAGGTAAATCCAATCGGAGAAGATATAAACAAGACATTCAAAATTGGTATCTCAGATTCTGTACCAATCATTTCTTTGGAAGAAAATGGATTCGACGATAAAAGTGTAACACCAAAAGGTCATACCGCTTTACCCGAGAAAGAGAAGGACGAGAAGAACGTGCTCAGTAGTTTACCAGTTGCGATGGTGAAGGAATTGGATGGATACGAACAACAATTAGGAGAAGCAGAATCGCTTCCTAATTCCTACATTAGATTCATGGAGCGTAGCGGAGAAGAACTTGATGGTAGTATTTGTTATAATTAAACCAATAATCCTAAGGCTGATCAAAACTCTTTCAGGTGAAGTTGAATATGATTTGGACGAGGAGGACACTGCATGGCTATCCATAGTCAACGAGAGACGATTAGCGTCAGGACTGACTCCGCCGTTAGAGCCTGATACATTCGAATTGCTAATGGACAGACTTGAAAAAGAATCTTATTTTCAACAGCAGACTAATGGAGGTGGAGGAGTAGCAGCTGACGAGGATGCTGTTTGTTGCATCTGCATGGATGGAGAATGTCAGAACAGTAATGCGATATTGTTCTGCGATATGTGCAATCTGGCCGTACATCAAGATTGTTACGGCGTACCATACATTCCTGAAGGGCAATGGTTGTGTAGAAGATGTTTGCAGAGTCCTTCGAGGGCTGTCGATTGCGTTCTATGCCCAAACAGAGGCGGTGCTTTCAAACAAACCGATCGTCCAGCTACATGGGCGCACGTTGTTTGCGCTCTGTGGATACCGGAAGTAAGATTCGCTAACACCGTGTTCCTAGAGCCTATAGACAGCATCGAAAGTATACCCGCCGCGAGATGGAGGCTGACTTGTTGCGTTTGTAAACGTAGAGGATCGGGCGCTTGCATTCAATGTCACAAGAGCAACTGTTATGCTGCGTTTCATGTAACTTGTGCACAGCAAGCTGGTCTCTGTATGCGTATGAGGACGGTACAGCCTGCAAACGGTGAACCAATGTTAGTACAAAAGACAGCTTACTGTGAATCGCACACGCCACCAGATTACCAACCTTCCACCAATCCTGCGGATGCTAGAAGAAGGGCTATTGCAAACAAAAAGAGCTCCTCTGCACCTGTCATTTCTATTCCAACCATACCACCGGAACGCATTAAGGAGATTGCTTGGTAATAATTCAATGGTTATAGTTAAACTGCGGATCTTCGTACAAAATAGAAATTGTACGAGTCAATTGCGGGAGACTGGAGCCAGATAGACATTTCATTCTTTCTTCAATTATTTTAACAAGTTGAAAATAAATATTGTTTTAAATTGCAGTTACTCATTGTTGCTATAAATTCATGAAATCTGCGGTCTGATTATTAATATTTCTAAATCAATCTGTGTGTATGTTTTAAATATTTGTAACATTTATCAGTTTAGCAGAGGGGTTGCCCAAGAAGAGTCAACTCATACAACGTCTTATAGCGTACTGGACTCTCAAACGTCAATATAGAAATGGAGTTCCTCTACTTAGGAGACTTCAGAGTTCACATCCACAATCTAGACCACCACCACTCGGAGACCATTCTTCGCCACCGCCGGATAGCGAATTGCGAGGAGAATTGTATCGTCAGCTTAAATACTGGCAATGTTTACGTCAAGATTTGGAACGTGCTCGACTACTCTGCGAATTGGTTCGCAAGCGTGAAAAGTTGAAGAAAGAATTGTTTAAAGTGTAAGATTATTTTATCGAAATAAAACTTAATTTACACATAGATATTTGTATAAGGTCTCAAGAGAAATTTAATATTGCAGGAAGGAGAAATGTCTCTGGTTTGAACTACGTCCATTAGAAAGTATTCTACGCACTCTGTTGGAGGCAATCAAAGCGAAAGACGTGAACGACGTTTTCGGGCAGCCAGTTAACACGAAAGAAGTTCCAGATTATTTGGAAATCGTATCTCATCCTATGGATCTTTCTACCATGCAGGTACTTGGTTATATCGACAAAAAGTACTTACTGCTTTCAAAGGTATAATATTTATTTTTGTAACGTTTTAGGTCAAAATAGAAAGACAGGAATATGATACGATTGGCTCGTTCGAATCAGACTTTAACTTGATGGTGAATAATTGTTTAGCATACAATCGCAAAGATACCATGTTTTACCGAGCTGGTATCAAAATGAAAGAGCAAGGCGGCGCTCTAATAGATCAAGCTCGTAAGGATTATCCTGAATTGGACCCAGCCAGTGAATCCGAGCAAACAGGATCTAAATCTAGGAAGAGGGATCGTGCTAATAGGAGTCGTGGAGAGGCAGAATTGCAGCTCGGAGAAAAAGAAATAGGTGGTGGAGGTGTGAATAGGAGAACAGCTGTGTTATTCACTCGCAAAGCCAGAGCTCGCGCGAGTAGGAGCAATCAGATGTTCGCTATGGAGGATGACAGAAAGAAACAAAGCGACAGCTTCAAAGTGTACAGGTAGATACGACATTGTTCGCTCGCAAGAATCGCTTGTTCAATGCGAATAAAATTAACTGCTTGCTCTGGCATTTAGTTAAGCATTATCTACTGTAACATTGAGAGATGCATAATTACAGGAGTGGCACAATGGACAGTGACGCGGGAGAAGGTGAAAGTCAATCGTCGAGCTGTAGTAGTTGTTCGACAAGTAGATCTACCACTCCGGATCCTGACGAGGAAGAACAAAGACAAGAGGCAAGCGAGGCGAAGAAAGAGGTCGAGACCAAGCAAAGTACGACTAGCAACGGACTAGAAGCTCTGCAGCTTGTATGGGCCAAATGCCGCGGTTATCCATGGTATCCGGCTCTTATAATAGACCCCAACACACCCAGAGGTACCGTGCACAAAGGTGTACCGATACCTGCCCCGCCCGATGACGTATTGGCGCTCGCAGTCAATTACAAGGAACCAGTATTTCTCGTTCTCTTCTTCGACACAAAACGGACATGGTAATTCATTTCCTCGCAATATACAGCTATATTCTTTTCGGAGAGCGGAGCCCGTAACAAAACTGATAGGACTGGCAGACATTTTCAAGGGGGATGTTCTTGTACACTTGTAAATATTTAAATACAGTATTCTCACCGTAGCTGAATATATCACTCCATTTAAAAAAGCATTACTGTTTGTAAACGTCGCATATGTATGACGGTGGTCGCGAACGCGTTAAACTGTTTTTATAGTTTGTTGGAATTCATGAATCCGCGTACTGTTGCAGGCAATGGCTGCCAGGCGAAAAGCTAGAGAAGCTCGGAGTGTCTCAAGAATTGGACGAGGCAAAGTTGATCGAATCTCGGAAACCTGCTGACAGGAAAGCCGTGAAGAAGGCTTATCAAGAAGCGCTTCATTACCGCAAGCAGACACACAATACAACATTGAACGCCGGCTCGACTAGTTAATTTCCGATGTCTTAATATTTACTTATACATAAGCTAGCACAACATTTGTAAGTATGTAAAAAGAGTTTTAACGAAACGATGTAACTTATAGACTTATCATTAAGTCGCACTTTTCCAAAATTCTATTTATAACATTTTTAAATGACTGAATAAATCAATGTTTATACAATAATCGATTCCTACATTTTTTAGGAGGGGGGGGGGTATTATCAAGAACTCTGGTTAATTGCATTATTAAAAATATATGTGCATATCTTTTACATATTTTTTTTGCTGTATAAAGAACTTAAGGTAAAGCTTGTTCGAACAGCTTTTGGCAAGCTTTCCCATGATGTGGATGAGCTTAGTCCGTTTTCTCGTTCAAGTTCATGTTCTTCTCCACGTACTCGGAAAGTTCTTTCGCGTACATGTCCAATCTCTGAGTCATCTGGAAGAGGAGAACATGCATGAAGAAACAATCTCGAAGAAAAGTCTACCAGAACTAGAGATAGGATCAAGTATATTACAAGTAGGTTCGAATCTAGCTGGATATAGAGATACTTGAATTCGTAAGTACATATTAAACTTGATCCCATCACTAACCAGAACCAAGATCAGAATACTAACTCTGAGACACCACATATCCTTCATCTGACGACAGAGATTCAAATCCATTTCGCAGACAAGCAGACCGTCCTTGCAACGGCTCAGACCGGGAGTCCTGCAGCCATCGGGAGCAGTAATGTAGCTGGATCCGTAGAAGTGACCGAAGTCATGGTGTGCTGGCGCACCATCTCCAGATGTGAACTCGTTGGGGAATATTTCGGTACCTACGCGGTTGATAGCGCAAGTGTAGTAGCTGTTGGCGATAGCAGCGTTTCTCGCTTCAATGGGCCACAGGGGCTCGGATGTATGACTGGTGGTTGCCGATGGGTTGAACACAATCTACGTAAATTCAAGCGAAATTATTAATAAGTGAACTAATTGTTCTAGCTTCTTCTTTAATTTTGTAGAATAATGATCGTACCTCGGCACCGTTCAGACCGTACATCATCCAGTTTTGAGGATGATGACGTCCGTAGCAGATGTTGATGCCGATACGTCCAAAGCAAGTGTCGAAGACCTGGTGTCCAGTATTGCCCTCCATATAATAAGTGGACTCGTTGAAATCACCTACGCGTGGAATGTGGTTTTTTCCTCTGCTTTCCAATGACTTTTCCGTCTGGGCCGATCACCACCGACGTGTTCCACATGGTTTCACCATTCTCGACGTCTCTCTCCAAAATCGGACAAATAATGACCATGCCGTGGCGTTGAGCAAGCTCCGACATCAACACCGTTGTTGGGCCGGTTCCAACTTCCTCGGCGAATTCGCACCAAGGGTATTTCTCTCTTGTGCAGAAAGCGAATGGCATAGCTGCAATCCAAACATTCCATCTTTAGTACAACACCGAACACAAAGACGCGACTTTTAATCCCAAATTTTTCGAGATCCCGTCCCGATCCCGCATAAAATTCTCGACCCGACCCGATTATTTAAGATCACCGTATATACTACCATAGGAAGCACGTATATATATATATATGTATATATATACATACTATATATATACATATATAGTCATTTTAAACAATTTTTTGATCGCTAAGATGACTATACTAATCCTTCAGAAAATAAGTTTTGAATCTCTAATTGATTACGAAAGCATTAATTAAAATTTCCTATTCAAGTATTTGTATGCATTGATAAAACTGCATCAACAAACAACAATTTTCTATGCATCGTTTTGCTGGACGAAATTAGTATCACTATCAGAGGATATTAATACGCAGAGCAGTCTTATCAGATTGTCTCATATTAGTTCAACACTAATATACGAGCGTGTCAGCCGATAAAAGTGACATGATTTATCTGCAAAATACGTGATGGTGCCTTTGCTTTTCAAATGTACCAAACCATAATATTTGTTACAAAGAAGAGTCGCGACACTTGTTTTTTTTCGGTTAGAAAAATTCGAGGTTTTGTTTATTCACGTACCCCAGGCTTCCTGGAGGCATAGTACGTTAACTCCGCAGGCAGCGGCATAGTCGACGTATTTTTGGATTTTCTGGTGAAGCATGTGCCTTTGTTTCTGCAAAGGATCAGTGGTTGGCGAAACAATCGAGTTTTGGATTATTCCAACACGGACAATGCGAGGAGGGCGTAATTGTTCGGACACTCCACCGCTCATCATGTATCCTTTCACGTCCAATTCCGTTTTTCCGGTCCATTGTGGAAGTTCCAAGCACCTTATCAATGAATACATAATTTTTAATTACTAGAAATATTAGGTACATTTTTCGGGACCACCCGGTATATTATAAAGAGAAAGTACTCTTAGCATTACGCGTCATTTTAATGTAGAACGTAGTTAGAAATATAGTTAGCGATATAATTAAAAAATGAATATTAATTGAGATTCCTTGGAGCTTTGAATTTTTGAATATTCTCTGGACTGTACTTTTATAGAAATTCTTCTCTATGTCTTTAAGAACTTTCTTGTTAGATTAATATGTGCATTGGAAGCATTTTAAACGATATTTTCTATTTAGGAAACACCAAACTATTTTACTTTTTTAAATTTCTAACTTTGAATAATTAGATGTTAATGTTATATTGATCGTAAATTGTTTAGAATACATGGTATGAAATTTTTGGCGCACGGTTCGATCAGTTAATACAATAAAATAGCTATTTTTATGGAAACTTTTTTGAATAATTAGACTCGATAAAGAATCACTCGTGAGAATAAAAAGAAATGTACAGTTTGGTATTTAGCTAGTAAAAGTTTATCAGAAGCTGGTCTAATTTGAGTTACAAAACTAAACTATAATTTTTTAGGCCGGCGTTATATAGCGTTCTCAGATGAGAATCACGGCGCACGTAGCGGTTCATTCAACACAGTGTCAATGTCCACGGAAGGAAACGTATTTATAGGAATAGTTTTTCAGCGGAAAATATGCATTCGCCTTTTTTGTTGGTGCACGCACGATCTAAAAATATTACGCGTGAAATTATTTTCGTGGGCGTTAGCATTGGCGGCAACGACCACAGCACTGTTCGCACAAAGGTGTCGAAACAATGTATTCGCATATATCGTATATCAAATACTTCGACTTGTTGCAAATAGTTCAACTGGTTGCAAAAATAGCATAGTTGATCAAGGAGTAATAATGCTTACTTTCTAATAGACAAATAAAAAAATGGTAAATCTTACTGTAATTCACGGCCATATAACAGACGTTTCACTTCGGACAGCTCCTTCTCCGGAAGGTTCTTCTCCAAAATGTCCTCGAGGGTATGGTTAAACATGGTCTTTGGCATGCTCTTCTGCATGTTGGCTGACGTATGTAGTTAATAACAACGAGGTTATGTACTTGTGAACGAAATTACGTTTCGTAGCAGACTCGATGTGTAGACACGGATTTTACCGAATATATATACCGGTGGCACGCGTAAACACGCGTCGGGGATACGGTCGTTAATCATCGTTGAAAAAGTGCTCTTTCGACAAGCTGATTAGCTTGCGTTTAATCAAATTTTTTATATCATACTGAAATTACCATATCGTACCTGCCCTCGTATCGTGCGAAGCGAACCGAAGAAGCGATGTTGTTTTGCGCTTGTTAAATTGACGATTATTGTCTGCTTTGCATATTTTGAGATCTGAACGCGACAACTTTGACCCAATGATACCGTTTCATTAATTTTATTTGCACGCAGATAAACGATTAGCTACGTTATCGGAATAAACATATATTTCCTTTTACCTTATGATATTATTTCCAGGCAAAAGAAAGACGTCTGGACATGAAAGTTAAAAAAATGGAACTTTAGATTTTTGGAAAAATTTAGTTGAATTTGAATGCGCTACAGTATTTCATGTTATGCTATTATTATAATAGAAATTATACGAGGAATACTTAAAAACAATTCATAACGTGTAATCGTATTGCCACTGTATGTAATTATTTGTTTTTGTTATCTTTAAGGCAATAGAAACGAATACTATTATCGGAAGACGATACTAATCTCAAGTCAAAATATGTTATTGAGTGTTTCATGTATTTTCGTTCGAAGAAGTTTAGACTATCGTAAATTCTTTCTTGTTGTTATAAACATTGTATTGGAATAATTCCATTCCTACAGCTTTCATTTGTACAATTCCAATTCATTAAACTCATTTATTACGTTATGATTAATTTACATTACGTTTCTGAGTACGTTTCCAGCGAAACATATTTAGTTTGAATTGCGAATCTCTTAATTCGGATTGAAAGCCGCGAAAGTTTTTCAAATATTAATCGATTAATATCGAGATGATCGTACACGTGGTCGACGACGTTATCGATTATCGATTGCAATCAGCACTCGATAGTATACAAACAAGCGATGTGGTAACCTCTAAGGATACCCAAAAAACAAGCTTTTTTAATGTTTTAAATAAAATTACATATTTAAGTGTTTCACGAGATATGACAATAGCTCATTATTTATTATCAAAGGTGATACTTAGTTTGTATACGTGTACATAAGTTTGTGTACTTACTATCGTTCGGAACATAATCAAAGTTAATAATAAACCTATTTATCAGCGTAACGAGAAGAAAAAAAAATACAACCAGGATAATTTCAGTGGAAAAGAAAAGACGCGATTACGAAAATGGCATCGAACAGGGAAAGACGTTCAAATGCCGGGAATAAAATGGCAAAATTATTGAACGAAGAGGAGGAGGATGATTTTTACAAAACAACTTACGGCGGTTTTGACGAAATCGAGCAGGATCATGATTACATGTTAGCATCTGATTATTTTCTATTACTGGGTCATTTATTCAGTCATCGTTTACAACTCAATCGTGCGAACGATCGAGCACTGCGAAATTATATGTTATTATTTAGCGTAACAATTTCTAATGATTTGCAATTACAGGGAAGAAGACGAAGGGGAGGACGAAGTAGACTCGGATTTCAGTATAGACGAAAACGACGAGCCAATTTCGGATACGGAGCAAGAAGGTCCTAAAAAGAAACGTAGACTAGTAACGAAAGCTTACAAGGAGCCTAAGGTTCAATCCCAGCTGCCGCCGAAAGAAAAGAAAGTTAGACAACCGAAACAGCATAAACATTTTATAGAAAGTACAGGTCAATATTTTAAAAGAAAATCAACTTTCGATGTATTTCATAAATGTAAGCAAGAAAAGGACTGTAAATGTTTGCAGAGAGAAAATCTATACGTCGTTCCACTGCTGCAAAGTCTGCTGCAACGCAGAGGCGCTTGCGCGAAAGGAACGAAGATCAGAAGAGAAAAACCAGAGTCATAAGGCATGATACGTGGAAACCGACTCAGGAAGAGTTGTTGGAGGAAGCACTACAGACTGAACAAATCAATGTGAAATCATTGGGTAAACGTTTAATAACAATCACCGTATTTTCTCCATAACTGTGAAAACGATCTCATATTTGTTAAAATGTTATTCCTACAACTGGAAGGGTAACACAAGTCCTTTAATGTTTGCCGAATGCATTGAATCACAGTCCTCGTTTCTGTTTCAATCGCTATCCTCTTCTATGTTCGAAACACTACAAAGAATGTAGCACCCCTTCTATAATTGTAACTCCGCAGACCCGAAGTTTTTACAGTTACGGAGAGAATACTGTACTCTGCTCTGAAAATATGTTGACATTTTTTCCTATTTATGATCTCTGTGTACGTTATAGAAAAATATCAGAAATTAGAGAATGAAAAAAAAAATACTAGAACAGTAAGAAAATCACACACTGGACCTATGATTAGGTATCAGTCGCTGTCAATGCCGGTTATGGTACTTTCTGAAGTTAACGTCGACAAAGAGGATAATAAAATTAACGTCGAAGGGGATGATGAAAAGAACGTAAATATGAATTCTGAAACTAGAAGTTCAGAAGGAGTGGAAAACAGGTAAAATATGGATATGTTTATGAAATGCGAGACAGTATTCTCATATAGATCAAATCGATTTCAGCAATGTTGTTGTGAAATTAGAAGACGATGTGAAAGACACTAGCAAAAGTGAGTCTGTAACGAAACATCGTTACGAAGGATCGAAAAGGTTTTACGAACGAACATTCATTACTTTTGAAAATGAAAAGTTATTTTCCAATGCCTTTAAGAAATCTACTGCTCGGATACCACCGTCGAAAGCATTATGTGCGATTACAAGGTAGAGTAATTACACTGGAATGGAGATATGTAATTTGATCGAGTAAACATAATTGAAAAAATGTATGCAGGCTGCCTGCAAAGTATCTGGACCCTATGACTCAACTGCCGTATAAAAACGTTCAAACATTTCGATTATTACGTGAAGCGTATTATCAACAATTGGAGGCCCGAACAGATATTAATGATACAACACAAAGTCCAGAGCTGTTACGTTGGCTCGAATGGCGGCAGAAGAATCAGGGAGCTGCTCAGAGGAGCATGATACGTCTCGAAACAGCATCTACTCCTATGCATTCGTAGTGACTTTTAAAAGTTAACAGTATTATTAAAAAAAAAGTCCTTTCATTGATACTTCCACCATAACGTTTTTCAATTTTTATTGTGTTTTATTGAGCTTATTAATACGTTCGATGAAAAAGAATCGAATTAATGTAGCTTATTTTAATTGGCATGTAGAAGACTATTCGGTAATTCTATTTTAGCATTATATAAAAAATTGAATAAAATTTAGTAGAAGTATGATGAAAACCCTCGAGAATAAGTTAGTTATATAAGCGACAACCTTGTAAATAATTGTATATTTTATTCGCGTTCTATTATAGCATGTTTCTTTTTTTTTTTTTGTAAAAAGATACAATACAACAGTTATTTGTACATAAAATCGAATCTTATCATTGTTACCGTCCAACGCTAATAAATGCATTGTATTGGGTACGATAAAACAGTTCAAATAACTCAAATTGATTACTTTAAATTGTTGAATACTTTATTACTTCTTACGCTAAAAAATAACTGATATCGGTAATAAATAAGTATTCTGTAAAAAAAAATTATTGTGCCACTTAAAAATACCATTGAATTACCAACTAAAAATTCGTTTAGATCATTAGTACATAAATGTGTATAAAGTAAAAGTTATTTTATTAATAAAATTATAAAGTACAAAGCATTGAGTAATGAAACGGCCGCGACTTAACGCGGGCTCGGCATGAATCCCTTTTTATTTGATTTATATTCGGTTCAACGAAGAGAATAAACTAATCTTACAATGATGCTTAATTTATCGTCTAAATTCCATTTCGTACAAATTTGTTCCTGCTTGGTGCAACGAAAGTTCAGGTCTCAAGGATTATGTCTCATAATCTAAGGATATACAAAATATGCTGTGGGAAACTAAAAGGATATTATTTATCCAGATGGAAATGTATCATCTTTATCTTGATATTATTTTATCGTACACACGATAAAAAAAGAGTACAATTTATCTTGGACTACCACATTTGTTTCTGAAAGAATTTACATTTTCCAAACTGACCTCTGTAACGAGGGAACACACAAGAAACACAGATCTATCTGTTTCTCGAAAAGACATTGTTCTTTAATATGTTACTGTTTACCTTTTAATTGACCGTTTCAAAGTAAACGTTCCCTACCAGCATTCATTTCAGCAACTGTGGTTACAATATTGCATTAAATACAGTGTATCCTTTTGTAAAATCCAAAAAAGATATTATCACAGAAAAGTTATAAATTCCCCAAACGTCATCATCTTAAGTAACGACACGTATAAAATTAATTTTTCTTCTTTACGTAAAATACGAAATCGTATGACGCTGATAGCGAACGTGTTAAACAGAATGCCATTTTCCGAACACTACTTCCACCAATAGATTACGTAGAAAAAGCTAACAGAAACAACAAGCATAATTACTAATTGTACAATTAGAATTACAGATAACATTTCATGATGTTAAAGTAGCATCTATCGAATGGCTTATGTCCGAGACTTGTTGCCGTGTTCCCTCCAAGTCGGCCCAGAAAGATTTAATTTATTTTTTTTTTTGCTGTCCGACTGAAGTTTCCTCAAACATCTCAATATTTCAACATCTTACTCACTCTCTATTTATTTATCAAGATACAACGAGGATTCGTAACGATAACAGATTACATTGCGGCTACACACATCGAAGCAATACTTATTTAGAGACACTAGAAAAGTATCTACGGCAATCGTGATTTTTTCGCGAATTGTCCACGCGTACTTTCATATCACTTCACGCACAGGTGTGTTTAGTATCTGTGTTGTGTCGCGTCACGACCTTTTTCTTTCGCCTTCTGTGGTTTCACTTTTTTTTTGTTATCAGTTTTATTTTCGTTTTTTCGAAGAAGAGAAACAAAAGGTACCTTTCTCGAAAGCGTTTCGGCAGGGGTATGCTTCTCGTCGCGCTTCAGAGTCGTCACCTAACAGATACGAATTTCAAAGCAGAGAGTGAGCAACAATAAAGTGTGTATCCCGATTTAGAAAATTCGGCGATTTCTTTTCGTCCAGCTTGTACATTTAACAGTAAGCATTTACATTTTTGTTCCTATATCGTTCGTTTGGTTTCGACTGTTTCTGTGCACTTTTTTTAAAATACCTAAACCGTAAATTCGCGTGTTATGCTACAGGTTGAAACTTATGGCCAAATGTGATGCATGTTGTACGTGCCAAAAGGATGAGAAGATCAAGTTACGCCTTCGAACGACTCAACGATGAAAGTGATTTCAATGACGATCTTGGATACTACTTTATCAGCACAGTGGAGTATTAACATTGAAATCCAGTTCAGGAGTGACCTACTGGACAAGTTGACCTGCATCGTGGAGTATTTCGTTAGCCATCACAGGCCTGTACAACCCAGATCTATGTTTCTTCATCTCCTCGACTGGAAAAAATATTAGTCAATTGTTTGGCCATGAATTTCAGCTACTGCTCGATAGGTATAACGTTAGAAATCGTTCGCATATTCGAACGATTGCTTACTACGCTTTGAGTAAAATTGCACATGTACTACAAAAAAAGCAGTAATACTATACTGATTTTGTTGTAACGTATCAGAGATAAAGATAAAAAGTTGGGCTGGTAGGAGGGGAAAAAAGAGACAGAGGAGAATAAAAAAGTTTGTCCTGGGAAAGGAGAAGTTTCAGAAGATCGGATGAACTATGTCGGAGATAGGATAAGTGCGTGCGTATTTTCTTCCTTGAAGAAGTTCATTCCCACTGATGTCCTCAAGGTTGCATGATCGTAATTCGCTCAACTGTGAACACGTGTCGCTAGGTATCCTGTTTTCTCTTCGTCATGATTTTTCTAGCTGTCGAGATGTACCGTGTTTAAATTCTCCCAAACAATCGGGGGGGGAGGGGGGATCGTCAGGTGTACTTCCATCCGGTTTGCTTATGCGAAATAAAGGTGCTTACCGCTTACAAAGTAACGAGCAGGTTTGCTTTGTTTCGCGGAAAAAGGACTTGCAGGTTTCATCAAAATTGTCCAACCAAAAACGAAAAATGCAGGGAAAGAATAAGTCTTTATAAGTACTGCTCGCAGCGGCCCACTTGTCTAGAAATCTGCTTCCATGTAACAAAGTTCAAAAACGTCGTCGAAAGAGCAGGTCTAACCTGTCCCAAAACCCGCCGTAGATTATTTGGGAGACTTTAGTCGTTGTGTATACTTATAACGGTAAATGGTCTTGACACTTGTACTGTATGCACCTGTTACGTTTACCGTCGACCACTTTTCTTTTCTCCTTTGCCTCTTTGTATGTCCTTCTGCAAAAACAAAATGGACGCAGCCCCGGTTATTATGCGCACTACGCCACACGACTGGTGTTGTTTTTTTTTTTAATTATCGGACTATAACGATCCTGTACGCTCGCAGATAGGACGAACTGTATAGAAACTGCTTGCGAGACAAAGGAAATTTATTTTCCAGCTTCAAATGCGATTTGAACGACTCTGCTTTATTCAAAGAATTTCTTTAAAATAAATAATTCCTTTTGTAATCGACTCGTCTTCGAGTTCAGCATACGCTATGACGAAAAATTGTTAAAAGTGGTTGATAAAATTCATTGCTGCCATAGCAGTCACCGGATGACTGATACCGCATTCTTCGTTCTTGAGGTCACCAAGAATCAGACCAAAAGAAGATGTATCTAATCAGCTTTGTGTAATATTCAAGAGAATCGAATCGAATTGAATAAGGAAATTCTAGGTAGCCGACGATATTGCGTGAATGTTAACATTTTTTAAGCAAGCAGAGATAAAGAATTCTATTTTTCATCGATCGTATACTTCTTTTGGCTATTAAGAATGTTCGGCATCGTGGAAATAACATGCCCGCGCGAAGTAAATTGATTTGTAAGAACTGTATAGCGTCTGAATGATCGAAACAAACATTTATTCAGTCGAAAGTTGTACACCACTACCGCTAATTTAAACAGATCCATAGTAAACCCTTAGCATTCGAGTTACACGTAAAAAAGGAATGCCAGCTATTACTATACATAAGTTTCTTATGCTTGAATTAAAATAAATTCGTGTTTGCGCGCGCGTGTGTTTATGTGTGTGTGTGTTCAAGTTTACAAGTTTTAAAGCTATCAGTTCATAAATATTTCTTAAAAATTAGCATTTTCACAAAACACGTCCGTGTATTACACATTTACACATCTGAGATATATATCTATGTACGCTCTATATATATATATATATATGTACGCTGAAACATTCAAAAGATAGTACCGATGAAAATAAACGATATGAACAACAAACGGAGGGCTCTAAGACATTGTATAATTGCAAAGAAGCATACCATTCATCGACTCACTCTTCTTGCATTAATAAGTATAGTCTTTAATTGAAAAAAATTAAATTCTCGCTTTATAATAAAAAAATATCAACCCAAAAAGAAAAGCATATATTTTTTCTCCGAATGTAAAAAAACAAATTATGAGTAATAGTGAAAATAGTTTTTTTTTAATGTGATGTTAATCAGTCTATTTTGTTCTAATTAATAATTCTGTACGACATATATGTACATATATGTATAGAAATAGAAGAGCATTACACACTTGCTGCTTGTGCTCTCAAAACATATAAACAACAACAGTCAGTAACAAATATTGGAAGAAAAAATACATAATAAAAGTATCTGTAGTAGTATTTAATTTTGATGTATGTCAAAATTAACTCAATTTACAAATCAACTTAATATTTATAATTAACTAATCATAGTTTTCTTATATTAAAACTATGCTATCGTACAAAGAATTATCCCAGAAACTTTCATTTATCTGTTCACGTTTTGCTGGACCATAGACTAAATTTTCTCTTAGTAACTTAGGTATTATTCGAGTGTACTCCCGTGATATTTATACTGTATTTGCATGTACACACATTTTAAGCAGCAAGGTGAGTCACTGGCAGCACTGTTTACGCATTCCCTCCGAAGTCATCGTCGGCTTCACGTCGATGGGCTCTACGTTTTGTGGCCGGATCGTATCGCCTTCAGGGGGGTCACGTATCTGTTTCTGCGATACGATTCTGTAGATTTCTGCAATGATCAAGCTCTATGTGACATTCTGTACTTCCAATCACAGATTTCTGCCTTCTAACTACTATCAGACATATTACTAACAATCACCAAGCATTTTATATTCAATTATTTTGCTATCGATCGATTTCACGATCTATATTGATTACTTTTCAAAATAAAGTATCAAATTAAGGGGACTTTAAGTTATTGTTTCATTCAAAATATGATCCGATTTGGCACGGAAATATTCTTTTCAAAGAAAATGTGATACTTATAAATAATGTTAGCATAAAACAAACAAAACAGATGATGTTACCTGTTAGGATATTTTGGAACGCTGTTTCAACGTTCGTGGAGTCGAGGGCGGAGGTTTCGATGAAAGAAAGGCCATTTCTTTCAGCGAATCCTTTGGCTTCGTCGGTGGGGACTGCTCGTAAATGTCGCAGATCAGATTTGTTCCCCACCAACATAATTACTATGTTCTGATCTGCGTGGTCACGTAATTCTCGTAACCATCTTTCGACATTTTCGTATGTCAGGTGCTTCGCTATGTCGTATACGAGCAAAGCACCAACTGCACCACGATAATACCTAATAATTTTAAGAAAAACACAATTCAGCGAGATGTATGTTATTGTTGTATTCATAGTATAATAAATTCTCAAACTGATAGATGATTTTTTTTACAATGCTCCATCATTTTATACAGAAAATTACAGTAAAGTGGCTTCTTGTTTCTTTTTCATTGGATAAGTTCAACTTACGCAGATGTAATCGCACGGTATCGTTCTTGCCCAGCTGTGTCCCAAATTTGAGCTTTTATAGTTTTTCCATCTACTTGTATACTACGCGTCGCGAATTCAACTCCTATTGTAGACTTTGATTCTAAGTTAAATTCGTTTCTTGTAAATCTTGACAAGAGGTTACTTTTTCCTACTCCAGAGTCACCAATAAGAACAACTGAAACAACATAACAAACTTATTATTGCGCGATCCTGAAATTTTTAATCCTCCGTTCGCAACCTTATTTTCATTGATACCTGTCTGCCTATTGGACTGTTTATGTTTGAAACTAATCTTTCTACTATTTTAGGTTTTAAAAAAATTCTCATTAAACTTCCCATTTAGACATATAATCATTCAAATATTAAATGTTTGAAGCATTAATGGGATAAAAATAAATACTGGAAAGAAAGAAATTAAAGAATAAAATTTCACTCCGGTCATAAACAATTCAGGTTACAAATGGTGAATTAAGATTTTGAAATTCAAAATTACTGTACAAGTATATAAACATGCGTGTAACATTTTTTTAACCAAATATGAAGAATTCATTACATAAATATCCCATTTTTATACTGCTGCTGATTTATTATACGGTTTATCTTCTGAATTCTTTTAATAGAAAAAATATCAGAAGAAAATGTTTGGAATCTGTATACCAGATTTGGTAAAAAAAGAACAATTTGACATTGACATTCATATAGTGATGAATGATTTTTGCAATAACATTGTACTGCTATTGTTATATTATACAAAAGCATTTTTCGCGATGATGATGACGATGATATCAATATTTAAATATGATTATACTCGAGAGATATGTGAGCTATAAAATTCGAAATCGAGTGGAGATTTATTTAAAATTTTATTAGGTTCTAAATAAATGCAAATGTGTATGTGTGATAAATGCATAAAGATCGCGGTATAAATATCGATATCAAAAATATTCGTGGGTGGGCGTGGAAACAGGTCCCAAGATGAAGTAAGTAGGTGACAAAATGTGTGATTCGAATACAATCGACGACCGTCGACGAACTTATTGAGAAATCAAAGGAGAGAATGCTACTTTGTCCAGATATACAATGCTTGGCGATAACTCGTAAATAAATGAAACTATCGTTGACTCATACGTGACTAACTGTATAACGCCTTTACCTCGAAAAATCCGACATAATATTTCGTGTCATAAAGACGATACTCGGTGTCTGATGTCATCGTTTAAACTCGATGCCCTATACACCAGACCACCTCTCTGTCAACCGTCCGAACAGTTGAAATTCGAACTTAACGTTAATTCGTACCCTGTGTTATTGAACGATGACAATTGTTGATTTTAAACCAACACATACGTGCATGAACTCTGAATACATATGTACACGGGTTAAACTCATACGTGTACGCTACGCAATATGTATATGAACAACAGAGGAGACACGTCTACATGTACGCGTATACAGAGAATATGGAAATTTATTTGTGTGCGTAGGTGTGTGTGTGTGTGGTGTGTGAGAGAATCGCGCGCTCGCGCACTCACGGTATGTGTGGATGTATACACACATACAGACAACTGATATGTGTATGTGTAATAGAAAATGTTCACCGAAAAAATTTCGCGTTCGAGACGAGAATTTCACTGAAATGGTTTACCTTTGAATAAATAGTCGTATTCATCCTCCCGAGTGCCCATTTCGTTTGAAGTTATAAACCCCTTTGAACAGACTGACGGGACGGTGCCTAGATCTATCAGGGGTACACTGCTACGGTTCTATAGTTATTTACAAAAATGCAGGAGCCTCGTGTCGGACCCCGTACGTTGTTACTTTCCGCGGAACTAACGGCTGACACCGTCCTAAACGTACACAGCGAGAAGACGAAACGAAACAGGCACGACCACACGATGATATAATTATTTTCGTTCTTTCAATTTAGCTGTACAATATGGCCTCCTTTCTACGCCCCTCCAAACTGATGAATTACACATGCGCAATGCGCGTCTATCCTACGCACGCGCAGATGAAACACGACTAACGCTCACTCTAGATCAGAGAATTTGAACGGCGAATCACAGATCATTTAGGTACACAGAGATGAATTTTCCACGTTTTCGGTAATTAATTTCCAGTGCGCGTGCGCCTGTAAATGGATCCTTGTGAAACAACTTCGTACTTCAATGCGCACGCGTTCGTGGATGAATTCCTCTTGAATATGCAACTCCGTTATCGAATGCGCATGCGCACAGAAGTGTGTACACCATAAACGTATGTAGCAGAGGTAGGAGACGTGCGGCCTCCGTCAGTTTCTTGTGCGGTTCTCATAAAAGCTAGCTCTTATGTAATTATATAGATTACAATTTAAAAAGTAATAGAATGCTTAAACAAATAAAACTACCCACAGTGAAATATAAAAAATTATAGTGGCCTCTTTTATTACTGCCTCTAATGGTAAAAAGTTTCCCCACCTCTGGTATATACCCAGTCAGCCACGTCTGCCTCGAGCCCATATCGATCATAGCCTGCAATCATACGATGCGAGCAGAATTCGGGCTCTATGGTGTCAGAATGAAGCTCGAAGCCTTAGACCATATATACTAACAGAGAGGATACTAATCCTCTCTGATACTAATAGACCCGGCATATACAGGGTGTCCCAAAACTCATGTTAATGCCGAAAATGGGAGGTTCCTTGCGTCATTTGAAGCGACATTTTCCTTTACAAAAATGGCGACTGCAGCTTTGTTTAGGAGATATTAACGAAAAACACGGACCAATCAGAGCGCGAGTTGTTCGTTAATATCTCCTAAACAAAGCCGCAGTCGCCATTTTTGTAAAGGAAAATGTCGCTTCAAATAACCCAAGGAACCTCCCATTTTCGGCATTAACATGAGTTTTGGGACACCCTGTATATATATATATATATATACAGCTATAGCTTCGAAATTACTTATATAGGATGTCCCAAAAAATGTTGTATCTCTTTGAAAGGAGTAATGTTTGAAGTCATTTGAAGTAACATTTTCCTTTACGAATACGTTCTTCACAGATTGATCAGAGCGCGGTTACAGCGGACAAATCTCAGCTTGACGCTCTGATTGGTCCGTGTTTGTCGTTAATAACTCCTAAACAAAGCTGCGGAGAACATTTTCGCAAAGTTATATCAAATGACATCAGGAACCCATCCGAAAGTACAATACTTTTGAGATACTCTGGAGATACCTTAAGGTAACAATTGTTTATCATTCATCGGGTTTATCAAATCCAATCGCGATCGCCATCCACTTTTCCATCACAGAAACGCATATTATATGGTTATATATATCAGGGTCGGCGCGAGGCAGGTTCAGCGCGTTCGCCAAAGTCAGGCCTCGCGTTTTGAAAGGCCCTGCGGGCCGCGATCTATGAAAACTCATTAGACATTTTGCAGGACCCGAAGTAGCAAACTCAATCAATTTTATTAACATTCTTTGTACTTATAATAAATAATTCCTTATTGTAAAATTTAAGTGTAGGATTTGAATGTGTATTCTGTCCCCGCAAAATTTTTGAACCGGGTCCCGCAAAGCGTCACGCCGGCCCTGGTATATATGTATATGCTGTGAGATGTTATTTTTCGGTTTGTTGCAGGTCTGTTCACAAGTGTAGCGCACGCTGATTATGTATTTATATTTTTCTATAGAAGATCGTGATTTTACAATATAAATTGAATGATTTCCAAATTAAGATCGTGTATTGAGCGGACGAAAACGCGATAAAGGTAAGTTATCGTTTATTGAATGTCTAATTGGTTATTATAAGAATTGAGTAATACTCGCAAATATTTACAATTAGCAACGATTACTTTATCGTAAATTATGATGAAATTGCGCAACTAGATAATGTCAAAATTATTTCCCCAATGTCATACATCATCGACCGGTACGATTTGTTCGGAATTTATAAAGTGACAGACGTTTCATTGCGTTGTAACGCGCACGTGTTGCCGTTTTTCTTGCTTCAGATTGATCATGAAATCGTCGGTAGGCAAGAATGTCAATGATTGCGGAAGTTAAAATTTAATCTCAAATCGGTGCAAAACAAGATAACGATCAACCATGAATAAGTTAAGAAGTAGTATTCCACCAGATTTGGATCTGGACGATCCAAGGTTTAGAATTAAACCTTATCAACAAATTCTGGCATCGTGCACTGGTGCTTTCATTACGTCTGTGTTTGGTAAGTGAATTATTATAATCACAGGTAAAGTATAGTATAGATTTTAATTTTATAGAAAACTGATTGTCATATGATAGAATATGTATATTGAATTTATCAATTAAAACTTGCGAAATAATGCTAAAAATTTTCTTATGTATATATACTCTGAGCAATTGTATAGCAATTAGTTTCTATTTTTACCATTGATCATATTTTGCGCAGAGTCCTTAATGAAAACACAGCTTTGAATTAGTAATGAATTGTACACGTTGTCTATAGTATAATTTACAATACTAAAAAGTTCTAATGAATTGTGTATCATGATTAATATAATGATACTTTGTTTTCAAGTTACTCCTTTGGATGTGGTCAAAATTCGTCTTCAAGCACAACAGAAAGCTATGCTTTCGAATAAATGCTTTCTTTATTGCAATGGTTTGATGGACCACTTATGTCCTTGCCCAAATGGTAGAGGTCCAGCATGGGCCAGTGGAAATGGAAAGTTCAATGGCACCATAGTAAGTGAAATTAATCATAATCTGATGATAACAATGTACATTAACGTATCAATATTCGCAGGATGCCTTTATGAAAATTGGTAGAAACGAAGGAATTCTTTCTTTATGGAGTGGTCTAAGTCCTACTCTTGTTTTAGCTGTACCTGCAACTATAGTATACTTTGTTTCGTATGAGCAACTAAGATTATATTTTAAGGTAAATAGAAGATTTTGCTTAGCCTAATAAATAATTCTAATATCATATATCTTTTCCAGGATCAATATAATAAGAAATTTATGAAAACAAAAATTAGCGTTAAGACCATGGAGCAACCATTCTGGATTCCTATGCTTGCTGGTAGCATAGCACGCATTTGGGCTGCTACTTTAGTTAGCCCATTAGAATTAATTAGGACGAAAATGCAATCCCAAAGATTAAGTTATGCAGGTACCTTCTATGTACAATATTTTTACAACAGTTTTAAGATGCTCTTTTACGATCCAAGTTGTTCAAGCTATAAATTGATATGCCTTATTTTCAGAAATATTGCAAGCATTGAAAACTGTTGTCCAGCAAAGCGGGATATCTGGGTTATGGATGGGATTAAGCATCACCCTTCTGCGCGACGTACCTTTTAGTGCAATTTATTGGTTAAATTACGAGACTATAAAGCAAACACTTCGTGGGGCACAACAAACTTTTACTTTTAATCTTGCAGCGGGTGCTATGGCAGGATCTGTAAGTACACACATTACGATATGATTTTCAGTGAATTAACTTTGATATTAAAATACGTTTATTTTACAGGTAGCTGCGTTTTTAACGATACCGTTCGATGTAGTAAAGACACATAGACAAATAGAAATGGGTGAGAAGGAGATTTATTCAGGTGGTAGTATCCGGACTAATTTGTTAAAGTTCTATCTAACTGTTTAGAGAATTATTTTGTAGAAATTTCGAACGAAATTCAAATGAACTGTACTATCGATGTCGCTTGCAGATAAACCCGGACGCAGTCGAGGAACCTGGCCTGTAATAAGGAAAATTTACAGACAAAACGGCGTAAAAGGTTTGTATACAGGATTGATTCCGCGAATAATCAAAGTGGCTCCAGCCTGCGCCATCATGATCGCGACATTCGAACACGGCAAGCGATTCTTTCAAACGTACAACGCTAACGCGATACTCCAAACAGAAAATGACTTACAGTACCTAAAACACAAAAAGAAAAGCGACGAATGATATGTATATTTTGTTATGTACCATAAAACGAATTTAAACATAACGAATAAATTTTATTTAAAAACTTCTGCGAGCGCTTTCCATATTAAAACCGTATTCTCCCACCACCTTCTATCGATATTTCAAATTTTAAGCCAACTCCATACGGCGATTCGCACAATACGCTGTGATGCATTCTCATAGACGAATACTCTATGGCTTCCTTATATGCACCTATGTACTTACTATAACCGAAGTTAAATCACCAGTAACTATATAGATGTAGTCAAACGAGCGTTTGTGTTCGCAAACGATTTCGTTAAAACTGAATGGTTTTTTAAGGGATTCAATGGAAAAAGGATGTGATCGGAGGAGATAAGAATTGTTCATAAATAATAATTCAGAATCACATAGAGAAAATGTTGCCGGAAATGCACGACGGGTACTGAATCGATCAGTAATTGCAGATAAAACGGGGTTCGGCTAAATTCGGTTGGTCGATACCGCGAGTCGGCGATACTCGGGCTCGTTGGAAGTGTCGAATAGGTCATTGCACGGAAGTCGGTTCTTCTCGGTCCGTCGGGATAGGCTGTTCGTGGACTCGGTTCGTTCTCTACCTAGTCACTCACGAATTCAACATTCCAAAGGCCGGGTCTTCTTACCGCCTCTTCGACATTGTCCTCTGGTAAGTCCGACCGCCCGCTGGCTGTACACCGTGGTAAATTCAAAGAAATTTTCGGTAATATAGCGTGGATCCTCGGGTTGACTCGTTTTCGCATTAAATCATCTACAGAAATACGATTTATTCATTAATATTTCTCGCAATATAATCGCCGAGAAAACTCGGTACGGGATCATCGGGTCCGGCCATCAAGGAGGAACACGAGTAGTAGCCATTTTTCTAGTGTATCGTTTTATCTTCCGTCGTTCTGTTACATATTCCCAGTAATTGTTGCTACCCTGGCAACGGAGAAATCGTTATTTTTCACGGTTTATTTCAACCTTGCTACCCTCCGCAAACCCCCCTATGTCGAACGATTTAGTATAACTCGTTACGTAATCCGCGTTCGTGCATACAGTTCGTGGCCTAGTGATTCTTTAAGTATAGATCTCGGGGTGTGCACGCGTCTTACGCACGAACTCTCTCGAGGCTATCTCTTTTATTAAACGTTGTCGTCCGGTCGTTTTACAGGTACTCTCTCAGTGACCACATAACGTCAAACGTCACCATGTTCGCTTGCACCCGATTCATCGCACCTCTTGCCAGGTCCACCGTGAGTAGAAAATTATTTTCATTTTTTTCCAGTTCACACGTCCACAAGATTTATTATATAACGCGTTTCATCGTGATTCCGGATCGTTTTCGCAGTTGGTCTCTGGAACCAAGAGCTACATTCGGCCGCTGAGCAGTGCCGTGGTCAACCATAGCCAAATTCTCAATCAAAATCAAATCCAGAGCCCGGTGAGTGTTGTGTGTAGGCTGCAGTTCACATTTTTATACATTGCATAACCTCTTCCCCATAAGGTTACATAAGCGATTTTATTCTTACATTCTAACAGTTTTTCTGACTTAAAAGACAAATAATTAATCGATCTACTCTGGGTATACATGCATTCGTAGACTGCAGATTTTTGTATTGACATTGTCTGTTGATACGTGGTTCATTAATGATCGCCGAAGCCATGACACTAGGAATATGTAATGAGCTTAAAATTCATTTATAGTTTTATTTTTTATTGTTCACAAAATATTTAAATGTACGTAACAATCGATCGAAAGATAGTTTCACGTGAAATTAATTATTTTAATTAAAAACTTTCGATTTTTTTTATCTTGTCAAGCTTGCATCTGCAGTTTGATTATCAAAACGAATGCAATTTGTTTAGCAATCTTCATTTTCATTGAAGATTCAATAAATTTAGCATGATTCTTTCAATGAATCTGTCAAGTATGCTACATTACAGTAGTGATTATATAAGCCACATTGTTGCAGTATAGGGATACTTAGATAACCTAGAATTATTTTAAACCATAGATACTTCATCACTTGAAACAATAAAAAATTAAGTAGAAAAAGTTTGATATTTTTAAAATGTGCAATGCGAAGCCTCTTTAATTTAATAATGCTAATGCTTTACTGCATAATTGGTATGAAAATTATCTTTTCAATTATTTTCTGCAGTCACCTATTCTGCGTAACTTTCAAACTTCCACAATCAGCCGTGACATCGACTCGGCTGCCAAGTTCATCGGTGCCGGAGCAGCCACTGTTGGTGTTGCTGGATCAGGTATAAAATAATTAAAAAGCATACTCTTACATTTCTTTGATGATGCCATTTTTTGCAGACTTAATTTCTGTTACTCGTTCCTTTGTAATAATCTCTACCTCTTCTCATTCTCCTTTTCCAGGGGTTGGTATTGGATTAATTTTTGGTTCCTTGATTCTCGCTTATGCCAAAAACCCATCCCTGAAACAGCAGGTGTTCAGCTATGCTGTTCTCGGGTTTGCGTTATCAGAGGCAATGGGTCTTTTCTGCCTAATGATAGCGTTCCTTCTATTGTTTGTCGTTTAGTCCCTACTTCCTTGAGCACTCCTGATCACAGTACAGTTATAAATTTGTGTTTACATGTATGATTCTGATTTGAAAAAATACTGAGAAAATCCCTGTTACGATTTTAGGTGCTGGAATTGGTTCGGTATTCGGATCTTTGATCATTGGTTATGCCAGGAATCCTTCCCTAAAGCAGCAGCTTTTCTCGTACGCCATCTTGGGCTTTGCCCTGTCCGAGGCCATGGGTCTTTTCTGTCTTATGATGGCCTTCCTGCTCTTGTTCGCGTTCTAAGTCACGAAAATCGCATAAGAAATTTCTGATAGTTTTAGTGCGTCACTGCCAAGACACAGCATCTTCTGACTCTGATTGGGGAACAGCGGAGGTTGTTCTTGGTAAACGGGATGCCATGAAATCATTAGAGGAAGCTCGATTACCTGGTTCGACGGGGTGTGCGATGGTACGACAACAAATTAATACAAACATAACCCGGGCTGTACACACGTTTCGAAAACATCGATCGGACCGTCTTACCCCCATCAAGCCTTTTGACTTATTTGTAATCATTTCATGGTTTACTGTATCTCATGTAGCGTAATTCACATTGTTATAAAAAAAATACAAATCAGTATAACGAACGAATAAGACTTTACTGGAAGTTTATTAAAAAAGAGAAAAGAAAAAAAACAGCCTCACTTGCATACCCCCATACATAATACGCACGTTACGTATTTGACATTAATATACCGATCCAAAAGAGTAGTACTACACTTTTGAACGTTTTTGTTACCCGGATATGGCTTATCATTGTGCCGTCACGTGCGCACGTTGTTGAGGTAACTCTTGACAAAGAACTGTACAGTGATATCGAATAAACACTTTTGTCGTGAAAATATTTTTTATTGTATTCATCATTTATTTAAATTCTCCTTCTCCTTAATAGCTCGACGGCGTAAAGTAGTTCCTATTTAGAGGTGCGCGAGAACTCTGAATATTTCGAGATTATTGAATACGGTCGAGGCCAAAATTAAGTGGATATTCTTTAAAACTAATAACTCTTTTAAAATTCGACCAAACAACTTGAGCTTCTCTGTTAGAAGAATTAGTTTACTAGGGTAATGTATAAAAAGAAAATTAATCTTTTGCACTCAAAACTATTTTAACTCTAAAACTAAACATTTTTTCCCACCTAGAATATTTCTATACTACATGATTTTTTTCATGAAAAAAGCGCCTCAAAATCGTCATTTGAATGCCATTTGTCAAAATTGTGAAAGCGAAAGGTGATGGTAAAAATTTTTAACTTTTCTATCTGTGTCTACAATAAAAATTTAAAATACATCTTTACTAGATCTAAGAAAATTTCATCAAAAACAATTAAGATGATATTATAAACTCATGTTACTTAATACAATTACAACACAAGCGTATAAATGAGTACACGTGTGATTGTTTTCTATGTGTGTTTATTAAATATGAAATGTAAATTCGAGAACAGTTGTTGATAACATATTGAGCATAGGCCAAATGTATCTAGGCATTATTCTAATTAAAATTAAATTTTGTAATCATTAATTTATTCAATTGAAATAACTGATAGTCGTAACGAATTGTATTAGAGACTTTACATTAATATGTATCTATGCATAAATTTAATATAGCAAATATAATTTAAAGTTTAGTGTTTATGGATTTACTGGGATACAGTACTGTATATAATTTTATACAGTAATGTACGAAATGCTTTATGCTTTACTTTCTCATCTATGTGAGACAATAGATGAATGCTCTCCAAGGATAATACAAGTGAATTAGAAGTAGTTTACTTAAAAAATGTAAGTGAAGTCTTCTGTCTTTATTCATTTAAAAACGTTCTCCATTGCAGTTTTCAATGAACTTTACACGTTTTAGTTTAAAAATTAAACCGATATTATTACATCTCTTTACACAGACATCGTAACATACGGTATCTTAAAAAAAAGTTAATTTACACTATTGCCAAAACCTATTTGCGAATCTCCTAAATTGTTGTGTGGTAACATGTTAAGTTGATCTAGAAGGTTTTCCCTTTCTCGTAGACAGGACCACGCCTTTTCCTGTTCTTTCTTTGTCAATGGCACTTTCCGTTGTTTCGACAGCATCAATTTCTTGTAATGTTCTATCACTTCATTATCAGCTG
The DNA here is from genome assembly GCA_028454225.1 of Lasioglossum leucozonium. Classification (NCBI taxonomy): domain Eukaryota; kingdom Metazoa; phylum Arthropoda; class Insecta; order Hymenoptera; family Halictidae; genus Lasioglossum; species Lasioglossum leucozonium. The sequence goes on along the minus strand of CM052218.1, from coordinate 13,749,399 downwards.
TACTGATTTTTCTTTTCAACGCTTGTCGTTTACTCTCCTCCTGCGCCAAATTCAGCAACCTTTTTAGTTGCATTACATTATGATTAGAAAGAGCAGTAAGCTCTTGTTGGCATCTCTTAATTTCTGTCAAAATTTCGTCGTCGTCTTGGCCTTTCTTCTGTGCGTCCGGTTCTAAAATTCCCTGTTCAACAAGTTCTTTGTGCATCCTTAATTCTAGATTAATAGAGTTCTGAATAGTAAGGTCCCTTAAAACGGGAGGGTCACTATCCCTGAAGAGTTTGTTGTCTGTGTTGTTATTTGCAACGTACACATTTTCCTCCAGCAAAGCAGAGACCAGTCTCTGTGTCAAAGGTCCTGCTATACTATGTGCTTTTTTGTCATTTTTTCCTACTAACAAAGACACGTCAGAACGACTTTTCTTCTTGTCCCTGTTTGGATTTGCTGCATCCTCCTCTTGCAACAAATCATTATGGGCCCACATTAGACTGTAGTGTCTGCCCAGTGAAGGAATCTTCTTGAAGTCGCTGATATCGCCATGCGTAGCGATCAATTCTTCTAATAGCTTTATATCGTCCGGCATAATGTCTGTACAGTATGGGTCGACAGATGCCCAAAACTTGTTTGGGGTATCGTTTTTTGGTAGAAGTAACTTTGGCGATTCAGATTTTGAACCTTCGATTCTAGACATTTCATGGACATTTGGAATGACCTGAGAATTCGAACTAACTACGGCTTTCTGTTTGAAAAGCTTCGCCGGTAAAGGTGATTGAGTTTTAGTGTTAAGTTCCTTTGGTTTAAACTTTTCTTCACGAACTTTCTTGTCCAGAAGCGAAAGACCCTTGCCACTCTTGGATCTTCTGTCCCTCCGTTCTTCTGCCGAGGACAAATTCGCTATCTCCTCTTGAATCATGCGATGTCTTACAACGACGGAGGAGAGAAGCATTTCTAATTCTAATTGCAGTGTATCCAGGTCTTCCATTCCAACACCATCTTCCACATTGCGCTGCAGAATGCTAGTATATCTTGGAAGAAGACGGCTGTTGTCGACAATTTTTAAAATTGATAGAGACATCGTCGTCTCCATGCTTTCCGAGCTTGTGTCCGAATTAAGTGTCGAAGACTGTACAGTCTTCCCACTCTCTCTGACTTTGACGACAGCTTTTTTAGAACTTTGCTTGCCTTTGCCTGACATGGTGGTAAGCGTAATACAAGTGAATGTTCTGGTGTCGGTCACGTTGTTACTATACTAAGAAACATTCATTTTTAAATGATTTCATTACCATTGCCACATTTTCCTCTCATTTTCATACTTAGATCCTTTACCTCTTTAGTAATTGATACTTCAATTTGCCATCGGTCGAGAATTTCAGCGTTATCTCGAAAAGTTTAATTGTCATTCAGGTGTGATTTGTTATCTTCAATTTGTCAATAATTCATTGTTTAAAGACGTCGACACGTATTATAGGTTACGAGGTATCCACAATCAATTTCGACAGTGACTGTTTTGTTCTACTGAGACAACAATATACAGAACAGGTCGATCGATTTTTACCCAATTGTAACCAATCGGATAAAATATAATTTTATTTTCATAAGTTTATTAGTGAAATATTGTTTATTCCAACTACCTAAACACCCACATGAAAGCGCGATCAAGCGCGATAGTAGACCAATGGTGTCATCTAACGGCGAATTAGCCAAAATAGTCTGCAGGAAAGTATCTGTTTTCGCGGGAATAATTTTAAATTGGAGTTATAATTATCACTCGTATACGAAGTTATAATTATATTATATAGACACATTGAATGAAATTCAAATAAAATTTGGCAACCAAGTTGCTTTCATAACCTACGCAATTGCAGTTACCGTATCTGTTACTGTATAAAATTGATTAAAATATATAAACTTTGATGAGAAGAAGAAGTTTCTCTTTTCGTAATAGTCTAGCAGTCTAGCAATACAAAAATTTGCACAAACGTTCATTAGTTTTTGTACTGTCATTTGCAGTTTCTGTCATCAAACCTTCAATTTTACGTTCAATGTAATATTTAAACATTTCATTTATGATAGACGATAAGGACGTTGACAGAAATGCTGCATTAAATCCACTTCAAAATTTAAAATACATCTAATTTATGTAAGAAATTACAGTGGGGTCATAGGTCAAAGTGTAAAGTATAAATAATGAACAGGTGTACAGTTCAAGAAAAAATATAAATTATGGCTGAAAAAGGAGCGCATTTAACTGGAACTACATTTATAAGACCCTCTATATTCGAAATTATAGCTCAGGAATCGTTTGCGTCAACTGTGCAACCGGCCTTTAAAAAACTCTTTTCGGTAGGTTATGTTTACTGTTAATTTGTAGAATTGGTTTATTAATCATAAATGTTATTAATATACACTAGCAATACACTGGTAGATTATGTACACAGTAGTAATAATAATAATGTATTATTAACAAAGTCTTCCTTCTAGTTTATTTTGTCATTTAATCCCGAACGATATGGACACTTTGTCAGATGGACTGATGAAGCTTACTTACTTTTTAATATAATTCTCCAAAGACATTATTTTAAAAAATATTGTAAGTATTAAACTCCTGCTATATTTTTTAATAATTTTAAGAATAATACTTATTATCGTTATATCTATATATATAAATTCCAGCTGCTTCTTTTTCTGAAGCATTTTATGGCTTGAAACGTATAGCAATAAAGGATTCTAAAATTAAACATAAATTATCGAACAGGCAAGAGAAACTGTGTTTGATATTAACTGTTTTATTCCCATATTTAAAAAATAAGCTTCAACAATTAAGTCAGAGATATCAACTGGAAAATATAGATGGTTCTGCTCCACAATCCGTAAGTATATTAACATTTATAATTCATTAAAACAAATACTTTCTAAGATTATAATTAATTTTTTATTGTAGAAATGCCAAAAACTATATCGTGATTGCATTGTTAAGGGGTACACGATAAGTTTCATGATATATGAATTTATGGTATTGTACAATTATATACTTTACATTGCTGGGAAATCAGTGTATCAGTCACCACTTTTGAGGCTTTTATCTGTTACGTTAACATATGCTGTACCAGTACCAATGCTAAGCATTGCTGATTTATTACGAAAAATAAAACACAATTCCTTTGGTATCAATGATAGTGTAGATATACTTCAACGATCGTTAACTACATCTTTAGAATTTGGGGCATTCTTCCTTCAATTTGTATCGTGGTGGACTCAGGAGCATTACGAGAAAAGTTTGATGACTTTACCTGTTCCACCACCACCAAAGGTAAGGATTATTAGACAGTTAGCAACAAACTGGAGTGAAAGTGGAAGTTGAGTGCTTCACTGCTGTCCAATCATCATAGTCGCTTTATCACGAATTCTTAATAAATTAATGTTGATTGTTATTAGATTCCAGAAATAGCTAAACAATATAAAGGGAAATGTCCCATTTGTTATAAAGAGTTCAGAGTGCCTGTGGTACTTTCCATTTCTGGGTATGTACATGTTTCATAAAAAATAATATTGAAAATGTAAGTAAAAAAATTGTATTCTACGAACATTCAATTTCACAGATACGCATTCTGCTATCAGTGTATTCTTCCTGTGATACGTGAAACTAAAAAGTGCCCAGTGACGAGTTATCCTGCTCAAGAGGATGATTTAATACGTTTGTACTTAGATTAAACGATACATAAAATTGTTTAGATACGCTGTAAATATGAATAAATAAGTATTCTTATTCTTAAAATATTTTACAATTAATTTATGAAGGAGAATAAAAATTCATCGGCAACACCAATGAAAATATCGGTATATTTATTGCATATTATATTGTAAAGTTTAATATTAACCTGGAGTCTAAGGAAGAAAACATGGCATCGATTACAAAGTACACTAATTGATTAAGCAATTGTGAATTACATTTACAGGTACATTCAACTATATTACAGAAAATACTGATTATGGCCGAAGCACTTTTCGATTAGCATCCAATACACTCGCGTATGCGAATCACAGACAACGGCGCCAGAAGTTCCAGCTATCGAATCCAATTACTAACACTCGCACCACATTTTTGGTCAAGATTCTTACGCAATATAATTATATTCAGTACGGAATACTAAAAATTCAACAATTCTCTAAAATCTACGAAGCAGATTGGTTTATAACATGAAAGAGTTACGTTTAAAAATCTAACAATTTGTATACAATTATCTTCGTACGATTAAATAATCAGTGTTCGAGTAACAGTCACATAAGAACATGCAGTGTTTTCTATGAAAGGCACTTTTGTATTGCTTCGAACAACAAACATTCCAGAACATGGACAATCAAAAACTCTCACACATAAGATTGTTAAGTATTACCTGTCGTACTGAATTATTTGAATTAATTTGAAGTACTAAAAACGAATAAATTGTTGTAAAAGGGGAAGGATAAAATGATATTTTAGGAATGCAGGTTTACAAAATATACGCAATGCTTAAAAGTTAAAATCTTTTCTTTTTATAGTATTTTCTGTATTTATGAAAAATATTTTTTTTCTTCATAATTTTCCATTGAATTGTAATTATAAAAATATCTAGGAACGTCGAATTTATTACTACAAAAAATGATCATTCACTTATTCTCGCATCGAATGTTTAAAATGCACGAATTTTTTATATTGCTTTTTATAAAAAAATAAGTGAAAACTCCTAAATATAATAAAATACTCGAACACTGAGTTCTCTATCACATTGATAGGAACATTCCTTTTTAAGGCCACAATTAATGCATAAAAGTTCTATTGCTCTAGTCTAATCAAACTAACTATACCGTAGCATGTCGTTTCATGGCGTAAAAATCGTTTAACAATATTTCGCTTTACATCTATACACAGATTTCTTAACGCACTGTCAATGTACATGCTCATGCATTGGTCAACAATTTGAAAACTAATTTCTTTTCTTAGTAACATTAAAAACACGAATTTACGAGCACAATCTACTTTATCTTTTTATGTGAAAGCTACATAAACATTGACAGTCTTTTTAAAAAACTTACTGCCGTAAAAGTGACCGGTGCACGAGTATGTATTGCCTTCACCATTATCAGACTTTCGAAAGTATAATCAACGCTTTATCATAATTTCTTACTAGGCCAGTATATCGTATTACAAAAAATTCTCTGTCAATTTAAACAATTTTTTGATACTGTATATTCTATTTAAAAAATTGATATACTATGAAAACGAGCGGATTATTTTCAAAATTTGTGTAACAATTACAAATCAAATCAAAATATTTATTGCCATTTCTAGTCGTGATTCTTGTGGATATCCCGAGTTAATTTTCATAAGTTGTTTGACTAGACTGCTGCTTCAATGCATTTTGCTATAGGGTACGTAAATACGTCTTGTAACGACGCATTCCAAAGGACATGCATTCAATAATTTCATATTTGAGTACTAACAGTTTTCGACAGCAACAGTATCTATGCATGCTTTATAATATCGATACTTCTGTGTAACACCAAGGAATTATATAAAAAATATAGAAGCATTAAGAAATACATGCAATATCAAACATTAGAGTTTCACCGATAACATTTACGTTTCAGAAAAATATAAATTCTCTATTACGCACGTGTGTGCTTTCACTCGACTCTACTGACTTAACTTTATCTATATGCTTTGCACAGGTTTTTAACAGATCTCTATGGAAACAATGATACAGGTTTTGCACTCCAAATTCACCATTTTGCAAATCATATTCATCTTCATAACTAAACCATTCAATTAATAAACTAAATTCACCCTTTCAATGAACGTGTACTTTCTCCAGATTATGTTCATTCAATTTTTGTAGTAAAGAATACTTAAACCAACCGTAAAGCCTTTTGGGTGCAAAGTCAATGAGACCCGCACAACTTCAAATGAAATTACGACAAAATTATGTTATTTCATTTTCGAGTCGCTCATAAGATGAATTTGATTTGCAAAAGGATGAAATAATTTCGAGTGAAAAACCTGTATGTCGGGGCGCTTTCAGGAATTAACCTTAGGTCTATCTATAGTCGTAACACCTAAAGAGTCTAGTTATAATTTTGATTTCTGCGTATGTACTTTCTGTTCATGAAAATCTACTTTAGCAAAAGTCGTTCGAAATCCAAAGTTACTTCAGCAGTTACGTGCAAATAGACGATGATGTACAGTGAAACTGCAAGCTCAGGAGGAAAGAAACGTTTTTTGTTGTTTTTTTAAACTGAGATTACCGTTCAATAAGAAAACTAACGTTTGGACTAATAATAACTTCGACGGTTTAAATATTAGTAAGTAAATCGAACGGTTACTAATGCATACGAATGAAGCAAAATGTACAGATAGTTATGTATAGGTGAAACGTACGTTCCAGTATTCTACAACGTATACATACGCACGTGTTTAACATGATTTCTATGTCTCATAGCTCTCATACGCGATCGTATGTTACTTCGTTTCCTGATGCGTCCACACAAGTGTCTATTCGTTTTTCAAATATAGGTAGAACTATAATTCCTCGAAAAATGCGACTCTGGCTTTGGTGGATCCAGACTTCACTTTTTTCAACGTACTATACTTATTTTCACCGAGTCGCACTTGTTCCTCGTGCAACTGATCTAGTTCGCACTGTTTCTCTCCGACTTTCATCACTTCGATCTCTGTGCGCAATTCTCTCAGCTGTTCCTGCAAGTGTTTGCTCTTCTCCCAATAGTCTACTCTTTCTTTCTCAATCTCTAAGGACAATTGGTCAACGTCACCATCGGCGATTAGATCGTACGATGTCAAGTCAGCTGGTAACGGTTCTGTGTCTAGTTGCAACGTTTGCAGATCCGCTTGCAAGTCTGACGGAAGTACTTGTGTCGATGGGAATAGATTTGGCACAGACTGCAAGACAAAGTATGCAAAAATTAAGGTTGATTTTTAACGGCCTCTCGAAAATAAGAATACCTCCATAGTGGTGTGTGAAGTCTACTCACGGCTATGGTGGCGGTGTAAGCGTTTCTACTGAGGAACTCCAGCAGCTTTTCCTTTGCTTCTTTTTCTGCGATACGTGCACGTAACAATTCGTCTTTCAGCTTCTCAGCCTCCGCGGCTCTTCTCTCCGACTCTTGCACCAATCTTTCAGTTAGCAATTCGGCTTCCCTTGTCTTCCTCTCTAGGTGAACCTTCTCCTCTTCTGTCTTCATGTTGTTCAATCGTATACGTGTGATCTCCTGTTCTGCCTCCGAAGCTTTTTGGCTCAGCAACATTGCTTCCTCTTCAGCAACGCGGCTCTTCTCAGCCAACAGATCTGCAGTCTCTTCGGATCTTCTCTGTAATACATTTCGTGTGAATTATTATTTATTCTAATTTATGTTTGGTGAACTAAATAAAGGCTATGGTCACAATAACAGGCCTAAAACATCAATAAATTAAACAAAATGGCGGCGCTACCGCTTACAGAACCTAATATTCAACTTCCATTTGGTACAGCACAATTATCGAAAATCCTATTAATAAACTTCCAGTAGATAAAGTGTTGAAAACCACGATTATCTTACAAGTGCTTCGTTCGCTAATCGAATCTCTTCTTGATATTGCAGTAGTCGTTGTTCCATAGCTGCTTTTTCCCTTTCTGCCGCCTCTCTGAGTTGTTTCTCTCGTGCCAGCTTGTTTCTTTCAATTTGTCTCCTATCAAAATAAAAATCGTTACAGAAGATATACAATACGAAATATCTATCGAGCAAGTACTCGTACAAACATTGATTTGTTTTAAATTCTAAAGAGACCTAATAATCCATATAAATAAATGTATACTAACCTGAACATACATTTATGTAACTCTGTGTAACATGCCGATTAATTAAAAGGCTACTAAAATTCTTTAGTTTATAAATATATTTAATGATACAATCAGATCTTATATTAACACGTTCACTGTCGTGTGAATTTCATGTATTTCACGTAAATCATGGCAGTCAACGTGTTAAAAGCATCACTGTGGTGGTAAAATAAAACACGGTATTATAATAGATGGAAAACTGACCTAGACTTCTCTTCTTTGGCCTGCGCCTTCATCTGCTGCACCTCCATCGAATCTGGCTTACGTCTCCTCATAAACAGATCGTGATTGCCGATACACAGGTCCAGGATCTTAACAAATAATATGTGAGCAGCTTTGTCATTGCTATGTTCGTTCAATCCTAAAGCTACCAAACCCTTCACCCAGCTGCCAACATCTGACTGTGTTTTTACCAGTTTATTCATGCGAACTTTCTGCGAGAAGAACACGAAGTTTGGTGACGTCTTCTCCACCGGCTTAATTACAAACTTCTTGTCGTCGAAACTAATATGTCGGATCTCCGACCACGTGAACGTAGTTTTCGGGGCCAACTTGTTCTCCTTCTCATAGATATTCAATCCCAAGGCTGTGACACCCAACCAAAGGTCAGTCTCTTTCTTGTTCTAAAATTTCGATTATGTTAGAAAACGTAATATTTCAGTTCAATGATTTCATTTCATTTCAACGAGGATACTTACGCTAATAGGAAAATAATTAACACCATACATGTCCAGGTCTTGAGCAATCTTAAGATATTCCATCTCCGCTTCGTCTCTAGACATACCTCGATGATCCGCGTACCATATTTTTATTCTATCTTCCCACATTTCGGGAGTCATCTGATACTGATCTATAACCCTTTGTGGCAGTAAGTCCTCGCTGGCAAGCATTCCAGGACGATAAGACACTTCATCATAGTCACCATACTGAAAAAATATAGCATACATCAGACCTTTGTTATTAGTTAACAGATTGGTTAAACTAATTCAAACAAAATGTAAATAAAAAATTATTTCAGTACCAAATCTTAAACGTTTCAATTAAATAGAGTTAATTACCTTTGCTTGCACCGCATAAGAAGCTAACAATACGGATGCTTCAGGTGGACAATAAATGTCCATAGAAAGAATAGCTTGTTTCACTTGGAGAAAGAATAAATGTTGTGTCACTTCTTGAACTAATTCTTCGGCTACGTCTTCTGGATAAAATTTTGCCAAGAACATGAAGGGTGTGGTGGGTTGTTGAGAGATGCATTGATCTTGAACTATAATACATTTGAGATTAGTTTCCATTGACAATGTATCAGTATCATATCATTCATACACAAAAAGAAGGTGCATCTTAATTTGCAGGGATCTATGCCCTACCACCTAATACCCTTGCTTCGGACTACATGTCTCAGAGATGATCCATTATCCGCTGTGTGTCTTCTTTTCATGGACGAAAGATACACGACGCACAGACTATTTAGATTGACGAGTTTAAGAGTTTACCTTTCTTGTCTAGTTTCAGCCAAGATATGAATCCTTTGGCATCTTCGTACTGAAGCCCAAAATACCATGTTTCTCTTAATCCTATAGTACGACAGACTAAATCGAACAGATCCCTTCCCGTTGATCTCCACTGAAGATGAAATGTATCGTCAGCAGATCTTTACATAATATCTAGAAGCAAGGTAATCCGAGGAGGATGAAGTCTAACTAACCTCTAAATTGAATTCCAGCTCAGCATCCAAGGTACAGACTTTAACGGGGAAAGATTTTCCAGATTTTTTCCTTCGAAACGGTGGCATTTTACTCCTCATTATGTTCACTCAACATCACGAAAAACAAAGGTAATCAGTATCGCATAAAAAAAAATAAAAGAAAAAAAGTGAAGCTACTAAAGGGTTGTTAATATGACTCTGCCAAGCGGTATAATTGTTTATAAATATTTCGAGAGAAAGAGAGAGAGAAAGAAGCTCGAATGATAGATAACCTTACCTACGCATTCGCAGCATATTGACCAAATACATTGAAACGCGTAATTAAAATTTTGTCAACTTGATCCTTGCGACAGACCATCACAATTTTGGCTGAGGGTTTCTTCATTGAATCATCACATCGTGTCGTTCTTTTTCAAGACTTTATTTCTAAAGCAAAAAAGAAAACGGAGAGGTAACACCACACACAGAACTGTCTCTACCAACAGAAACCGTCTTCAGTTTCTTGTTTCGAAACAGTTTATTTCCACTAATTTCAGCCAATTCGAGTAACTTCGCTCTCAGCAGTGACTGCACTGCACTGCACTGTCACTGTAGAGTCTACAGTGTAGACTGTAGACTGTAGTTGACTGTAGTGTAGACGCTCTACCTTCTATCACCTCTTTGTTTATCATAGGTTCTAAATCTGCACTATCGATCATTTGCAATAAATATTTATTTTATACTAACATGAAAAGAAACTCGTACACGAGTCGATTTATTCATTAAAAGTTTGATCTTAATTAAAAGGTTGAGATTACAGGTACGTTACTTACATAATTTCTTTTATATGTAATTATCATGGTCCCGTACGTAATTTATCTTATATTTGGTGAACACATGACTTCAATAGTAAAACTTTTCATTTCAGATACATAATTTATATCAATGTTTCATATGTGTATTCCACTAACTAGTTTTAAAAAATACTATCGAATTGAGAACCGTTGTTCGCACAATGGCGGCCTCCTTGTCTGTTAAAATTGAAGTAATGTAGGTGTAGTCGCGAAAGAAACTAGGAATAGTTGTTGAATCATTAGTGGCAGTAAATACGTTTCTGATCGAATGTATGTACATTTAAGACGAGTGTCGTGTATTTAAAAAATTGAAACAAGAGGAAAGTTTATACTATATACGGTGGTAAGTTTGACAAGATATCCGTCGATTTAATTTTTTTCTATTTTGTTATGACATATTTACAAAGTGTAATTTATCTTTGTAAATCGATTATTAGCAATTTATAAAATTCAATGAATCAGTTTGTCGAGTGATAACTAAGTATGTTAAATTATTATTCTTTTGTTGCTAGTGTCTCCTGTACCTGGATATTAAGCTATCTTACCAACTGGTTCTCCATACCAGTTATCAAGTGCCCAACCTATTAAAAATAGTATGCTTATTTTATAGCCAAAAAAATGGTAAAGTTGTACGCATTATCTGTTTTACATAAAAAACCTACATCGGCGACAACCATAAAGGCTGCCTACGATGTCGAGTCATTCTCATTCTTCCAAAGGGGAAGCGTTAAAGAGTTTATGGGTTTTGTAAGTAAAACCATTGTCGAGAGGACTCAGATCAGTTCCAGACAAAGTGTAAAAGAAGGAGGTAAGATCTACAAAGATTCAATGTTTGTATTCATAATAATACGTATGTAGTAGAACATTTTCTTGATGAAAGATTAAATATTATACCTCCGTTAACTGTTAAATCTTCATAAATTGTTACCGAGATTCCACTGTATATAATGATTCAAAGTAACAGAGTGAACATGTTTGCAGACTACATGTGTCACGTATATGTAAGAGCAGACAATTTAGCTGCAGTTCTTATATCGGATCATGAGTATCCCAGGAGAGTAGCTCATACGTTGATTACAAAATTCATGGAAGATTTTGCCACAAAATATCCAAGTTCGACATGGGAAACTCTCACAGAAGCAACTACCGATTTCCCACAGCTTAATTTGTACCTAGCGAAGTACCAAAATCCTGTCGAAGCAGATGCTCTTACTAAAGTGCAAAATGATTTGGATGAAACAAAAATTATTTTGGTGAGTGATGCAGAAAATAACAGTGTAAACAGTTCTTTTTATAATTATTTCTTATACAATTTATAGCAAAATACATTAGAGGCTGTCCTTCAAAGAGGAGAGAAATTGGATGATCTTGTTTCAAAGTCGGAGGGACTTAGTGCACAGTCAAAAGCGTTTTACAAGACTGCACGAAAAACTAATTCTTGTTGCAGTTTAGCCCCTTGAAAGCTTTTATTAACAGATTATGCTGACTGTGCTCCAGCAAACATAAATTGTCATTTTCTAATGACAGCGCAAAGTGCAAATATTTAGTATTATGCATGTTTCATTAAAAGGAATAATTGAAAGATGTTTCTGGTTCTGTCATGTGCAAAGTTAAATATTAAATGTACAGATTGTTTATATATAGAATGTATGGTGACACTTAAATGTTAAACCACTGCCGGCATCACTTAATTGATTTTACAAAAACGACAACTGTTATACTTGCAATCAATCTATCTGTTTTCCTACAGGAATGTATCATCCGAAAGTTAAACGATAAGGCAAATGATTCGCAGACACAGATATACATTCCGATTTTATTTAGTTAAATCTGAATAGAACTTCCGAAAGTGTGGTACAAATAGAATTAATTGAAAACACCTCGCTGAAAAGAAGTAGATGTTGTAAGTACAATGTTTAGACTTGTTTGTGCACTAAAGTGAGATGTGTTCGTCCAACTTCTTAATTTATATAACAGCCTAACTGGAAATATGTAGTATTTTTTGATTTTCATAGTTGTTTGCTTCTTTAGTTGGCTCATATTATTTTATAGCAAATTAACAAAAGCACTTGACTTGATAAAGATGTTTTCTTTTAACAACCTCATATGATCAGAATATACTATTTTTACAGAAACTTTATTGTTGTAATATTAATAGAAAAGGTTGATTACATTGTCTCAAATATACATTTTGTAAACCTGTAGAGTGATGACGAATGAAAATGTCTTGTACGTGTGTAAATTATTATTGGTAATTTCTTTATTATACATGTAATATAAGCATTTATACATACATATGCAAATTGTACTGTTACCAAAAAGAAACTTGCAAATAACAATTTCAGTCTTTGTGGATATTCTAGTGGACATATTGGTTTCCAAAAATCTGTACCTTGACATGTAAATGTTGAACTTATATATTGAAATTACTTGTGACTTTTATGTATATGAGCGAATATAATTTCGTAAACAATGTATATTTTTAAGGCATGTTTTTTGTGACATGATAATGGATTAATAATAACACTATTAAGTAAACATCATGTTTTATAGATCAATTTACTCCACAAATTATTTACAGTTTAGAAAATATATAACTCCTCCAGAAACGAGCTAGGAAATTTTCATGCATTATTTTTTTCCCACATTCGGAAAATAAATAGAACATGGATTAATCTTAGAGAATAAGCAGTATAAAATTACCAATAAATTTTAAATAGTTTCAGAATTTTTTAAGTTTTGATAGGTGCAAAATCAATCGGAAGAAATAGTTCTTAAATAAATTGAAAAATATCTACAAAAATTTACATGTCTCGAGTGTCTCTTACGATTCATTGTTTAAACATTTTTGTATTGTAGCCAAATCTATAAATCAAGTAATCCATACTATTCGTTGAACATATTTATTATATTATAACACTAAGCATAAGAATAATAGTTCTTTTATACGAAAGGTGCTCTACTTCATTTTAACAAAATCTGAATTTACAAAATCTCCGATAGTTTGCCTGCAGAAGGTTAATAGTCTCTCGTTTCCTTTGTTGAAAACTTTATCTCCCATCTCCGGATTGTAACCGGTTGAGTATCGTTGACTAGGAAAATGCTAAAGAGAACACAATTACACGTCTGTAAGTCGTTTCGGTATCATTTGATATTGTAGTAGTTTAACATTACTATGCTCACCTTCTTTATTGTGTCCTCCTCCGCGAAGCTCTCTTCGTCCTCAAAATACAAATCCTCGGTAACTAAGGAATCACATTCCTTCAGCATGGATGTGTACAAATCAAATCGTTCCAAGTCAATGTACTCTCTGAGACGAGCAACATCTTCTCTGGAGTTGAACAACCAGTCTCGTAACATATCAGTTGAATAATCGTCAAGATTCAGCTTATCTATATCTTCTGTTATGCCATTAAGATCAGCCTCTTTAGACCAATCGTAAGCTAATAAATGCGTATGATCAGACATATACTTTAGATATTTCTCTTTGTACGCCTGTTCTAAATCGGTCAAGAATTGTGTACTGAATAATTTCGATTTAACTTCTTCGGGTCTACCTCGTTGTTTAATTTTATCCTGAAGCGAGACAATACAAAACGATGATCGTAAATGGAAGTATCACACTCTGCTGTAAAGTAACAAATTCATTTTACCTGAACAACCTTTACAGGTGCATCTAAATATATTATTGCATGTGGTCTTGGCAAAGAGTGCAATCCAACATTTCTCATTGTCATATAGTGATCGAACACCATAGAAGATAAATACCCAGCCTTGACCATAGCCTCTGTAAAGACAAGGTCAGAATATACGCATCTATTGAGGACTACACCTTGACCGGTCGATAGTATGTGGAGCATAGCGTTCATGTATTGATCCAATCTCATTAATAAATAATGTTCTTGGAATAACGCTGTCCTCTGATCCTTGGGATTTTCCAAAAATCTTGGTAAATCGAAAGTCTTTACTATCCGTGGCAACATTGGATCTGCTGTTCTGAAATCGTATCCATATCTGTCGACATATAGTTGATCATGTGTTGGTGGTGGCATATATAGCAGACCGAACTCGGCTGCTATTTTTTCACAGACTTTAGTCTTCCCCATAGCAGGTGGACCATCTACAACCAGTAATCTGGTATTGTCATCGAATCTATATACCATTGGATCAGTGAATCTGTCGAGGCCTCTCCATTCCTTCTCCCAATACGGATACGGAGGAGGTTTATTCTTATAGGCGTTTGTCTGGTCAGAGACCCTTGTCATCAATGCCACTTGTACTACATTGTGATTTTTCGATACCTAAAAGTCAAATAATTGAGATCAAATTCCTTTTCATCATTTAAGGCTGTCATTCACTTAACAATATTACACACGACCAACACCAGACCAGTGTCAACACGTTTACATTATTATATGTAGTTCAAATGTAAATGTGTTCATCTATTTGCAACAGCACAGTATTAATTCCACTATATACTGTTAAGTATACTAACCTTACATAATCGATTTAAACATGCCACAGGATTGATTTTTGAGATACCGACACCAAAAATCGACGCCATTATACTAGAAGAAATGTTGCCAAGATAAAATACATTTAAATACGATTTGTAAAACACAACAATAGACGCACAGTACTTACTATGAACTTATGGCAATTAAATGCCTTCAGAAAGGTAGTCAGATCTACCCCAATCTACCCTATACTTTCGTCTTAGGCTGGGCTGACGTCACAGTGATCTTGTATACATACATATACAGTATTTCGCAAACCATGCGGTGGATTCTGGGATTCTGGTTCTGATCTATCTCAACTTATATTTGAAGAATCTATAAAATTTATGTGACAATAGTATGTCCCATATGTTATAAGAAGGTGCGCTGTACTAAATAGAATGTTATAATTATGATTCTCGAAACAATCCTCGACAGCAAACGCGTTGAAAACTTTACTATCTTTCAAACTTGCCGCGCTTATTTATAATCTGAGAGTCGTACTGTAGGGAATTTCTTTCTAGTGCGCCATTTCCCTAGGCCGCGCTTAGGAAAGGCGCATTCAAAGAGTTTGTATCCCTGCTCCCACGCCTGGGAGTATTAGAGTGTCGATGAAGGACAGACTGTACTCTGACTGTACATATGTAGAGTAGGGGGCAGCACTATACTGGGGATAGCGAAATCATTGTCTCTTTGATGCTATTCGCCTATCGGACGCTATCCAAAATCCAAGGCTGTCGTCATTGGTCGTCATTGTGAGTTGTGATGTCGATGTCGATATGCTAGTGCGCGCGTCGAACACGTGTCTGTGTTTAGCATAACCTTTACGTTTCTGTCATGATCGGTTCTTAACTTTATTGTTCTTTTCGGCGAACAAGAATTCAATAAGGAGAAAAGAACATATATACAAAAACAGACAAAATGTTGCGCAGGCAAGCAAGACTCCGTAGGGAATATCTGTACAGAAAATCGGTTCAAGATAAATTAAAAAGCATACAAGAAAAAAAAGAAAAGTTGAAACGTAGTTTAGAAGAAAATATACCGAT
The DNA here is from genome assembly GCA_028454225.1 of Lasioglossum leucozonium. Taxonomy (NCBI): domain Eukaryota; kingdom Metazoa; phylum Arthropoda; class Insecta; order Hymenoptera; family Halictidae; genus Lasioglossum; species Lasioglossum leucozonium. The sequence goes on along the minus strand of CM052218.1, from coordinate 13,733,451 downwards.
TCATCCAGACCTCAGGAAGGACGCGTTGCGCGTACAAAACAGTTTAGAATGGGAAGATGCTGGACCAGAAATGGCCATTGCTATGGGCACGGAAATGGGTGGAACTTTAGGCTCTCACGAGGACGACGAGTACAGATGGGCCGGAGTAGAAAATCCAAAAATTGTAATCACCACTTCTCGAGATCCGAGTTCCAGGTTAAAGATGTTCGTCAAGGAGTTGCGCCTAATATTTCCTAATTCTCAGAGAATGAATCGTGGAAATTACGAAATGAAGCAGCTTCTGCATGCTTGTAGGGCAAACGATGTTACAGACTTTCTAATTGTACATGAACACAGAGGGGTACCAGATTCCATTGTTGTCTGTCACTTACCATACGGACCAACCGCGTATTTTACAATAACGGATGTTGTTATGAGACACGATATACCAAACATTGGAACAATGTCCGAACAATATCCTCATCTTATTTTTCACAATTTGAAAACAAAATTGGGAGAAAGAGTTACTAACATTTTAAAATATTTATTTCCCGTGCCCAAAGAAGATAGCAAGAGAATAATCACTTTTGCCAATCATGACGATTATGTATCTTTTCGACACCACACTTACAGAAAAGTCAATGGGAAGGATATCGAGTTGACGGAAGTAGGACCAAGATTTCAATTGAAACTCTATGAAATTAAATTGGGTACATTGGATGTGGAAGCGGCTGCAGATACGGAATGGGCTTTAAGACCTTATATGAACACCAGCCATAAAAGAAGATTTTTGTCCGACGAAGATGGATGGCAGCAAGAGGATGATATATAGAGAAATGCTTCCAATAATTCATCCATTCAAATAAATTTTCAAACACTTTATATACATATATTGAATCCGACGAAATAAAATAAAACAGTATAAATAATCCTTTATACGTTGACCGTAATTCCTGGACAAATAAAATATGATTCCTAGAATACAATTACACGGATCAGATATGATGCGCGACAATCCGATTTTCAAATTTCGCGCTGCGTGTCATGAATGTGTGCGTAGTACGAGCTGCACACCAGTGCATTCTGGTTTTGTTGTAGCAGTTGTTTTTAAAAACGTCGTAGAATAAAAACGGGCTTGTTTAGCTACGAAACAAGATTCGATCGTGAAAAATGAGCAAAGAAAATGCGATCAAATGATTGCGCTATAGAAAAAAGAAACGAAGTTGTTACGTGATGCAAACCAGTGTTTATAAACACGCGAGATCCGAGAAGACGCCGCGGCGCAAGAAGCTCATCACGGAACAACAAGGCAACGCTATGGATATGTTCGTGACTCCAAAACGTCAGAAAAGTGACGGTGAGATCAGCATTTATTTCACAAGGAAAGACGTTTTGTAGAACACTTGCTTGTATTGCTCGTGTCCGCTTGCAATATTTCGCATGATTTGCGCGCGTACGTAGCTAATTTGTCGATTTTCTTGGCGATATTTTAGTCGAAGCTGCTTAACTTTTGGTTTCTAGCGCTTTTCTTCGTAGCGGAGAATCGTCGAACTACTCACGAATACAATTCGTTCGAGGTTAGGCTTTTCTATATCTATGAGATTTTTAAAATAAAATTTCTTGAATCGAATCACAATGAACAATTCAATAATATATTAACGACAAAAATGACTGTTGGATGGACTTCAAGATATACATTCCGTTAATTTCAAATATCTTTTAGAGATTTTCTCCGATTTCGTACACAGGGAAACTTTTGTTTATATTTCTTTTAACTAAACTATTATTTTGTTCTATCACATAATACGCATCCACGAGATTCAATTAAGTTCGATTAAAAAAGATTTGCCGAGTTTGCCAAGAAAAACGAGAGGAGGAACAAGCGGCAAACTATATTGTAATATTCATTTACGTTTGGTGTATAGTACATTTGAGTACGATGCGTTGGCATAAACAGTAATAATTGAGTTATCGGTCGATGTTGAGAGTGGTAGCTAGCTGTGTTACAAAGTATTTTGGACCCTTTCTCTTTCTTGGCAAGGTGCAGTCGGCTTTATATTTCAGATCTAGAGGTCACTGGTATCTCCCGCAGTGGCCGTGTGAGAAAGAAATCTTCCAAACTGGTCGACTTTGAATCGCCAGACGATTTTACGGATAACAAGTACAAACGGCAGAAAGCTCAGCAACTACAACGCCAACAATTGTTGGATAGATACGATTCAGAACCTGTGACGCATACTCGACCGATACATGCAAGCGGCGCGAGACAGAGAAAAAATTCGAATTCCAATTCGAATAGTGGTCAAGAAAGAACCAAGGATGAAACATTGTCGGATAACGAGGGACAAACGTCGGGATCAGAGTCTGACGATCCATCCGGGTTAAACGAAGACGACAGATACAGTATGGATTCTGGAAGCGACGACGAAGTAGATCCGCTCATGATAGACGATAGAGAAGCCGGTTTCAGGAAATTGGAGCCACCTGGCCAAGAAACCACACCTTCGCAAGCCAATAGTTTATACATGCTCGAGAAGTGTAAGAAAAAACTAATCATCAAAGATGGCAAAATAATAGGTAGAATGAAGGCACAACGAAAAGACAAAGGGGTATGTACAAATGATAGTGTTACTAAAGAAAATTGTCTTACGATTGAATAATATTTTCAGAAAACAAGATTTACCGCTTACATGTTATGGGCTAAAGGAATTAGACAAGAATTACTAGAGCAATGTCCATATATGGGTATATACGATCATAAGCTTAATTTCTTTCTCCACACTACGTATATTCGAATTCGATTCGCTACAGTACCTGGGAAGAGATAGAAAATATTTACGAAAAATGTTTTCCAAAAAAATTTTGTGGTACGAAACTTGTGACGGAATTTTCTAGCTTGAGTTGAGTTTTTCAAATCTATATGAACGCTATATTTCTCTATTTATAGTAATGTAGCAGTTCATTTCGTGCATGACTTTCGTAAAAAGATTTTTTGAATATTTTCAATCCCCGCAGAGACTGATTTCAGCGAATCGGATTAGAACAGATATACAGTGTGTATAATATGCAAGTGGAATTAGGAAAGAAAGCTGACGTTACTGGTGAAACATTGCTTTTTGTAGATTTCGCTGCAATTTCGAAACGGTTAGGAGAACTGTGGGCTACAGTGCCAAATCTGGAAAAATATAACTGGCGCAGACGCGCGATACGCTTGGCGGCGAAGCCTCATTCTTTACCAGCGAGTAAAGATGAGCCTGTTTGGAAAATGCCAGCGCCCGCTTCGCGAAAAAAGTTCATTAATAAAATTGGTGGGTTTGTTGGTTCTTCTCATGTATACATCACTTTCACGAGTATGCTACTGAAGTCATGCGGTAGAGTTTGTTCATCCTAATTTGCTTCTCGTGCACGCGTATTAGTGAACATTTTATCGGAATACTAAATATTGTTTTTATACCTACAAATTTTGTGGTAGATGTTTCATTATTATTTGTTTTGTATGCATGCGTCTCGTTTAGAGGTAGATGAATCACAGAAAGAACATTTCGCGGTATGCGATGATATAACATAAGCCAGACCTCTTACAATTTCTTTGGTTTTTATTGAATTGCAGGTAATGGAAAAGAACAAAAACCCGCTACCTCGAAGAAAACAATTCAACTGGGGCTACCGTCCGTGGTAGGAAATGTTCCGGTATCACCACCGTCGAACCGATCTGGAAAAGATTTGGTTAATGAACCGTTGATCGGCACGGGAATGTACAAAGTAGTCGGAACGCAACCGATCGACGTTGCCGCCCATTTAAAACTGCTCGGTGAAAGCTTAACCATTATCGGTGAACGTCTTAAAGAACACGATGGACAAATCGCGGTATCCGGCAGCCTATCGGTTCTTTTGGATTCGTTACTTTGCGCTTTGGGTCCATTGATCTGTTTAACGCAACAAGTTCCGGAAACAAATGGAGCGAAACACGAAACACTTTCGCAGATGCTCGATAATATAGCATATCTTATGCCTGGTTTATAATGAATCATGAATGTATATGTCAAGTATCTCGACTAGAGAGAAAGCTGAGATCTCTCCAAGAAGATACACTGTAAATACGATACGATTGAATCAAATCGAATATCGAATTGTATATTCATCGACTGTGTACTACATTCGCGTAGCCGTAATATTTTTCGCTACAGAATTGATTAGGAAAATATTATTTGATGGCAGTTGAATGGAATCTTCTCGTTTTCTTTATTTGTTAGAATTCATTTACAACTTATACCTATACATATAAATTTTATCATACTCTATACGAGAGCATACGCATTTGTACAGAAATTACAATAAATATTTAAAGATTAACGCAACAAGTTTCGGAAACGAATGGAGCAAAACACGAAACACTTTCGCAGATGCTCGATAATATAGCATATCTTATGCCTGGTTTATAATGAATCATGAATGTATATGTCAAGTATTTAGACTAGAGAGAAAGCTGAGATCTCTCCAAGAAGATATACTGTAAATACGGTACGATTCAATCAAATCGAATATGTACTACATTCGCGTAGTCGTAATATATTTCGCCACAGAATCGATTAGGAAAATATTATTTGATGGCAGTTGTATGGGATCTTTTCGTTTTCTTTTTTTATTAGAATTCATTTAAAACTTATATATAAATTTCATCATATTCTATATGAGAGCATACGCATTTGTACAGAAATTACAATAAATATTTAAATAGTTCCACTATAACTAACTGTACAGAGCTACTCATTACGAGTGAATCTATAGAAGATGTTCATCTCTGCACCTCGGGACCTCAGAAAACAGGAGGGCAAGTACAGAATAGATTTTTGTCACCATATATGTCGTCTATTCTTCCTACGCTGGGCCAAATTTTATTACTTCCTCTCACGAATGGCTGAAATGCGAGCAGGAACATGTTCATGTTGTTGAATCGTATGTTAAATTGTCTTTTCTACTAAAATTGCGTTCATTTTAATTAGATACGCATTGTACTTACAACCGGGTACGCTGCTACTTCCCGAGAGTACGGTCGATTCCACGTATTCGATATCACTTGCTCTTGAGTATGCGGCGCCATTTTCAATGGATTATTGGCAATATCTAGTTTTCCATTTTCAATGTCGTCGATCTCTTGCCGTATGGCTGCAAAAGAGAGAGAATCGGCCGTGTCAGAACACAAAGGCCACAGAGTCGTGAAAAATTGGTAATCTTACAGATAAGAGCGTCACAGAATCTATCCAGTTCTCCCTTGTCCTCGGACTCGGTTGGTTCGATCATCAACGTGCCCGTGACAGGCCAACTCATTGTGGGAGCATGGAAACCATAATCCATTAATCTTTTCGAGATATCGACAGCCTCGATGTTTGCAGTCTTTTTAAAGTCTCTCACGTCCAAGATGAATTCGTGAGCGACCAATTCCGTCTTTCCTTTGTACAGGGTTTTGTAAAACTTTTCCAACCGCTTGCTCATGTAGTTTGCATTTAGAATCGCAACTTGCGTGGCTTTTCTTAACCCTTTGGGACCCATCATCTTGATGTATGCCCAGGAGATTGGCAAGATAGCCGACGAACCGAATGGAGCAGCCGACACCGTGCCGGATAGTTGTTTACCGTCTTCAACGTTACTAACGTTACAGTCGATTATCGGGTGACTCGGGAGAAACGATGCAAGATGCCGTTTACTATAAAGAGAAAATTTGCCAGATTTTTATTTAAAAAACGACTTTTAAGTAAACTCTCGCGATTTAACTTACACTCCGATTGGTCCCATTCCGGGACCACCACCCCCGTGAGGTATGCAAAAAGTCTTATGCAGATTTAGATGTGACACGTCGCTACCGTAATCACCTGGACGGCACAAACCCACCTGAGCATTCATATTAGCTCCATCCAGGTATATCTGCCCGCCGGCACGGTGAACCATGGAACAAATGTCAGCGATTGTCTCCTCGAAGACACCGTTGGTCGAAGGATACGTTATCATCAAACACGACAACTTGTCCCGGTATTTGTCGATCATTTCTGTTAAGTGCACCACGTCAACAGAGCCATCCTTCTGTACCAGGATCGGTTTCACTTGCATACCGGCCATTTGAGCAGAGGCTGGATTCGTGCCGTGAGCAGAAATGGGAATCAAACACACTTGTCGGTGCCTCTCTTGTCTGGACTCGTGGTAACATTGTATGGCCCTCAGTCCAGCATATTCTCCTTGAGCACCGCTGTTTGGCTGAAAGCTTATGTTGTCGTAACCGGTTATGGCGCACAGATCTTGCTCCAATTCTGCGAACAACTCTTGATATCCTCTGGCCTGTTCGACAGGCACGAAAGGATGAATGTTCGTAAACCCTGGCAGACTACAAGGCATCATTTCCGTCGTGGAATTCAGTTTCATCGTGCAGGATCCCTATCGCAAAACCAATCACGATCGCTAATGCAATTACATATTACGTTAACTACCTATATTACCATAATACACCGTTACGTTTTCATTCGTTAAGCATTTTAGTAGAAAGAACGTGGAAAGAACGTTGACCCCGAGAATTATAGATACGCGTATGCTTTGTATTCTCACCAGCGGTATCATGCTGTGTACCAAAGACACGTCTTTGTTCTCCAACGACTTCATGTACCGAACTATTTTTGTTTCAGAACGATGGCTGTTGAACACAGGATGTTGCAAGTACGGCGTGGTACGAACGAAACACGATCGATTCAAGTCCCTGTCCATACAAGTCCCGTCTCGACACACGTTATCAACTGTTGTCTCCGCACAAAACACCTTATAGATGTCATTTATGTCCTGCACAGTCGTAGTTTCATCCAAAGATATCCCAATACCGTTTTCGAAGTATCTGGAAAAGATTCACTCTCTTTACCTGTCTGTTTGAAACGTATGGAAAATGGTCACAGCTCGCAGCATCGCGAGCGTACCTGAAGTTAATCTTATGCGAAGCCGCGTTACGTTTTATGACGTCTACAGATAACTGTGGCAGTACTTTTATGGTATCGAAAAAGTACTCGTTGTCTATCTTGTTTCCTGCGTTCTCCAAACCCTTGGCAAGGGTCACGGTTAAATTGTGTACCCGGTTCGCTATGTTCTTGATACCTTCTGGTCCGTGGTAAACCGCGTACATTGCAGACATGTTTGCCAGCAGTGCTTGCGCGGTGCAAATATTGCTGGTAGCTTTGTCTCTTCTGATGTGCTGTTCGCGCGTTTGCAAAGTCAAACGATACGCATCTCTGCCCATAGAATCTTTGGTCACGCCGATCATTCTACCGGGCATTAGACGCACCAGCTTTTGTCGGCACGCGAAGAATCCTGCGTGAGGGCCTCCATATCCCAGAGGCACTCCGAATCGTTGACTCGTGCCGATACAAATATCGGCTCCGAATTCGCTCGGGGGTCGAAGAATGGCCAACGCTAGCAAGTCAGCAGCAACACATACCAGCGTCTATAATGTAATGTAATATGATACAAGAAATCTGCAATATAAATTGGACACTATCGCACATATATTTTTTTACACAGGATACATACCCCGTCAGCATGTGCTCTTTTTGCAACATCCTCGAACAAGCGAACAGACCCTGTCGTATCCGGATATTGTACAAGAATTCCAGCAATGTCTTTCGCGCTGGTATCAACTTGAAACACATCTCCGATTTCCAAAGACAGACCCAATGAAGCAGCACGCGTAGCAATAACGCTGATCGTCTGAGGATGAACAACGTCGGAAACAAACAATCTCTTTCTCTTGTTGCTCCTATGAGTTAGAGCCAATGCTTCCGCTGCTGCTGTGCCTTCGTCTAAAAGCGATGCGTTTGCTACTTCCATGCCGGTCAAGTCGCATATCATTGTCTGATAGTTTAGTAGACCTTCAAGTCTGCCCTGGGAAATTTCTGGCTGGTACGGAGTGTACTGTGTTGTCCTGTGCCCCAGTAAACAGTAATAACATATTCGTTTATGTTTATAATATACACATATCGATATCGATATACATACATACATATATTAATGATTAATTGTTCCTTACCATCCTGGATTTTCAAATATATTTCTCATAATTGTATGAGGAACGCAACAATTGTGGTAGCCCATACCAATATACGAACGCCACACTGCATTCTTTTCAGAGATTCTCGTGATTCTTTTCAATAACTCGTATTCGGCTGAAATATATTTATTTTTATTAACCAAGGAACTAACGCATTAGTAGATATTCTTTTACGTATACGCATAATATAGTATACAGAGAGCTATCAAATCGAATAAATTCTTATTTATCCTATGTATACCGAATACTTGATAGCAATGTTTTGTGCTCAACATAAATTATAATTCTTCTAATATTTTCAAGTTGTTCTTGCTCTGACAGAGCAAGCGTTTCAGTACCGAAGGGTTATCGCTTCTCGTGTTTCTTATCAAGAGTCTCGTGACTCCTCACGTTTCTGCATACATAATTCCTGTTTCGTTCTACATACTTACTAATTGACTGTTCAATCTTTAAATCCTCATTGTATAAAATTTTCGCTGGAATCGCTGTTTTCGTTAATTCTTCCAGACTCTGTGAAATTGTTTGAATAGACACGGAAAAATTTAATTTCTAATATTTCTATAATAGTTACTATGTATGTACCTTGAAACCAATGGTTTTCAGCATATCCAATTGTTCTTTCTCACGCGGTCCAATATGTCTCAGTTCAAATTCATCCTTTCGAGGAAGCAGTTTCTCGATATTTTCTGCTTTTACATTACTCAACACCAATCCACGGGTATGTTGAATCAGTTTACGTTTACGTAGCAACTTAGAACGCTTTACGATTTCCGAAATGCGGAGCATTGCGCTTTCCAAAAAGTGTTGTTGAATTTATAAAACTATATTTCAAAAATTAGAACTGGACCCTATAACCACTTGGACTTCTGAAAACTAAGTAGCACGTTCGAATGGAGGGAGATTTTATACCGCAAGACCTACTGTTATATCGTCTACCGATGTCACAACTCTTGATTACAGTTTGAACTTTTGTAACCCCTTGCTTGCAATACATGTACACACATATATATCCTAAACTTAAACCATATTGGGAAATTACCTTAGTACGTGTATCAGTTCAATGTGTTGTATTCTGAACTAATTGAAAAGTATTCGAAAATTTTCCGAACAAGTAACATATAGTACATATGTACTGTACAGCTAGCACCTTAGTTTTATATGTATATATAAATAAAATAATCTCCACAGACATTCAACTACCGTTTTCGTTTATCGATGATATGTTTAACATCACAAATTCCATTCATAAAGTAGCGTTACTATTTATAACTTTAACAAAAACGTGATGTAATAAATGATACTTACAAATTTCATAGTTTACAAAATTTACTTTTTTTTATTTATTAATAAAATTTTTAATCAACTACTTAGATGTTAAATGTTTAATATAATATAATGAAACTTTACAATTGAATTTTAAATAAAAAATATATCGCTAGTACGTATAATAGTTTAGAATAGAACGGTTGTGTTCACTTCATAAATTTATCTTTATTTTGGGTAAGAATTTTAGCAGAAGACTTTGCATCTAAGAAAAGAGATCCTACCTCTTCAATATCCTCTTTCTTGATAACTGTTCTCTCATTTACTTTAGCCGTTAATGCGGCAGGAGTTAAAAGTTGTACTACATATCTAAGAGTTGTTTTGGTACCTAACTCGCCCAATGTAGTCACACCTTCCTCTTCGATTTGCAATCCTTCTGTCGTCGCCCTCAACTTAACTATCTGTTCTATTTCCGTTCTAGAGTATGGTAGCGTTCGTATAATAAGTAATCTATCTAAGAGATCGAGAGGTATTCCATGCGGAGATACAATGTCTTCTGTGCCTCTAATTATACAGCGTCCTCTATTCGTAGCAAAAATCACTATGGGTGCAATAGCACTTTCTAGAGCACGATGAAGATAGGTGAATGTTTCTATATCCAACATATGCACTTCATCTATGAACAACACTCCAGGCACTAGTTCCGCAATCCCTTGGTCGATGTACTTGTTTACTACTTTGTTAATCTCTTTACGCAATTTATCTGTAATCAAATATTTCAATGGAATTATATCGACATTGGACATAGAATAAAACTTACTAAATTTTCATGAACATGTATTTACCTGTAATTTCTGTTTTCTTAGGTTTCATTAATTGTCCCATCATGGACATAATATCCTGTCCACCTTGCGGCTTTGCATTGGCAACGTCTAAATCGTGTAACGTTACATCTTGAATAACTTCCTTTTTTTTTGTGTACATCGCCTTTAGGCAATGGAACATATTCTTCCGCTTCCAAATCGAATTCGGTAGCAAAATTATCGCTTCTACCTTGTCTTTTCACTGCCCCGCTATTTGCTTCGATATAAATTACATCTCCCGTTTCCACTTTCTCTTTCTGTAGAGACTCATATATAGAAGGATCCAGCTTCAACTGTTTTGTACCTTTAGCAGTTTTTAATCCAATGACCACATGAGATACCGTCTTTCCATATCCACCCATTGGATTTTCTGTTTCGACTGGAGTTAATTCTGTAACTTCTCCTTCGTAGACTTCTTTGGTCTCTTTGATTCTGAGACCAATAGCTCGTCTGAAGTTTTCCATAAGCACTTCTGTTTTCTTTATTTCAGAACTATAAACTTCTGAACCCACCATAGGACAGAATGGCACTTTGTTACCCAATTCTTGTGCGATAGCAAGAGCGATCGCAGTCTTTCCCGTACCGGGTGGTCCAGCCAATAATACAGCTCGACCAGCCATTTTCTTAGATTTTATCATGTCAACCACTATCCCGGCAGCCTAAAATATTTAACATTATATTGTAATTTTACATATATTAGACTGACAGATAATACTTGTATTTAGACGTTTAAAGGATTCTAACCTCACGAGCCATTTCTTGACCAACAAGCCCGGCTGCTGATTGTATCGCAACTCCATTTTCGTCGAGACCCAGACCTTTTATGTGTGTATGAGCTGAAATTCTTTGAGTTTTCGCAGTACTTTTTACTTCTTCGATCTTCATTCTTCTTCGCTACCGTGAATCGTATATTTTTCGCTTTTTCGAAAAAATCAAGAACACGTTGTATCTGGATAAATACAGCACCTATTTAAATATGGCTTGTTTGATTGATACCATGGGGGGTGTTCAGGATTCAGGAGGAGGCAGGGTAAAATCGGTGCCTAAATTTGATTGGTGGCATTTCTGCGCATACTCTGTACCGCCAAGTATGAAATATGTTTACAGATTGCTTACAGGTTTACATATATCTGACAAGTTGAAAATAGAAAAGTGATAGTTAACTCTTTGTCCTATAATAACGTATGACACTCGCGAAACGAATTATGTCCCAAATATTCTAATGAACGTTGTTAAATGATTAAAAGTGAAATAGAAAGTAGAAATCTTCTACACTTTTTGATTTTATACAATTAGTAGTTACATATTTCATGTTTATGTACAATTTTAAATAATGAATAAATCTGTAGTCGGAAAAAATTCTAGGACGAGGGATTAAAGAAAACTAAAATTAGAGAAATATAGAAAAGAAATTAAAATGTGTAACACGAATTAAAGAACATACTAATTTTATATAATTTATATTTTAAAGTCATTATTTTTATAAAACGAAGAGGTGTTATATATTTTCCAATAATACAATTAAAAATAGGGTATAATAAGTTTTTGAACATAATAGGCTTGTATATATATATAATTTTTATTATAGTATTTACAGTATTTTACAGTGTTTTACAGTATTTAACAAAACTTATACTAGTACACAAAAATATGCTCGTTGACTATTTGAATTATCTATTTTACTAATACCTACATAATGCAATCTTATTTTTATGTATCTTCTTGCTATTGATCATACTAAATGTATCGCATGGTTTAACCCTGGTTCTCCATTTATTGTCCTATACCATGGTGAGATTGTTTTCTGGTGTGGCAAACAATTATTTAATTGTTCACGCACATATTCATATGCACGCTGAGAATAATAATGTAATGTAAGCGCAAAGCAGCGTAGTTTTGCATTATAGCTCTTAGATATGCATTAAGGGTTTTCTGGAATAAAACAAACACATATAAGTAGAAATAAAAAATTATTGTGCAATATGTTTGGTATACTCAAAAAAATTGAACATGCTCAGCATTATACATACACGTGGTAATGCATTTCGTTTCAATCGCATATATGAACCTTTTGCATAGATACTTGTTTCTTCAAAGTGCATTGAGCAAACACGAGCTTCCTTTGGAATTTCCGATATTCTGATGCCTAAAAGATCTGACCATAAACTGCGAGTATCAGGTTCTTTTGGAAAACTGCAAACAGAATCAAAGTTTAAAATAAAATATGTTCCAAGATCATAATCATATTAACTATAATAAAATAATGATGAAATGTAACTTTCACAACATCGCTCCTTTTTTTCCAATTTTGAAAATCAGAGCGGTTGTTACACGATGGCACAAAGCACTTCATTTTAATAACGTCACTGGAACACGACACTGAAATGAAACAGTACGAGACTACGAGACGCTTGGTGACGCTCACTGACACTTGTAAATACTCCAAAATGGTCAATGCTCACAGGTTATGTGACGCTGTACAATGCGTGGCGCTGCATACATAATGACCACATAATGACGTACTGCGCTTGCGCCCGAACACAGCCAATGAAAATTAGGCACCGATTTTACCTCGTCCCCGTCTCTAAATTTTCCAACCCCGCAGCGACACGCTCCATCCCTATATTCCTATATCCATGATTGATACAGACGCAGAGTACACACATAAAACTTCTAAATATACATATATCCCCAGCTGAATTGCTTCGTAGTATAGAAACTATTTAGCTTCGTTTCGAAACGAGATACGAGTTCAAATTCGTTACACAAAGGAAAAACAGTTGTCCATTTAAAAATTTCTTCTTCCATATACAGCAATACAGCCCAGTGTATAGTACCTATGTGTAGTATATATCGATAAATGGTCGATAAAAATATTCAATTGTTCTACAAATGTCGATGGTTTATAGATGATAGTGTTCCCGCCGTGATTCTACCGCACATTGCTGCACATCAAGCAGCGCGCAAGTCTAAGACTATTTGGTATGTTTTCTTGTCGATAGGTGTCTAACATACTCATCTTTTTCCCGAAAGTGTTTGAATTAGTATATCGTTTGTATATAAGGGGGGCTTTCGGAAATGTTTTGACGGGTCCGATACACCTGGGAAAATATTTGAGTAACGCTCTTTACTTACATTGTACCCGGATTATACTCTCCCTTAGGTGTGACTGTGACCCACCTTTTGATTTTCGCTTTTTTTTTTTTTTAAGACATTAATTAAGAATCCTATTAATAGGCTTTCGATAGATGAAGTATTGAAAACTATTGAAAACATGGAACAATTTTACAGTTTTCATTTTAATACATGTTACAAACATTCGTACAAAATTATACTTTATGTAACGGTTTCCTCTCTTTCTCTTCCATTGTTGCAATCTGTGTATCTTTCATCTGAAAATTAAATTATATCGAAAACGATGATTTTGTAGTATAACGACATACATAGTTCCGAATCAGCCAGTATACTCACTTTAACGTGTGCGTACAAAATAATTCCAACCAATGTCAATGTTATACCTATGACTTGATTTATGGCTAATGTTTCATGAAAAACTAACGATCCACCTAAAAGTAATAAGCAGAACTTGGAATGCCCGACCATGTTGTAACTATAATAATTGGCAATTATAAGGAGTAACAAAGGATTTAGAAGTTCTGTGTTTTATGAAACATTACAAAAGGATACGTTAGTGGCGAAGTTTTTCCTATTACCCAGTAGGAAGTTAAATTAACAAAAAATGCTACGACACCTGATAGCACAACCATGATCTGAAAATAAAATATTCATAGTCTTCTTCTCGTTCTTCCTCTTCTTCCTTTAATATTCTACGTTACATTATTATTAACTGTTAACATACTAAGTCTATGGGTGACCAGGTCTTTGCGAATGTTTGCTCCAAAGGCTCTAAAAAATGGTATAACAAAGAGTAATAGAACAGCAGACAAGGGTGCCTGGTAATACAATAATTGCATTGGATCCATTTGGAATTCTTTCTGTTTTGTATTCAGCATCTGTAAATAAAAGTTTATAAAGTGAATACATTGAGATTAAATTTTTTTTAAGAGGTGTACAAATATGTCTTACCACTTGGTACAGCGATGTTACAAACACTCCCATAGTCGCATATATCGTTCCAACAACATTGAATTGTATATCGTAATAGAAATTAATTATTACACCTAATATAATTAGGATTAGCGTAACTTTAACGAGTATGTTACAGTGTTTTTTATAGAATATTATCTGGAATATTATTACGCAAGGCGTTGTTAGCATTTTAGCCACTTGATAAGTTGCGACTGTATTATAAGCCAGGCTTAAGTTTGTAAGTACAACAAATCCACAAAAGGTCATGGTGATCCATAGCATTTCCTTGATGGCTACATCTTTTAAACAAAACACGTCAAATTTCTCACAGATTATCAATCCTGTAAAGGTAATCAGAAAATGTATCATGGACAATGTGATGTTTGGAAAGCCTGTGTGGATGTACAGCCATTTATTCAACAACACAATCACAATTGAAAATAGTATATTCAGTATTAAGTAGAATGCAGTGATAACTCTTTTATTCATGCTCTGTTTATTGTTTTTTTTTTCTTTTTTTACTATACAGGTATTAATAGAATATATAGAACCGGAAAAAGAACTGTAACGTTTATTTCAAATTATGTTTTGCACTAAGAGAAGTGTTCATGCGTGCATCTTAACTTGTACGTTATTAAATATATTTATATTTAAAGATGGGAATCGATTTCGCTGATCCTTCGTCATTCGTATATATTTATTTAATTTGGTCATCGAGTCGTATGTATTTATTGAAAAAAATCATCGCGCACGTCTCAATCGTCTAACCAATGTTGACGAGTCCGAACTCTGAACCTTTAAATATATAAACTCTATTTAAATAAATAAGCCGTAAGCGATTAAGGTTATGGGCATGGTTATGGTTGTATCTTTTATCTTGTATTTATCTTATGTCGAGGATCGAGGGCGCCAAAACGAGCCGCACGAAGCGTAACATAAACGTTCGATACGTGATAAAATTTGAAGCGGCATTGTAATGTAATTTGATAATTAAAACGACACAGCGTTTATTTTCAAAGTAAACCGGAAAATGGAAGAATTTCCACTTGGTTATCGAGAAGTCGTGCCCGATCAAACGGTGCCAGAGAAATGGAACGAAATTACGAAAGACACAGGTGCGTGACCATAACCTTTCGAAGATCACCGAATAAACGAAAATCTTTGAGTAACACGTGAAGTTCTAAAAAGAATACAAGCGGTCTGCGCTCTTTAGAATATATATAAAGTATTATTCATTTCAAACGATTAAACTTTTTTAAAAGATGGTTTTGAATCTTACTTTATTTGAATTGTAAAATGTAGAAGATATCCTAGGTTTGAACAATCAAACCGATGTGAATATCAATATATGTGTCGTTTCTTTATTATAGGAGGAAGTCAAAGTACCCTGCAAGATATAAAAGTGCCAGAAAGAGCCGGCGGTTATTCGTACAAAGATTGCTCCAAGTATTATACTCGCAATCGGTTTATTTACTGGCGTATCTCCCACGATGTACTTGAGTTGGTTGAACATAGTTTAGACATTAATTTGGTTAATTGTAGAATAAGGTACAAGTTTACCGATACGCCAATCTTAGATGGTATTTCGATACACGAAATAGGCAGTTCTGTTATCATATTGATAGCAACTGTCTCCAGTATACATAAATTGTCGTTTCCTCACCCTGAAAAAATTTATAAAAACGTAGGTAACTTAAAACAGTTTGGTTGATTGGGGAAAATCATTTTTTATAATCGAATAATTACATTATTACATTGGTTTTCCAAAGGAGTTTAGTACATACAAGGATCTAGGTATACAATCGATATTCGGCGAAGCGTCCAGTCAAAATGTCAAGAAAGCAAAGGAGGACTCTCATATGTCTTATGTTATCACAAATGCGGGAACAACAAGTAAGTCGAAAAATGTATCAACCCTTTCAAAAGTTATCCTACAAGACAATATAAGTGATAAATTATTAAATATTCTTCCACAGATTCTCCTGTGCCTCATGCAGCCACTTCGTGGTACATACCACCTCAAGACGCGCTGTTCGCGCTTGCATATAATTCGGGAGTTATACTCCTCTTGAGGCTCGACATTAAAACTGGTGTTGTGCATACCAGTGAGTTAAAAGAGGATTCTATCGTGCCAAGGTTTCTTAGTGGCATAGCGACTGCTTTTAGAGGTCGTAATTCCGAAGCCCACGTAGCTATGTCATTGGTGATACACAATTGCGGAAGCGATACATACCTGTTTGCTTTGTGTCGCGAGGGTAATATCCGTATGTGGTCCTGTAACAAAGCTCAATGCATAGCTGTAACTGATGCGACTATCGATAATCGTATAGCCTCCCAAGGAGCACAAGGCCATTTGTTGAGAAAAGCTTTAGGACCCGACAACGAACTGTACTTGGGAACTTTTCTAAAATTTAGTAGTAGATGCGAATTTAGTATTTTAAAACCAGTTCTGGACAATGGTGTATTCAAGTTTGTAAGATTGTGTACAAGATTCGCACAAGATGTAAGTGCCCAAAATGAAACACTAGTATTATTGCTACTACTACGATCATGTATCTACCTACTATTACCGATAGGTATACAAATAATAAATGTATAATATGTTTCTATGTCCACAGCAACATTTAGTTGATTTTTCGTTCACAACTACACGATTGTGGGCAGTATGGAGAACCACCGATATGGATACCGTCGAAGTCACACATGCACAATTATCGCTAAATGGTACTCGCGTTAATTCGGAATGGGAAACAACAGTCTTGGAACAAACACCGGACAGAGACTATGTTCTCAGCGATCCCGACACTAATCCAAGACGGGCGTACATCAATTACATTTTTCAACCTGGACAGTTTTCTTTGGCTGATATTAAGAAAGCATTGAATATTTACAGAAGATCGAAACAAACTATTCATGCCCGAAGAAGATCTAAAAAGAATATTCATGGAAGGTGTACGGACGATAGCATTCTTTCTGCTACCGAGTTGAAAGATCGTGTTTGTATCGCGCTAGAAGATGAGATACAAGCAGAAATGATGGATTATGAACTCATGGACCAAGATTACTTGGAGATAGCAAATCGTTGTTGGTCAAGATTTTATTCTTGCGTGGTACAGTATCACGCCAACAGTGCCAGACCCGTGGGACTGTTACTGCTGCCTGACGTTTACGGGATCGTGCTACTGAAGAAATCATCGTTTTCGCTTTTAAGGCCAACAGGAGCTTTGGAATATTTAATGTTCTGGAACGAAAATTGCTGCGTGTCACGATTTAGAACAACGCCTGTTCTATCACAGGACGAAGATATATGTCAGGATCTGATCACATTAATGTCCGTGCTGGTACTGTTAGAAGAGCAAATGTCCGAAGAAACAAAGAACCTGATAAAAAGGGAATTGTATCATTTGAAAAGTCCAGACAGTATTATCGACGATATCTTGTCGAAGCTGTTGCTCGAATCGGAAGAACCTATCGGTAACATCATTATGAATCATCCTAGTTGTCACAGACTATCGAATGTCCGGGATCTGTCCAGTGCCATGGCCATGTTACTCGAAGCATTAACGTATGACCTCGGTCAGCCGCACAAGCTACAATTGAACGAAGATCACGATGCGTCGAAAATATTACTGAATATAAATCACTTTTTCGGTAGCCAATTAGGAATCTCGGCAATATCGAAAAGCGTAGCTCAAATATCGCAATTGAGGTTCTCGATTTGCAGGAATCTGTTGATTTTGCAACAGATGATACTATTGCGGCCGGAGTTGTTCGACTCGCGATCATTACATTCTATCAAATCATCGTTGGCGCCGAGAACGGTAGCATTAACGCAGGCTTACTATGTTGTATTATGGATATGCGAATCGACGGCGTTGCCAGCACCAGCGCAATCATTGTTGTAAGTAGAATCTTTATCTATTTTTTTTCGCGCATTAAATTTGGAGTTTGGAATGATATTGAAACATGAGAAATATTTTCAGAGACTCCAGTATTCAACGCCTAGCATTATTGAAGCTCGTAGATGCCAGAGGGAATGTGGGATTCAGGCAACATCGGTCGTTATCGTTGTTGGAATTATTTATACAAAGTGGCGGCGCAAAATACGCTCATAATTTAATAGCCCATACAAACTTGAATGCTGCTACTTTGATACCATGGCATTACGGCATGTTGACGCACGTTACGTTAATCGCACAATTGGTGTATCCTTCTTTAAAAACTATGATCAGTATACTCTCTAAACTTTAGATATAGATATATGTAAATGTTTTCATCAAAACAAATTCTTTTGTTTCTTTAATTTTCCTTAATTGTAACATTGTATTTGAAACAGATGGCCGAGGTCGGGAAACTTCATTTTTCCAGAATGGCTATTGTCCACTTGCCAATTTTTACTCGTGCAAGAATATGTTCGACTATTAAAGACATGGTGTGAATGGAACAGCGCGTCCAGGAAGTTCATATTGGCGGTCGCTTTGTTGGAAATGGGAGAAGCGCGGAAAGCATGCGATCACTTTCTTCGAGCCTCCGGTGGGATTTTAACCGATGAATTCCTAGCCAACATCTTGCTCGAGACCAGCGTGCTATCAAAAAATAATTCGTTGATTCAGTATTATTTGAAAGTGATTAAACTGTTCGAGGAGCACAATGCCGCCGACTGTGTCATAGAACTCGCTGAAACTGCTATACTGATGGCTGACAAGGACGAGCCTAACTTACCAACGCTTCATTCCATTGTATTCACGCAACACTTGAACTTGGGTCATCACACCAAAGCGTACAACTGTTTAAGTTTGAACCCGGACGCTGCTCGTAAAGTCGATTGTCTGAGGCAGTTGGTGGTTACTCTGTTCGAGAGACGAAAGCTCATAGACTTAATTTCATTTCCGTATGTGGACATGTACGAGGATCTCGAAAGAATAGTAGAGGGTAGAGCAAGGAGCGTGGATCTCATGGAAAATAACTATTATAATTTCTTGTACAGTTTCCACATAAATAAAGGAAACATGCGTAAAGGTAAGAATGAGAATACATCGTCATATACGTAGATGTAGATAAAAAGAGAAAACGGTCGACTCGGTTCTATTATACGTATACATATGTATGTATCTATTTGTTTCAGCTGCTTCTGTAATGTACGAGCAGGCCATGCGTTTGAGCCAGGAGTCACAATCTGTCGCCATAGTGTCGAGGCAAGCACAATGTTTGTTGACGTGCATCAATGCGTTGCATCTTGTATCCAACAAATACAGATGGATTGTCAGACCCGCGATAGATCAGAACTACTCGGAAGACCTGAGTCACCTTGATAGACAGATTTGCGCGAGAGGAAGCAACGAAGATACCTTGCCTTATAAGATCAAAAAGCAGATTGAAGTTCTTGAGTTGAACGATATCCAGAAAGAGTACTACGTGGTCGACGCCAGATTGAAAATATCCAAAATTAATTCGGAACTTCACATGGTTGCGCACGCTGGCCCCTCGGAGCTTATCATTATTTTGTCAACTATAGGTTTATATACAACAGCGTTACATTTGTGCGACGAATTTAAAGTGAATAAAAGTTCCGTGCTCGAAAGTCTAACCTCGCAGTGCATTCGGTTAAGTCGAAGAGAGGATTCAAATGCCTGGAATTGGCTCATTCAAAACGACATATTCGACATTGGCCTCTCCAATACGAATATTACGAACACTGCTTGGAGACTGCTGCAGTATCTAACGTTGAAGCACGAGAAAGACAGATGCAGCGAATTGCATAAAGCCGTTTCTAGAAAATTACTTCAAGAGGGGGCATTTATACCTCAGTGGTTGTTAATATCATATAAGGTAGTTTGAAAATAACCGGTCACCGAGCTGCGGATCTTTACGCAGTTGCATTTCGAAGGTGAAAGCATATAAAACGAATATACATGTATTTTACGTGGACGAAAGAAATGTTTACTTGTTCCAATTTGTATAAAATGCTTAACAAAATAGGAATTCCTCTAAAGCCTAAAGATTCGCAGTCTACTGATAACGATTATTATTGGCCAAAATTATCTATTATTCTATTGTATACCGCAGAAACGAAATGCTGCAGAACTTCTGCGCCTCATGCTGAACAGTGGGAGAATAGTGGAAGCCAGCGATTTAGCGGTAGAGTATATTCATGCCATCTTGGGGGATGGTAAAGAACATTTTGGCCTTGAAACGTTCTTAACATCAGTGTCTCCTGCAGTTTGGTTACCTTTTAATACGTTGGAAGTATTGTTACACGAATTAGAAAAAGCTAGCAAAGAGAATCATCTTTTCTCCGAGGTAATACACGAACTTTCTAGCAAGGGTACCTATGTGCGTAAAGATAGTATGTAAGAGACACGGTGATGAGAAAATTTTTATTTCAGCCCTACCAGAAACTACTGGGAGCACTGAACGTGTATGAGCAGGAAGTAACGAGCGTATCGAAGAATATAATTGAAATGAAGTTAAATAAAAAGATTTGCTAACCGTGAGTATTTAATTTTTATTTCATTAATTACCCTTCATTAGTAAAAGACCAAAAGGCGAAAATACCAGAGGCAGTATATACCACTCGATAAGTAAACTAAAACAAAAAAATAATAATTGTGCCAAGGATGAATAAAGCCAAAAATGAACTCGTCAGAAAGTCTGTGTTCCCTCTGCAAATCGCTGAGATTTTTGTATTTTATGATATATTTATGTACACAAGTAGGTGAAGGATTTCTCTTTATAATGGTAACATTGGTTGTGATTACAGAATCAAGGAAGTTTTACCGTATCTACAGAACCAGTCTTCTATAATGTAAATACATAATTTGGAGTACCGTTGTACCAGTCTACCATTAACTGTTACGCGCGTTCAAAAGTTTTTCATATAAATTTAACGAAAAAAATAGATTTCATTTTACCGAATTGTTCTACTATGAAAACAGACTGACATACAGTTTTCAAAAAATTGCGTTATTTATCGATAGTTATTTACAAAACAGAAGTACCTTGAATGTTGTTTATCCTCTACGTATCAACCTTGTTTTAAAATATACCTTCGAAGAAGAAATTATTGTGTATACTTCGTGAATTCGTGAACTATTTAACTAACATTTATTCAGTTATACAAAGTTTTTAACGGCGAATATGTTCAAATTATTGATCAAATATTTTCAATTTTGTTATTTCTCTTTGTTTAATGTCCTGCATTACCTTGAAAACCTGCTAAGTTATCAAAGAATTCTCAGAAGTTATTATGTATCTGTCATATAATAAAATATTTTCATGTAATTTATACAAGAAAAATGTTCTCAATATATAATTTAGAATTTACCCGATAAACTATAGACTAATATACTGTAGTACTTTTTAGTAGTCGAAAATATCGAGTTCCATCAAAATGAATGGTACAATTTTTCCATCTAAACATGTTTAAATATTTATGTACACATGTGTATGCTAACGATTGTAATGCATATGTAGCTGTATACAGTGTACATACTGGTACATACTATGTATATACATACATAACAGGTAGTATAATGTATTGTATGTCCACGGGAAGATCTGAAGATAGAATCAGATAGAATGCGATATTATTGGTTCTGGACGAGTAGAAGTGGGAGGGGAACATCGTCACCGCTCCGTTCTCCCTACTCCCTCTCCATCTGTCCCTCTCTATTTAGAGTTGCCAGACGGGCTTGTATATCCCTCAAAATGCTTCCCCTACTATAACCAGCTATAACCAGAGAGGAAATGAGAGTGCTCACGCCCCGGTTTTGGCCGTTCCCAT